>CM045895.1:4501633-4587416 GCA_025169545.1 Anguilla japonica
TTATTCCATTACATTACATTACATTACAGGCATTTGGCAGATGGTCTTATCCAGAGCGACGTATAACAAAGTGTATAACCATAACCAGGAACAAGTGTGTCGAAAACTCAAGAGAGAAGTACCATTCCAAGTGCAGGGAACAACCGCATAGTTCAACTTGGACCCTGTAGGTTAAACTGATTAACACTAACACAAACAAGAACAGCAACAACGCAGTCTATACAAAAAATACAAGCAGTCGTTAAGATGAGTGCATTAACGAAGTCACCTACGAAGCAGCTGCCTAGTTACAACCCTAAGCTTACAGTCAATTTAGAGGTTACAGGGAGGGAGGGAGGGATGGGGAGAGGTGCAGCCTGAAAAGGTGAGTCTTCAGTTGTCGCTTGAAGTGGGTCAGTGTCTCAGCTGTTCTGACCTCCACGGGGAGGTCATTCCACCATCATGGGGCCAGAACAGACAGGAGAGGGGTGCGAAGAGGGGGAGGTGCCAGGCTTCCTGAGGTACCGAACGGAGGGGTCTGGCTGGCATGTAGGGTTTGAAGTAGAGCCCGACTGATGCCGATCCCGATTTTGGAGAGTCCTAGCCCACCGATTACCGATGTTTTGATCGATATTTTGTCAAAAAGTGCAACATTTTCAAATCAATTTGAAAAACTTATATTTTATCAAAGTTTCTATATTTGAGAACATTTAACTTATAAGCAAACACATAAAAATAAACACACAAAGAACTTTTTGATAGATAAAAAAATGTAAAAGATGATATTAAATTTAATATATATATTAACACCATCTTCAAGTGGTGTGAATTCAAAATAACTCCACACGTTGCTTTTACTCCTTTCTTTTCCAGCCATCTATAAAAAATTAATTTAAAAAATTTCCAGGTTTTCCAGTTTCAAACGTATTTTTATGGATATTATTATTATTGTTGTTGTTGTTATTAATTTGTTATTATTATTTCTTAGTATCTATTCTCAGTAAATTAATTATATTTTCTTATTTTATTCCTACTACATGATCTCAAAGAGTAAGATTTTATCTAGAGAGCTTCCCTGTCCATAAGAATTCGGTGGTGAAAAAAACTACAATGCGCTCTGACGCGTGACTAAATGACACTCACTCACTTGCAATAACGCATTAGCTGTTGACATAGCCTCATTATTTCTTATTATTTATTCTCAGTAAGTCAAATGAATTATATTTTCTTATTTTATTCCTACTACATGATCTCAAAGAGTAAGACTTTATTTAGCGGAGCTAATGAGTGAATCAAGTGTAACGTTAGATGAAACTAAATTGACTGGATGAAATACGTAACGTGAGGCTTGTCCATAAGGATTCAGTGGTGAAAAAAACTACAATGCGCTTTCGTGCAGGTTAATCGCGCTAAGTGTTGGTTGATTCACTTCTCCAGCAGCAATCCTTCTCTCATCACGACAAAGCTAGATAACATGGCTTAAAATGATCCACGTTAGAAGTGTTTTATCGGCGTTTTTACTGTCTGGTTATCTTGCTATGATGACGCGTGACTAGATGACACACTCGCTTGCAATAACGTGTTGGCTATTGACACAGCATCATATAGTAGCTAATATCATTATCTCAGATTAAAAAAACAAACGTGATGCATTCAATCACCATTTTATTTTGGCTGGTTATTTATTTGAGAATACAGCGATGTCCTCTAGAAATGTAGATCCTACGCTGCTTATGTGCTCACTGCCACTTCATAAATGCTTGCTAGCCAGCCAGCTTGCTAAAGTGAACCAAATATGTTAGCTAGCTCGCTCGCTTGATAATGAGGATTGATAAACATAGTGGTCGTATAAACGCATTTAATTAAAAACTTTCACAAAATATACATACCTTTATTGCGGCAATCGAATCTGTGCAGACAAGTCTTGCAGTGGAGAATATTGGATGAGGCACCAGTGACAAACGTCTTATTACAGAAGTAGCGCCTCAGCTGCTGCAGTTCACACTTGTATTAGAGCTCCCTCTACTGGACAATTCTAGTAAATAGCAATTACAAAGTTCGAACAGACAAGTACAGATAAATAATCAATGTTTTTTTTTTGTGTTTATTATAATTATTTAAAAATCGGGACACATCAGCTGCGTAACTGCCAATCCCAATGTCGTCAAAAAAGTTAAATAATGGCCGATATATCGGCCAAACCGATATATCGGTCGGGCTCTAGTTTGAAGATCTTGTGGAGGTATGCTGGGGCTGATCCCTTGACTGCCTGGTATGCTAGGACCAATGTTTTAAATTTGATGCAAGCCATAACAGGCAGTCAGTGGAGGGTAGTGAGCAGGGGAGTGACGTGGGAGTGTCTGGGGAGGTTGAAGACCAGACGAGCTGCAGCATTCTGAATGAGTTGCAGGGGTCTGATGGCAGATTCCGGTAGTCCAGCCAGAAGAGAGTTGCAGTAGTCCAGGTGGGATAGTACCATTGCTTGGACCAGGAGCTGGGTTGAGTAGGTGGTGAGAAAGGGGCGGATTCTCTGGATGTTATACAGGAAAAATCTGCACGCTCGGCTTACCGCTGCGATGTTCTTGGAGAGGGACAACTTGTTGTCCATCACCACTCCAAAATTCTTGGCACAGGGTGATGATGTCACTAAGGTGTCCCCTAGGGAAATGGAAAAATCGAGGAGGGGAGAGGTTAGAGCAGGAATAAAGATTAGCTCCGTCTTTCCCAGGTTGAGTTTCAGGTGGTGATTGTCTATCCAGCTCTGGATGTCCCTCAGGCAAGTGGAGATGCGGGCAGGGACCTGTGTGTCCGATGGGGAGAAGGAGAGAAAGAGTTGTGTGCCGTCGGCATAACAGTGATAGGACAAGCCATGGGCAGATATTACAGGGCCAAGGGATCTGGTGTATAAGGAGAAGAGAAGGGGACCGAGGACTGAGCCCTGGGGAACTCCGGAGGCGAGGGGACGGGGCGGCGATACTTTACCAGCCCAGGCAACCTGGAAAGAACGATCAGAGAGGTAAGACTCAATCCAGTCAAGGACTGTGCGTCAGATCCCTGTTGCTGCCAGGGAGGACAGGAGGATGGAGTGCTCCACAGTGTCGAATGTAGCGGAGAGGTCTAGAAGAATCAGGACAGAGGAGAGGGAGGCTGCTCGTGCGGCATGGAGTGACTCACTGACCGAGAGGGTCAGTTTTTTTACTTCGCTTACAAAAGAAAGATAATTGTTAAAGCCAAAGCCAGAACAGCTGGGCAGGGAATGTTATTGTAGCCAAATGACCCAAACAGCTGACTGCATGCATAATCAGGATGGAGGCTAAAAAATCGAGTAGACTGACTAAGATATTTTTTAAATCATTGTTTGTTTTTATGATGGATGGTTGCACTGCAGCTACCAGATCATCCGCTTAAATATATGCTGAACTTGGTTTTGTTTTCTAAACTAAGGTTCAGATGGAAATTACTTTCAGAGAAACCTTGTAGTATAAAATATGTAGAGACTGACGCCAATAGAAACCTATGGGGAGCACATCAGAAACAGTACAATTTTTCGCTCAACAGACATGCTCAGATGTGTCCTTGGTCCCATGCTTAAGTCACATGTACAACAAGGATATTGCAGAAATAGGTTAAAATAATTTTTTAAAATTAATATCTTTGTCTGTGTGGTAGGAAAACACATTTGACCTATTAATAATAATAATAATAATAATAATAATAATAATAATAATAATATAATAAAAAAATTTTCCTCCTCATCAATTTTCAGCTCAGCAACTGCCACTGGTATTTAGGCTACCTTTATCGAAGCATTTAGGCAATGTTTTAGTTAGTTTATTAGTCACCATCCGTTAATACTTCAAATAATAGAACAAAAATATTGGTGAGAGTGAACCTCTGATTTGTGCAGGGTTTTTTAATTTTTATTTAAAAGGGCTTAAATTTATTTAGCCTCCAATAGCTTAGTGTAAGCTATTATGATGATGAGACTTCAGTTTTTTTTAATGCTGTCCAGTAAGCAGATTGCTTATGTAGTGCATTGTGCTGCCTATTTGAAAAAATGTGATCGTTGAACTTAAAAAAATCACCTGACCCCAATCATCGTAGAAATCTACTTATTTTCTTACTCAAAATAATTGTGACAGCATTACTGAGAAAACCTGATTGCAATCTGTTTTCAATAGCCTAATTCCCTCCACATAAGCTGTCCAAAATGGAGAGACAAATACATTGCAGTTGAGTCTCTGCATTCACAAGTCGTGTTGTAGTAGCAGTCCCAGGCAGTTAAATGAGTGAATCCACGCTGCTCCGTATCGGTAGCGATATCAGAACCAAAAAATATGCTCAGGATGGGAGCATCTGTGGATCCCCCCCCCCCCCCCCCCCCCCCACCCCCCCCCCCCCCCCCCCCCCAGAATTAATTGCATAAGATGGTGCCCTGTGCAAAGATAGAAGCACAATACACATACACTCCTGCTGGGAGCAGATTCTAACTGAGGGTATAAAGTGACATCACTTCTATTAATATCAATTAATTCCAGCATGGGAGCTGTATGTGAGAGGCACAATGTGGGAGCTGGTTGTTCTGGTCTCCAAGTTGTTTCTCTGCACTGGACTGGTTACCTGTGTGGGACTCTGGATTCTGAGAAGCACGCTGCATGGTTCTGATCAAGGCAACGGGTTGTGCTGTGAGTAATACCTGTGTATGTGGCTGTTTGAATTATGTGAGTGCTATGGTGTGCCTGCACTGGTCAAACCCAGGGGATGACTCTGCAGTTCGGTGGATACCCATCTTAATGTGAATATATTTTACTGAAGCACAAAGTGTTCATTGAGAAAAGGAAAGTGGATTGATAGAAGGAAACAATTGGTGAAATTGCTTAAAATAGTTTGGCTACAAAGTATATTATCACAGGTTAAAATTGCTTCATAATTATATGGATATCTATGGTGGTTATGGTAATTTGCCACCCTTATTATTTGGTAAATGCTCTTTTATTAGTTAAACTTAAGCTGTTAAAAACACAATTAAAACTGATAAAACATGCTAGTGAGCCATATGTGTTCACTACACAATTCATTTTAGTCAATGTAAAATGAATGTAACTGTAAAATGTTCACAAATGGGATGGTTTATTGGGAGGGATTTCTTAGCCATGAGAGAACTTTTCCAAATATCACTCAGAAATGGGTCATTCTGATTACTTCTTAGAGTAGGAAATTACTTTATTCAACAATTACATGACTGTCATGGATGTATTTTGCCAGCCTTAAACTAACATGTGCAACGACTTAAAACCTATGCACTAATAACATTTTTTTAAATTAACAAAGACAAAGCCTGGATTGTAATACCTTTTTTATTATTTGAAATTGTCAGAAGTGTCGGTTGTTTTCTTTCACCAGCCCTTGTGGTCAACATACAGTAGCTAGCTAGCTAATGTTAGCCAACTCATTTCAGATCACCTGACATATCAATAGAAGCAAAATAAAATAAACATTAAATTATAAAAAGATAACGACTGCTATCTGCATGAAGCTGTCCCTGGCCTATAATCATGTCTGATTTGGCTCATTTATTCAGACACATTATTTAGATGTAGGTCTACAATAACGTAGCTATGTAATAAATGTGAAGACGTAACCCATATCAACAGATATAGATTTTGTACAGTATATTACATTACAGGCATTTAGCAGACGCTCTTATCCAGAGCGACTTACACAACTTTTACATAGCATTTTACATTGTATCCATTTATACAGCTGGATATATACTGAAGCAATTTCGGTTAAGTACCTTGCTCAGGGGTACAACGGCAGTGTCCTACCCAGGAATCGAACCTACGACCTTTCGGTTACAAGCCCAGTTCCTTACCCACTGTGCTACACTCCGTCGAGTATATGTTTTACATTTCTAAATACACTTATTATGTGCAGCTATTTTGTGTTTTTCCTTGTTTGGTATTTAGCTATTCTAGGCCCTTTTTCACAAAGCAGGATTACTGGGTTAGCTGGACTGAGGCACTGGGCAATAGGACTGAATTTACACTCATGAAACACACATTACCTTTTTATTTCACTTTAAAAATAATTCTCATAATTGTAAATAATTATCTATAATTGTCATCATCACTCAATATGTTTAATTTCTACAACACCTTTTATGAATAGACTCATTTGGGGGGGGGGGGTGAGAATACATGGGAATGGCATTAATATTCAAACTGAATTTTACAGTCTAGAGTGAAGAGGCTGTGTTTCACTAATTTCAGTATATCTCCGCTGTAAAGATAACGACAGGCATATTTATTGACCAGGAGATGTCACTAGAGAGGCGGGTGTCAATGCTTTGTGACACGACACCTCAAACAACACAATTGCCTCAATCACGTCATTGCTTCAGAAAGCTTCATTCTGCTCCTCGCGACTCTCTTCCTCGGGTGAGTCTTTTTAAAGCCCGTTGCCCCAACCTCTCATCCTCTTCCCCACAGGTGCTCTGCATCTTGTACCTTGATTCAATTATTAGTGAAGCCGATTCAATGATCACCCCACTCTTAAAGGGCCGGCACACAATTTCCAGTCCAGGGGATCTGCTGACATCAGCATTTCTAAGGGGAGTGTAGATGAGACTGTGCATAGTACTGTCCTAGCCGAGGGCCTTCCTGTGTGGAGTCCACAAGCTGTCCCCGTGTCTGCCTGGGTTTCTGCCAGGTACTCAGATTTCCAACTACAGTCAAAAGACATTGGACACAGTCTAATCGGAGACTCTGAATTGCCCGCAGGTATGAACGTGTGAGTGAAAGTTGTGCGGGCCCTGCCGTGGTGCCATTCACCCACTGCATGCTGGGATAGGCCCCAGCCAGGATGCAGGGTAGTCGCTGATAAAGTAGTATGCTAGCTTTCCAGCGAAACTGCTGTTATTCTCTATTTATGCTACATTCCGTCCTCTCATCCCTGTTTTGTCACTACTGTGCTGATGGCACACAATGTTTTCTCTCCTTCCCTCCAACTGATACACTGGTCGCAGCGAAAGACGTCTCAGGTTGGCCGATAAACCATCACATGAAGCTCAGCTTAGCTAAAACAGATCATTCCCAGTCAAGGCCTCCCACTCCAATTGTGCAGGATGAAACAAGCAGCTCCACTAGTGGCCAGGCACGACTGAGCTACTGCATCCTGAAATCCGGACTTTTAGTTCATTAAATCACTCCACTGTTTACAGGTTTGATTTGAGTCTCTACCGTGAGCTGATGTCTATAACACATGATCCAGGGAGGACAAAAGGAACTTAATCATTATCTGATTTTGTACATTAATTGGAACCTGTACATTTGAGTAAGATTATACTTCTGTTTGGCCAAACATGGCTTTTGCCTTCTTCACTAGAAGGAAGAAAAGGCTAAATAAATAGAAAGGAACAGAAATCTGTATTTTCCCATTACAGTACATCTTTGGATCCAAGCATTTTAATGTTTGTTTAATAAAATACACTTTAAAAAGGGATATTTCAGGTCTCGTGTGGTGTAGCCCGTAGAGCGCTTTCCCTATGCTCATTGTGAGCTGTGACATCGGCAGTTCGACTCCGACCGCTGACCTTTGTCGCATGTATCTCCTCATTGTTCTTCCTGTCTCTCTCCACTGATCTGTCAAAAAGGGAAAAAAAGATATTTCTCATGCTTAAGATTATACTTCTGTTTGGCCATCACTAGAAGGAACAAACAGCTAAATGAATAGAAACAGAACTCTGTATTTTTACATCTTTGGATCCAACCATTTTAATGTATGTGTAATAAAATACATTTTAAAAAGTGATATTTCACATGTTTATTAACATGAAAGGCAGCTGCAGAATTAGCATATTTCTGCTGAGCCTGGCCAAGCTTTAGTAGACAACAAGCATTTAAGCTAGTGGCTAATTCAATTATATTTTTTGAGCTGGTGGTTAATTCAATTAAGGAAAAGTGTTTATGTGTCTAAGAAGCAAACAGACAAAAGAAAAATAACAGACAGTTGAATTATATTCTCAAATTTAAGGGCCTTGTCATGTTAATAATAAATGTGAATATGCTTGAGTCTGATGCCATTTGCAGAACTCCTGTTTTCCTGATCGTTTCCTTTAGATTCCTTTAGATGATACATCCAACATGTATTGCCACTCAAAATCGCATGATGATGCAACTTGAATTCTGCCAAGCACCCACATACTGCAGATGTAACCTGATCATCCCAAAAAAGTCAACCCAGGTCACAGGCAATACTTGCCCTCTCATCTCAGGGTTGTTGCCACTGGCAACACGAACAATCCATGTTCCACATGGTCACAAGGCACCCAGAGCTGCAAGGTAACACAGGCCTGGGTACCTAAACAAAACATTTCCTTACAATATTAACTTGAAAGTTCTTGTTGACATTCAAACCACAAGATAAAGATATAATTACACAATATAAACCATTATTGATTGTGCACTGAGATCGCCTTTCACACATTACTTGTAGAAATTATTGCTGTTGTTGTAAATTGAAAAAAGTTTTGATAGTGACAGAGTTGATTTAATATTAGGAGCAGGGGGTTGGGGTGGCTGATTTTATATTTAGTTCAGGGTGGAGGGAGGTGTGTGTGTGTGTGTGCGCACGCGAACATGTTTGCGCGTTGGTGTACTTGATAGCATGGAAACGCAGCGCCTTATAAACCGATATCTTGCCCCCACTCATCCCCAAGAAGCAAGGAGCTAGCCTGCGGGGAGCTTTCACGGAGAGCGAACTGGGTCGGCCTCATCCACCTCTGCCTTCTGTTTCTACACCTCTTTTTCTTCCCTCTCCTCCCTTTCTCCTTTAGGCCGCCCGCGGTCGCCTGCCAACGCCATGCATCAGTCGGACAGTTCAGTCGACACCACCAAATTGGGTGTCGGCCGCTCCATCGCGGTGCTCACCTCTGGGGGTGATGCCCAGGGTAAGTTATACGCAGTGTGGGGTGGGGAGGAGGCACATGGTAAAGTGTTATTTTCCTTTACGCCCTGGAATGGAAGTTCATCACTGTAAGGAGAACTGCGATAGGAAGAGAAATTCAGTTCATCTGATTTTGTTCAGGAGGATAAAGGTTTTCGCGTTAGAACACGTGGCATGTCTGTCAGGCTGCAAGGGTTCGCTCCTATTCAAAATGTCTCCACCGCAGTTAACTTATAGGCATATCCTGAACAGTCAGTGCTTCAGTTTTAATATTTGCTTGCCATCTGTGGTGAGCAAATAGCTTGTATGTCATTTTTTCTGCCTGTTCAACTTTGTCAGTCTACTTTTTTGTGCCATAATGTCTACCAGGATTCTTTTTTCAAATGATACAAGATTTCTGCACAACACTGATGACGTGGGACTTGCAATGATAGCTATATTAATAAAGAACTGAAATAATTGTGAAACTGTGATGGCAAATAAGGGACTCTGCTTTTCTAAAATTGATATTAATCGCATTGCATCATTTCATCATTGACATGAGTAGCTACATGCAATTAACTAATCAGAAAGGTAGTGCATGTAATACAAAACTCTGGACCCTGTCTGGGGAAGCCAGGATGATATAGAGAGAGGGGAAGGACCAGAAGTATTTGAAATAATATACAATATAAACAACTTGGCTCAAACATTTGAATTAAGACATTCCTTTTACTTGGCCACCTCTCTGAGCCTTAGCAATAACTGTGGTGAACTCGCTTTAAATAGCATCTTTAAACTGTTGCTGCAGGCAATTAAACTGTCTCTCTGCTCTCAGAGACAGATTTGTTTGTTTCGTCAACATTTGTTTATGACTTTATTGATGCAACTAAATGCAAGGGTGCATGTAAATAAGTTAGCCTTTCTCATAATAATGCATGACTGCAAAGAAAAAATGAACACTTGTTTACTTGTGTGTTACTTGAGTTTGCGAACATCAAAATTTGACATTGTAAGTTCATGACAGGTTAAAAAAAATGAAATTAAAGTTTAATAAAAAATAAAATGAGTTTGAAAGTATAATACACATTTGCAAACTATAATTTGTAACTGATCTCACACATGAGCAGTCTGTATTAATTAATTAATTATTATATATCAGTGGCCTTTATTTTCAAAATGATTGTCAAAAATTTTAAATAAATAAAACTAGTGGTCAGGGATTTCTTGAATGTTAACAACAACCTCATACACTTCTTCTCAGGTTTGTAGAAAGGGAATTATTTTCAAGTTGGCAGAAACCATTTTATGACACGCTGTTGCCTTGACCTTTAATTAAGTGATATTATTCACCTTTGACCTTTTCTAGTGTCTCCTCCTGTATAATGTGATCATGTAGCACGTTATATATAAAGTTTTTTTTCCTTCTTGCTAGTGAATTTTTTGTCTGGATTTCCGGAACTGTTAATCCTGACCTTTGCTTGGAAATATCTTCTCCCTCCCTCCCTCCTTTCCTCTGTCCCTCCCAGCTGGCTAATTCAGTCACTTTCTTTTAGTAATAGCACTTTATTCATCAGTTAGATTTGACAATTAGCTATCACATCGTCCCCAAAATATCATCCCTACTATCTAGATAAGAGAGGTAAGCCGCAGGAACAGAAACAGTTTGTGTTTTAAGACTCCCTCTCTCCCACTCTCCTCTTCTTGCTGTCATAAGGGGATAATTTTACAGGCGTGACCTTTAGGTCACATGACATGGGGCAGTAGAGGAGGGAATACTGCCCCATTCCGCAGTTCTGCTCTGTTGAAATGCGAGCTGCCACGGGGGAATTTGTGGTAACCTAATCCAGACTCCTTGCCCTTTAAATCTGCCTGCATGTTTAAGAGAGATAGACAGCCCACAGCCTTACACAACAGGCTGTTTGCTAAAGCACCATTTCTCTACTGGTGGCATGTCCTGCTAAATCAGTATTTTTCTACTGGTGGAATGTCCAGCTAAATCAGTATTTCTCTACTGGTGGAATGTCCAGCTTGCTTCTCTACTATTGGCATGTCCAGCTAAATCAGTATTTTTCTACTGTTGGCATGTCCAGCTAAATCAGTATTTCTCTACTGGTGGCCTGTCCAGCTTGCTTCTCTACTGGTGGCATGTCCAGCTAAATCAGTATTTCTCTACTGGTGGCATGTCCAGCTAAATCAGTATTTCTCTACTGGTGGCATGTCCAGCTAAATCAGTATTTCTCTACTGGTGGCATGTCCAGCTAAATCAGTATTTCTCTACTGGTGGCATGTCCAGCTAAATCAGTATTTCTCAACTGTTGGCATGTCCAGCTAAATCAGTATTTCTCTACTGGTGGCATGTCCAGCTAAATCACTGCTTCTCTACTGGTGGCATGTCCAGCTAAATCAGTATTTCTCTACTGGTAGCATGTCCAGCTAAATCAGTATTTCTCTACTGGTGGCATGTCCAGCTAAATCAGTATTTCTCTACTGGTAGCATGTCCAGCTAAATCAGTATTTCTCAACTGTTGGCATGTCCAGCTAAATCAGTATTTCTCTACTGGTAGCATGTCCAGCTAAATCAGTATTTCTCAACTGTTGGCATGTCCAGCTAAATCAGTATTCTCTACTGGTGGCATGTCCAGCTAAATCAGTATTTCTCAACTGTTGGCATGTCCAGCTTGCTTCTCTACTGATGGCATGTTCAGTTAAATCAGTATTTCTCTACTGGTGGCATGTCCAGCTAAATCACTGCTTCTCAACTGTTGGCATGTCCAGCTAAATCACTGCTTCTCAGTGCAGTTTCAGTGGACAGGGCACAGTATTCTCCACCTCGTCACCTTGGTGTGTTACCTACCTGATGTCCAGCATTCTGCCACAGTGGTGGCACAAATCAGCTGCGGGACAACAGATTGATCGGAAGTTGTTGCCATACATGAGTTTGGCAGGACTTGCATGTTTAGCTTCTGATTTATCTTCACTGCTCTAGTGCAGATGCCTTTAAATCCTTAAGAAAGGGGGAAATCATATTTCTTAAAGGTCATATATGAAAATGCCCTATAATACAGCTGCCTATTGCCACCGGGCCTCATTCAGAAACCTTTTCCTAAATTCTTCTTACATTTGTTCTTAATTAAAGGTATAAAAAGGCATGATTAGACAATTAATCCAAATCCAGCAAATATACCATTGCTAAGTGTTGGGTTTGGCTGTGGGACTTAACGTATCATAGAATAGCATAACATAAAATTACGATGGTCTTAAAAATCCCCAGAGTATCTGCCTCTACTACATAACCTTGAAAGCTATTCTACACAGTGACTACTCTCTGTGTGAAGAAATACTTCCTGATATCTGTGTGGAATTTATCTTTTGCTCATTTCCATCTATGGCCTCTCATTCTACTGACAGAACTCAAACTGAAGAATCTCTTGTTGTTCACTTTGTTAATCCCTTTTATGAATTTAAAAGTCTTAAACAAATCACCCGTAAGTCTCCTTTTACTAAGCTTGAAAAGATTAAGCATCTTAACTCTTTCCTCATAATGTTTATCTTTCATAGCAGGAACCAATTTATTTGCTCTTCTTCAAACTTTTTCCAGAGCCTCTATATCTTGCTTGTAGTATGGTATCCAGAACTACATATAGCACTCTGAGTGTGGTCTGACAAATTTATAATATATGTGTAACGTCCCTTGGATTTATATTTAATATATATCCCTGCATCCTGTTGGCCATTTTAAATTGCTACAGCACAATGCCTAGAAACTGAAAGGCTTTGATTAACTACTGCTTTTGGAAATTGAGCATGTTCAAGTTTTGTTCCTTCCTTAAAGTAGTCCAGCTTCTGCTTTATGTTTTTATTATCACAGATGTAGAACTTTATGCAGAACTTTACATTTGCTATCCTGAATTTCATTTGTTAGGTTTCTGCCCACTTCTGGGTTCTATTTAAATCTTCTTGGATTACTTTAGTAGATTCCAAACTGTTAGCTGAGCCCCCAAGTTTTGAATCATCAGTAAATTTAACTAATTTTTAGTATTTAAATGCCCATGTCAAGGTCATTTATGTAAATAAGTAAGAGCAGTGGTCCCAACACCGATCCTTGTGGAACTAAACTTCCCACAGTACTCTGCTCAGATAAGATGCATCCTACTATTCTTTGTGTACTACAATGTGCCCATTCTGAACCCACTCTGAAATACCTCCTGTAATTCCTGCTGTCTTCATTTTGATAATGAGTCTCTCGTGTGGTACTTTAGGCTAAATGCCTTTTCTAAATCTAAGCCTTGTTTCAGGTAGCCTCCTCAAAGAATGCCCAAAGATTTGTCAGACATGACCTTGAGCTATCCCTGAGGATGTTGTTATTTTCAAGAAATAAATCCAACTTGTCTCTAAAGATAGAAGCCAGTATTACAAGTGGTGCAAGTCAAACTGATGAGCCTGTAGGTTCCTGGATCAGTATGGTCTCTTATATATTGTTATTATGTTACCTCGCTTCCAGTCATCCGGTATTTCTCCAGTTTCCAGACTGCCTAAAAATACCTGCTAGCGGTTTATAAATTAACTCTTTGAGTATATGCCTAAGGGCCTGCTGCCTTATTTGGCTCTAGTTTATGTCTTTAGGTCATTTAGGTGGTTTTCACACTGGCAGTTTAGTCTGAATCCAGGATTGGTTCACCTAAACAGTTGGTAGAGTGAAGGCTTTTTCTGACCCCGGGTGGAGACCAAGGAAACGTACCGGAGTTTACCTGGACAAGGAGATCTGAGAACAATTCCACTTAAACTGTGGTACGGTTCACATCTACTGACAAAGCAATCTGTTCTCATGCAGGAAGAGAAATTAGTGTGTGTGCCAAAATATGGTGCCTATCATTTTGTCATTTTATTAATAATCATATTCTGTGCATCTGCAGCATGCCTACATGTGAGACACACAGGCTCAAGTGTCCTCCACTGTTCTCAGCATTGTGATAGTGACCAGAGGCGATCGTTGAGCTGAAAAACTGATCATTGGTCTCAAATTAATGAATAAATTTTCCTTAATCACCAAGCCTGCCAGCAATGTGAATAATCAATTGGCAGGATTGTTCAGATCTATGAATAATCCATTGCCATGTAAACACACAGTGTCTTCCTGCACATAATTTTAAAGAAATTAAATGTTAAATTCAATTTAAATGTAATGTTGGAGTACCAACATTAAATGTCTTTTAACCCCTAGGTACCCATAACAAAAAAATATAACCACTCATGCGTTAGCATTCAGGACAAATGGATAAGTAGGCTATCGACAAAATACACAATTTTGCAATGCAAATAAATAAATAAAAAATTTATTACTCGCTTAATAGCCTAATTGAGGAGAACTGGTGATATCTGATAGTATTGAGTGAGCTAGTTTGTGATAAGAAACAGGTCAAGACCAATAATCAGATCAAAGGGAATTTTTCCACCTGTCAATTTTCAGCTCATGGGTTGAGACCCCAATAAACAAAAACATAACTATAAACAAGAATTTTAGGCCTGCATTGTTTTCCATTTTTACTGGTAGTCACAAGTCTGTGTTCTGTTGGCGAGCTAATAAGCTACTCACATAATAACCAATAACCAAATTGAGCGCACTCTCCTCCAAGCCTCGTTGCCTGGCAACAGTGGTAAACTGCTGCTGGTGGCACTTACGTTGATGATGAAAGTATTACGCAAATGTACCATGGTTAAAATCACCGCCAACACAGTGTGAAACCAGACCTGGAGGGCAGGACAACAGAACTTGGATTCTATCTGAAGCAAGGCAAACAAACCAAGCGTGAATAGTCCTTAGTTAATTTTGTCTTTTGTTTACATCACGACACTATCATATATTGCTTTTATGAATAAACAAAATTAATTACATGTGTTCCCAACAGGGTTATGATCATAAAATTAAAATAAGACAAAAGTAGGTGTGACAAATCATTGTCGGAAACCAAAAAAAATAAAAATGAGATTTTTTGAATTGAAACTAAACTAGTGAAAATTTAGAGGCTATTCAGGTCAGCTAGTTAATGTACTTAAAATCAATAGCTTATTTTGTATTATAATTACATGGTTATATAAATATAATTGTATTGATAAACATTTTGTTGTTAATATGAGGTCTGTAACTACTTAAAATGCATAAATAATTAAACATTCTAAATAGAAACCTCTTCAGCATATATGCCTTTACGATGTAGATTTCTATTGTACCGAAGAACAAATTCAGATAAAAATTACGAACGCCAAAATGTTCATGGAAAGGTTTGTGAGCACAATTAGCAGTCGGATGCCATCACACACACGTTTCGTGAATGAGGTCCAATGAGTTCAGAGGTAGAGTGTGCCTGGAAAAATAGTTTCTAGGGATGATTTATTATTCTATCAAGTAAGAAATCATAAAAATTGACGCAGCGGTTTCCTGAGATAGGCTCCAGCGACCCCGCTCAGATGAAGCGGGTATAGATAATGGATGGATGGATGGATGGATGGATGGATGGATGGAGTGAAACACACCATGTAGCTGGTCCCTGAAACCTGTGTTGTGTTTCAGGTATGAACGCTGCCGTGAGGGCGACTGTCCGAGTCGGCCTCTACACCGGAGCCAAAGTCTACTTCATTCATGAGGTCAGTTCTCTGTTATCCGCAACAGTGGCTCTGAGCTGGAGGGGGAGGGCCATGATTCATCAGTCCACTGGTTTTTTTCTAAGAGAGCACATCCAGAATCATCTCCCGTCTCATCAGGATTAACCTGTACAGACCATGAGTCTGAGGGTAGGGTTTGGTAGCTGTGACCTTACAGAGCCTTTATGCGTCCCTTTTAAACACTCACAGGCAAAGCCTCTTCGGAGGGTACATGAGAAATATATACTGTGAAGTGAAAGGCGTAATCAGCATATATGTGGCATGTAAAGCTAAAAATGGCGCGGGTGTTTTGGAGAAAGGGTATGTGATTCAAAACCTAACACTCAATCCAAGGGGTAGACTCATATACCGATGAGATCAAGAATCACAGGATTTTGTTTTATGTTTTAGCGTAAGCCATTACGTCAAATCACCACAGGTATTTGAACAAAGGTGACATTATAAAATATAATCTCGTTATATCACAACATGTGTCACAGTTCTTTATTGCAGAAAGTAAATTTCTGAGAATTGTATTAGACTGGATGGACATCCATTTAGTTAGCACATAAAATGTGCTGCTATTCTACTCAAATAAAATTTGCTTTGAAAGCCTTGTATTTGTATGGCATTGAGAGGTTTTAGGGCGGATGTGGTGAGATGTTTGAAACGTAGTGCGTGGAACGGCCGTTTTTTCCTTGGTGAACGTTACCTTTGCCAGTCTAAGATGGCCGTTGTGTCAATCTCCTCAGGGCTACCAGGGTCTGGTGGATGGCGGGGACAACATTCGACCTGCCACCTGGGAGAGCGTGTCCATGATGCTACAGCTGGTGAGTCCAGTTAATTAATTAACACCAATTAAATTCAAATCAATTCAGTTAAATGTTTGTTTGTGTAGAGTTTTTTTTGCAGAGGATCAGTGTCTCAGATCCAATTCAAGTCTAGCCCTCAGGGCCCCATGAGCAAGCCAAGGGCCCCATTAATTAGATTTCTCAGTTTTTGTTTATCGAGGGTTGCCTGGGGTTAGTAGTAGAACTGCTTGGCAAAAGGTTATGAGGCAGACATCGCGTCGGTTTGCGAGATCATGCTTTCTATTATTAACAACTGTAATGTACCTCTCCCTCTATAACTGCTTGTTGGGGCCATCTAAAATCTGTGTGGAACAAATTTCTATGGAAACAGCATGAAGAAAACAAAATAGAAGTACGCTTTCATGTACAATAAAACCAACATGTTAATGTGTTTTTCAGTGTACTGCCAGGTGCATTTGTTCATTAACAGTGCTAGAAGTTTAAGTCGAGCTGGGTCAGCAGAAGCTACTTGTGTGCCTACAGACTGTTTCCTCTTCAGTAATACTCTGTCGTTCACAACATGGCACATTTCACAACCTGAGAGTCTGCTCAATGTAGTATCTTTAAAGCCTTTTTCTTGTAACTTTCAGTCGCCCTGCAATCGATGAACATAGACTACAGTCATTATGACATTACTCTACATTTCAATAATGTTTTCATTTTGAGAATGCAAGATGATAGCATTTTTTGCTAACAGTCAGATCAGGGTCCTGCTTCACGTATATAGCTAACTGAGTTAACAGATTAGTTTCACAACGTTTTGGGATAAACCCAGGAGCAAGTTCACAATTTAGCCAGTCTTGTTGCCGGGACAACAATGTCTTGAGCCCAAACCTCCACCTGGTTACCTGAATAACATGAACGTAGCCTATATTAACCACCTGGTGAAATCACACACACACAGCAGTATAAATGGATGCACATTTGTAAGATGTTCTTGTCAATGAACGAGCCATCATTGAAAGATGAGCATTTAGATAAGGAATGTGTTTTTAAAGACCAACAAGATCCCTTAAGTCGCTGGAAGGAATATCTTTATGAGCACCACTGATTTAGGTGTGAGGGAGTTATTTACCACCAGCAATGAAAAATTTAACAGGGCAGAGACAAATAAATATTTGGAAGAAATAAAATGAGAAACACTGTAAATATTGTTTTATTTTTGCCAAATGAGCCTGTTTAACCTTTGTGGGGACACAGTAACCCAACCTAGCCTGGCATTTGGGACAAGACTGAGAGAAGGGTGGGTGAGCAGCTCAGATGATGGGATCAGATACTCAGGAGCCAAATGAAAATAGCAGAGATTGACAGGAGAGTTCATCAAGCATGACATTTTATTTCTTTCCACCTCTTTCTCTTTCATCGTTCTTGTCTCAGACACACTTTTTCACACATTCACTCACTCATTGACACAAATCAAATACAGGCTGCCAGGCCCTGTCCACCGGGGCAGGCTGTAGTCCACGTACCTGTGTGAGTCTCAGTTTTGCATTTCTTATGGGGAAGACTTTAGAAAGGTTTAGTGACATCGGAGTAGTGGTACACCAGTTCGATGTGCAGTGTTGCTTAGGCTGCACAAAAATGATCTGCACGTTGTCAGAAGAAAATCTTTCCTGCAAGCTCATCACAAAAGTCAATATTTGATGAGTGCAAGACGATAAGCCAGAGACTATTTGGAACACTGTAAAGTGGACTGGTGAAACACAAATTTAACTCTCTGGCTATAACCACCAAAGATACATTGAAGAAAAGAGCACCTTGCCACCGTTAAGCATGAGGATGGATTTATTGTGCCTTGTGATTGTGTAACAGCCTGTGGCATAGGAAAGATTGTGTATAGGTAGAAGGAAGAATGGATTCAATTAAATATCAACAAATCCTAGAAGCTAATGTCCCAGAGTCTGTGAAGAAACTGAAGCTGAAAGAGGTTGGATATTTCAACAAGACCAGAACGTACCTCAAAATCATGCAGGAGCTACATAAAACCCCTTCATGCTAGCCCCCTAGTGGCCAGGACACCGGCGTCCTGAGACTGTCCAGCTCAGACATTCAGTGCTCCTGCAACCAAACTATGAGTGGAAACAACAAGCTCTGTGTTCTAGCTTTATTAGTAGGCAATACATGACGGCTGTGTCCTCCCACAGTCATGTCCTCCCACATGCAGGTAGGCTAATTGGAAACTTTAAATTGCCCATATGTACAAGTGTGTGAGTGAATGGTGTGTGTGCACTGCATGAATTGGTGACCTGTCCAGGGTGTATTCCTGCCTCTCACCCAATGCACGCTCCATCCCCATGCATCCCCGATAGGCTCCATCCCTGTGACTCTGCCCAGGAATGAGCGAGTATAGGTAATGAATGGATGGAACAACATAAGCTAACAATAGCCTGAAGGTATGCCAATACGGTGGTGAAAAACACTGCTCACCAAATAGTGAAATAAAAAAGAGGAATTCTAGTGTAATTATACCATGGTGGCTCAGTCATTGTTATGTTTGGTGTTTGGTTTTTATGGTGAAGTTGCCAAAAAAAATTTTGTTAGAGGAATATCATTTTATTACTGTAAACTTATTGTACATAATGTGGGGTATTAGTATCTTCATGGGCTATACACAAAATACTGATTAAATTTTACTGTGTGCTGATATGTGGTAGATGAATGTAAAATTTCCCTTGTAGGGATCATAATTAATAACATTTGTAAAATGTTGTCCCATCCCGATGCAACAAAAGATTACACATTGTGGAGTAGTCTAAAAAATAACGAAATACAAGAGTGAATGATTACGTGTTTACTGTAGGTATGTGTACCACAGTGTGTCACAATGTTTTTTCATTATTCTTCAATGTTATCATCTTAAACGTTCATAAGGGGCAAATGTATATGCTTTATAATGGACAAATTATGGACAAGCATTTTATTCATTTTTGGAGAGGTTTTGAATAGGTCTTTGGACCCCTAAATATCTTAGACCCTATACTGATTAAAAGATCGAATGGTAATTCCAATTTGAAAATTATGTAAAAAATGAGTTTTATGAGTCAAAACGGTTGATTTTTCATGAAATAAATGATTAGGTTTACAGCAATGTATAATTTAGACATTTTGGATAGCTTTAGAGACACTGAGGAACACCAGGGTACACTACTTACTATTTGCTTCATAGATCTTTAGTAGTTCTGCATATCACCCTCAGAATTCTTTTTAACACTTGTGGTCAAAGTTTATGATCGAGGGCATGTATAGTTTTACCTACATTATGTATGTGATCTCTCTGTATTTAATTTCAAACTAAAGGAAAACAGCTTCATTTTTTTATTTGTCTACCTAAATTATGAATGGCTTAGTATTGTAGATGGTACAGGTGACTTGCTTTATTTAAGTCATTTTCCAACTCTCTGTGATGCTCACATCTGCAGTTAGACAGCCTTAAATAGAACACCCTAGAAATGGCCAGATTTCTTATCTGCGTGAAGCAGTTAAAGGAATGAAAGATTAAGGTTTTTGAATAGCCTTCACTGTCCCCAGACTTGAATATCATTGAAAATTTGTGAGATTTCAAACAACATAAAATAAGTCTGAACACTGCTATCAGTATTCCTTCTTAGTGTATCTTAGTGTAGAGTATTCGCTTCATGCAAAATGGGAATGTTCTACTGAAGCACTTGTTATCTGAAAGGTTGTTTTTCAAATTCAAATTCAAATTCAAGTTCAAGTTCAAGTGAGTCTTGCTAAAGACATGTACTGGGAATTGTCCAAAGCATATACATATTACAACTGTCTAATGTAAAGTGTGTGTGTGTGTGCGTGCGTGTGTGTGTGTATGTGTGTGTGTGCTAGGGTGGCACCGTCATTGGCAGTGCCCGATGCCAGGACTTCCGCACAAAGGAGGGGCGCACCAAAGCAGCCTTTAACCTGGTCAAGCTCGGCATCACTAACCTGTGTGTCATCGGAGGCGACGGCAGCTTGACCGGTGCCAACCAGTTCCGTACAGAGTGGAGTGAGCTGCTGGCCATCCTGGTCAAAGCGGGTGAGTGTACCAGTAGGAGGGTAAATCCATATGAGTTCTCAATCATTTTAAATTCAGCATCCTTATGCTTAGCACGGCAAACCTGGAGTCCTAACAAGTACAAGTCAAATGATTAGATGGCATACAGCAACTATAGGTAATCACATGGCAGCAAATACAGGAAGTGCTGCCACGTGAAAGCAATGAACAGACCTCACCCTATGAACCCGCCTTCTGAGAGGACTGTGACATCATAAATAGCCGATGGTATTTTCAACACAGCGAGGCCAGTATCTCTGAGCTGTGTGCCCGACATGCTACCAGTCCAGTCTAAAATAGAACACATACCCAGCCCAATGCAGAATGAGACATGCTCTCAGTACAGCTGGCATACTTTCCCAGTCCAGCATAACACCAAAAGGCAATGGACTCCCATATTAGTATAAAACATCATGCACTCCCATTTGTCAGTCATAGTCCAATTTAGGCCAAGATCGAGCCTCTGTCCTGTGTAAACCAGCAGACTCAGGCCAACACAAGCCAGACCTCTCACCCAATGCAGTGTAAAGTGAAGTACTCTACCATTAGAGTCCAAATCAAAAATATTGTCTATACTGAGCTTGTCACACTGATGGGTATTACATAGTGGACTGTTAAATTCACCATTTGCCTCCATGCCTTGGTTTTTCCCTGTGTCTCCAGAGGGACAAAATGGCTCTTGGCATTCTGAAAAATGTAATAATAATTAATATTATTTCTGTAGCTTTAATTTAATAACACAGTTTACACAGTTCAGTTTACAAACATGAAAGGATGGATGGAGTACACAGAGACAGTAGATTTAAACTCAAGGGATGCAAATAAAATCAGTTAGGAATTAGTTATTAAAAGATAAAAAGGACATAAAGAGAACATAATAAATAAAAAAAATTAATCAAATGGCGAATAAATTTTAACAAAGCACTAAAACAAAAGCAAGGAAATAAATTACACAAAAGCAAGTCTGTAAACGTGGGTCTTAAGAAGAGATTTAAAAGATGGCACTGACTTAACTAGGGTGGTTTGAGTGGGAGTGTCAGGAGGGACCTGTGTGAGGCTCTCATAAGGAACTAAAGGGTCAGTATAGCTGGGAGCCAGACCATGCCAGGCCAAGCGTTACAAGGTATTATTCAGACCGTAAAATTAATCGGGAATTTTACATGGGGCCAGTGAAAAGAAGCTAAGATTGTGGTGATACACTACATAGCCAAAAGTATGCACACACCTGACTTCCAACATCTCATCCAAAATTATGGCCATTAATATGGAGTGGGTCCAACTTTTGCTGCTGTAACAACCTCCACTTTTCTGGGAAGGCTTTATACTAGATGCTTTATACTTTACTGCAGGTATTTCCTTCCATTCAACCAGAAGAGCATTTGTGAGGTCAGGCACTGATTGGGCGATTAGGCCTGGCTCACATTTGGCTTTCTAATTAATCCCAAAGGTGTTGAACGGGGTTGGAAACCATTTCTGGACTTTGCTGTGGGTATTGTCATCCTGAAAAAGGAAACTACTGTGGAAGCACAGAATCATCTAGAATGTGATTGCATGCTGTAGCATTAAGGTTTGCTTTCAGCGGAACTAAGGGGCCAGAGCTGCACCAGTGAAAGTCAAGGAAGCCATTGTGAGCCTGAGCTGTGCCAATTTAAACGGTTGCATTAAAATTTTCTGAAAGTTTGGATTGATTCTTTAAAAGAGCATTTGACTCAGTGAGAGATTTAATGTGCCTCTTAAGATCAATAACCTTGTCCTGCAGCTGACATTTTTTGCATGTAAAACCAAGCCTTTTAATTTCTCTTCTGCCACACCTGAACACGTTAGTACTTTCAGTACTTTCTCCCTCTCCGAGCCCTAGGAAGAGCAGTGGAGTGTCATTGTGTTGAGGTAAAAAAAAGAATTCATCAGAAGTTAAAGGGTTGAAAGGGGTGAACACAGAAAGAGAAACGAAAGCTAGTGTTGAAAATAACCGCATGTGAGACACTGGCTTCAGTGACCTGCCAGGTGAGCTGAATCCAGTGGAGAGAGTATCAAACAGGTCTCTCCTGTAGGGCAGCTCCTTGCTTTGGTGGATGAGGTCTAGGCCTGAAACCAAGGGGAGCTCCTATAGCTGTTGAGATTTGCTCTTTTTCTCACTCACTCTCTCTCCTTGGGGTAGCAGAATTCGGGAAGGCAATAGAGGCTGAGCCTGCAGTAGGTTAATCAGCAGCTGGGAAATTGCCTCCATGTAGCAGTAGAGTTGGCCTTGCACAGCTCTCTATAGCAGTAGAGTTAGCCTTGTCACAGCTCCCTGTAGCAGTAGAGTTAGCCTTGCCTTAGCTCCCTGTAGCAATAGAGTTAGCCTTGCCTTAGCTTCCTGTAGCAGTAGAGTTAGCCTTGCCACAGCTCCCTGTAGCAGTCGAGTTAGCCTTGCCTTAGCTCCCTGTAGCAATAGAGTTAGCCCTGCACAGCTCCCTGTAGCAGTAGAGTTAGCCCTGCACAGCTCCCTGTAGCAGTAGAGTTAGCCCTGCACAGCTCCCTGTAGCAGTAGAGTTAGCCCTGCACAGCTCCCTGTAGCAGTAGAGTTAGCCCTGCACAGCTCCCTGTAGCAGTAGAGTTAGCCTTAATCCTCTTCTCTGCTGCTGCTCTGTTGCTGGTAGGGATTTGTGATTTTAAAAAATCACTAGAAACAGAAATTAAGACTGATTGATTGACTGATTGATTCATTGATTGATTAGTTCTCACAGTCTGCTGTCCCACAGTTCTGAACTTTGTTGTTTTCTTGTCACTTGCCTGCTTCCAGGTAAGATCACTGTTGAACAAGCCAAGGGCTCCTCTCACCTGAACATAGTGGGCATGGTGGGATCCATCGACAATGACTTCTGTGGCACTGACATGACCATCGGCACTGACTCGGCCCTGCACCGCATCATGGAGGTGGTGGACGCCATCACCACGACAGCGCAGAGGTATCCGAATCGCCACTCAGCATCCCTTGGTTGGGGGTCCATTCTAGTTCAGTTATGTCAGTTTCAGTATCAACATTCCTTTTATCATTTGAAAAGTGGCAATAATGAATTCAAATGTAATTGACTCCAATGCTGGGTGTGAAAGTTCACAGTGAAACCGTCTCAAATGTCCGAAATGAAATTGAAACACATAATTAGTAAGGGTGATTGCTAAGCATACAAACATGATGTAATGGGTTAGTACCTGTTCTCTGCTGAGAGGCGTCGAGTCCAGTAACAATGATTTTTGCTGTATCTGAATTGTGTACTAAACAAGAACAAAGTGCAGATACATTTATTTATTCGGCAGAATAAAATGGACTGCACAAAATGCTGTGTGTGTGTGTGAGTTTGTATGTGAATGAATGGGGGAGTTAATACTTTATCATATATTAATATATAATTATATATAATGTGTCTTAGGTTTTATAACATCAGGCCCATAGCAGCTAATTAGACATGCTTGTCATTTCCAAATTTACAAATCAAGTTATAAAATAAAGAAATCCATACTGTACATAAATAACTAAGCAGTTGTGATATACATACACAAAATCATGTCAACAGATTGTCCACAAAGTTAACCAAAATTAACAGAACATACTGCACAGAAGTATGTTTTTCTCTCAGCACAGTACAGTACGCTATATTTATTCGGCAGACACTTTTATCCCAAGTGAAGTACGATAAGTGCATACTGAAGGTCATTGGAACAACTACAAAACTCAGGTCTGGTAAGGTACAATACTCATTAATGTATGTAACAGTAATTCATAGCCATGAACACATTAAGTCCAGTTCATATGGTAAGTACAGGCTAGGTTAGAAAGTTAGGGTAAGTCAAACTAGGAGGCATGACAAAGAGCTACAACATCAAGATAACGATGCAAGTGCAATATAAGTGCTGGAAGGAGGTACAAGTGTAACATGAATGTGCTACAGGAACAAGTTAGAAAGATTCACATGACAAGAGCGATTCTAGATTGGGAGTGCCCTGCAAAGTGGTGACAGTTAGTCCAGGCACAGTCTTAATGCGTCTGCAGGCCACAGCGGAAGCTGGGCAACGACGGAGTGAAATGTGCTCTATTGCAAGCGCAGTGAATGGCATTCAAGTGCGTGTGTCTGTGTGCGTGTGTATTTTGGAGTGAAAGCCTGACCTGACCCTTCTGCTTTTAGTCACCAGAGGACATTTATTCTGGAGGTGATGGGCCGGCACTGCGGGTGAGCAAACCTTCACCTTCTGAACCAAAATCCGCCGTGCTGAGGTCACAACACTGACAGAGTGTGTGACAGTGACATTCTGCTCACTTCTGTTGTCACTGGGTTTGGATGTGTATCCCTTTTTAAACTGTGTGTGTGTGTGTGTGTGTGTGTGTGTGCGTGTGTGTTTTTACAGTAACAAATAAAAACAGGGACAGTTACAGTAACAGTGGTTGTGCGTGTGCTGCAGGTACCTGGCCCTGGTGACTGCGCTGTCCTGTGGTGCTGACTGGGTCTTTATTCCAGAGATGCCTCCAGAGGAAGCCTGGGAAGAACACCTGTGTAGGAGGCTGATGGAGGTACTCCCTGCGCACCATCAAGAGCTCCTTCTCACAGTGCTCTTCGCCCGATGCTGAAGGGGTGCTGTCTTTCCCCTCTCTTTTAGACCCGGGGGCGGGGCTCTCGCCTAAATGTCATCATAGTAGCAGAGGGGGCCATGGACAGGAGTGGCAAGCCGATCACCTCCGACCTGATCAAGGATGTAATTGTCTGACTTCGGCTTGCTTTCCGTCTGTCTCTCTTTCCTTCTCACTCTCATTCTGTCCATCTCTGCCTCTTTCTCTCTATTTCAAGTGTAAAAAACACTATACGGTAAAACATTTTATACATTGCCTAAGTATAGTTGACATAAAAAGTCATATAAAGAAAAGTAGTACAGATAAAAAAATAAGAAGAATAGCATTATAAGTAACAATGGCTATTAGCATTATCTGCCAAATATGGAGGAAGATTCGATTTTGCTCTCTCTCTCTCCCTCTCCATCTGTAGCTTGTATCCAAGAGGCTTGGCTATGACACTCGAGCCACCATCCTTGGTCACGTCCAGAGAGGGGGCACTCCCTCTGCTTTCGACAGAATCCTGGTACTGTTGACCATCCTGAATCCTTGCTTCAGTCACTACCTTTTAATGTTGGGTAGCTGCAGTCACAGTATTGGGAGTAATCTGTGATCATCCAGTCTTTTCTCTTAGGCTGCGTGGAAAGCTGCCCAGTTGATGCCCAAGCTTTTCCTCTCCCTGAGCATTTGCATTTGTTGTGCTTCAGACTGGGTTGGGTTGATGAGTACAGTTTCATTAATCTGGGGAATATTTTCTGTTTTCTTTATATTCCATTTAATGGTATAAAAAAAGATACAGAAAACAAGGTGCACAACAATAATTATTCAGCATTCTCTTTCTTCTTCCCTCTCTCTCTCCCCTTCTCTTATCTCTCTCTCATTCTCTCTCTCTCTTTCCCTCTTTATCTCTCTCCCATTCTCGCTGTGTCTCAGGCCAGTAGGATGGGAGTAGAGGCTGTGATGGCTCTGTTGGAGGCCACCCCAGAGACCCCCGCCTGCGTTGTCAGTCTGTCAGGGAACATGGCGGTCAGACTGCCACTGATGGAGTGTGTGCAAGTGGTGAGATATCCCTGCTTTACACACGCACACACGCACACACACACACACTCACACACGCACACACACACACGCACGCGCACACACACACACACTCATACATGCACACTATACACACACACACGTACACGCGCGCACGCACACACACGCACACACACACACACACATACACACACACAGATACACCCACTACACGCACTCATACACGCACACACAGACACACACATACAGGCACACACACACACACACACACACTACTGTGTATATATATTTATTGGGCTCCATGTTTGGGACGAAGACATATTTTTCTTGATTTGGCTCTGTACTCCACAATTGTAGATTAGTCATGAAGCAATTTTCAGCCTTTATTAAAGGGTTTCACCCTGTAGAAATTACGGCACGTTTTATACATAGCACCTGCATTTCAGGACACCATAATGTTTGGGACATATTAATGTTATGTAAATGAAAGCAGTCATGTACTTTGTACATGTAGTACTTTGTTGCATATCCTTTGCATGCAATGATTACTTAGTCTGTGAGCCATAGACATCACATGGTGCTGAGTATCTCCTCTGGTGATGCTCTGCCAGGCCTGTACTGCAGCCATCTTCAGCTCCTGGTTCCAGGGGCTAGTTACTTTAAGTTTTCTCTGCAGAAAATGAAACACATGTGCAATTGGATTCAGATGAGGTGAATGACTAGGTCAGTCAAGAATTTTCTAGTTTTTGGCTTTTAAAAACTCCTATTTTGTTTTAGTAGTATATTTGGGATCATTGTCTTGCTGTAGGATGAAGTGCCTTCAAATGAGTTTGAGGGGGACAGATGAGGGGGCATGCTTTGGATCTTGGGCTGTTCCTTTTGGCCTCCGCACTTTGAGCTTGCCATCATCTTGATACTTGGTGAATCTTGTTCTCATCTGTCCACAAGTCATTTTTTCAGAACTCTGCAGGCTCTTTTGGGTAGTTTTTAGCAAACCACACTCTGGCCACCTGGTTTTTGCAACGAACTAGTGGTTTTCATCTTGCTGTGTAGCATCAGTAGTTTTTTTGGGAAGTATTCTGCTGACAGTAGTCACTGACATGTCTATGCATGCCTCCTGAAGAGTATTTCTGTCAGACAGGTGTTTGGGGGTGTTTCTTCATTGTGGTGAGAATTATTCGTTCATCAACTGTAGAGGTCTTCCTTGGCCTACCAGGCCCTTTGCGATTGCTGAGCTCACCAGTGCTCTCATTCTTCATAATAATGTTCTAAACAGTTGATTTTGGTAAGCCTAAGGTTTGATGTCTCTGACTGTTTATTTCTTATTTTTTAGCCTCATAATGGCTCAGCCTTGACTTTCATTAGTACAACTCTGGTCCTCATATTGAGAAATGCCTACAGTGAAGACTAGATACAGAAAGCTGTCTTATACCTGTGCTAAGGAAGCAACTGATCACACATGACTAATCAGAAACACCTGTGAAGCCATTTGTCCGAAATAGGTATTATGTTGCCCTGAAATGGGGAGGCAGGGGCTACGTATAAAAAGTGCTGTAATTTCTACATGGTGAAACCAAAGTGTACAAAAATACCCTTTAATAAAAGCTGAGAATTTGCTCTTTAACCACATGTCAATTGTTTGATTACAAATCTAAAATTGTGGAGTACAAAGCCATATAAAGAAAAAAAAGTCTTTTTTTTTTTTTTTTTTGTCTAAAACATTATGATGATCTTTGTAAATATTGACACCCATGGCAATACAATGTTCAGGTACACTATAAAAGAATGTTGATGAAAGGTAAATTCCATTAATAGACATCTCCTTTGGCTTCTCTGCATTTACTTGAAGGTACGTTAGTTTATTCACATTTATGATACAGGTTTTCATATGGTGTTGTGCTTTAGCCTGCTTAAGATTCAATTATGTAATTCTGATTATGTAATCTTCAGCAGATGTTTTGTTTGCATAACAAGAGGGCTTGTATTTCTTGCCACTGGAGTATTTTTTTTTTTACCTCAGTTGTTTGCTTTTTGAGGGTTCAGACCTGGTTTTTTGTCCTATTTTCTTTTGCATTTCCCCTGTAAAGCATTTTTGTTACAGCATCTCTGTAAAAAGCACTGTACAAATAGGGGAACAGGAGTGGAGCTAGAGCTGAACCAACTGTACAGATGAAAGAGATGATCTGGAGTGTATGTATGGTAAAGGGGAGCATGTTGAGTGTGTTCAGAGCAGTCACTCTCTCTTTCTCCTGGTTTCCTCTCAGACTAAAGACGTCACTAAAGCCATGGCAGAGGGTCGATATGAGGATGCCATCAAGCTCAGGGGAAAGTAGGTCACCCATTTTTACCCTCTTCTGTGAATGTTCATCCATCCATTAATCACTCCATCTCCATATGTCAAGTACTCATCTCTTTGTCTACATCCATTCATTTCTTAAATACAGTTATCATATTTAGTAATTAGTTGCAAGCCCTTTGCAGCCATGACTGCCTGAAGTCTGTGACTCAAAGACATCACCAGACGATGGGGATCCTCCCTATGATGTGATGTTCTGCTAGGTCTGTACTGCAGCCATCTTCACTTCCTGTATGTTTCAGGGGAATTTTGCCTTCAGTCTAGTGTTCAGCAAGTGAACACACACGTTCAGTTGGATTCAAGTAGGCTGACAAACTTAGCCAGTCATGAAAATTCCAATTTTTGGTCCTGAAGGTCCCTGGTTGCATTAGCAGTGTGTTTGGTGTCATTGTCCTGCTGCAATGTACAGCGTTGTCAGACGAGTTTTGAGGCCTTTGGTTGGATCTGTGCAGATAAGATGTTTCTGTACACTCCAGAATTAATCCTGCTGCTGCTGTCAGCAGTCACATCATCAAGAGAAGTGAGGCAGTTCCAGTGGCCACCATGTACACCTAAGCCATAATACTACCTCCACCATGTTTCAGATGAGCAGATGTAAATAACCTTACATTAAAGCTGACAATCTGCACTTCATACCTTTTTTAATTTCGTATTCATATTCCTTTTTTAATTTCAAATCCAGTGGACTTCAGAGCTAAAACAACAAAAATTGTGTCACTGTCCAAATACTTACTGGCCGCAATGAATATGTAAATGAATTTGACAAAATTGCTATATTAATAAAATTAATTACTATAATGCTTTTCCTTTGTCTTCTGTCTGCTGATGTTTTCTTACCTAGGAGCTTTCAAAATAACTGGGACACCTACAAGATGTTGGCTCACGTTCACCTTCCAGAAACAAAGGTGAGGAACTCTGTCACGGTTTCCCATAGGAAAATGGGTAGTCTTTTCTTATTAGGGGGAAGGTGGAGTTTTTGATTGGTTCTCACTGCAGCTGACATTTCAAACTAATCCCCAATGCTATTAATACAAACATTTATTAAACACAAACTATTAGAAAAATAGTAACATTTTCAATAATTTCTCTCTCTCTCTGCCTCTCTCACACCCACACACACACACACACTCACACACACACGCACAAATTCGTCCATTTGTGCTTTGGTAGGTCCACATTTTATGATGCAGCTCTCCAAAATTAGCTGACTAATGTTGCATGCCACTAGAAATATCTCCACTTCAGATTGTTCAGTTATTGATCGGAATCACAACAAGTCCACAACATTGCCAAAGCATTACATAAAAAACACACACACACAAATACAGCAATTCCAAATAGAAGGAGAAAAAAGAGAAACAAAAAAAGCAATAGACTATTGAGAGGATTTTATTAACTGTAATTATATTTACAAGTTGAACTCTCTCTCCCCTATCTCTCCAATCTCTCTCTCTCTCTCTCCTCTCCATCCCTCTCTCCCTCCCTCCACCAGAGCAACATCAACATTGGCATCTTGAACGTCGGGGCGCCCTGCGCTGGCATGAATGCCGCGGTGCGCTCGGCCGTCAGGATCGGCATCATCCAGGGCCACCAGATGTTCGCAGTGCATGATGGGTTCGACGGGCTGGCTCACGGAATGGTGCGTGTGCACTGGCGTAGCCTCTCCAGCATGCTTGGCGTCACATTCATCACCATTCATCAAACCGCTTTTTTTAATCAGTAGAACTTGTCAGGGGTTGTCGGGTGATGCATCAGGCTAAAGTACAGGTTCTCAGTGCAGTGACACGGGATACTTATTCAGTTTTTGGAATTCTGCACAGTGCCGTACAGTAAATACCGAAAGTATTCACCCCACCCATTTACTCCTTAAAATTTGTATGCATTGATACATTTTTATCTTTCATAAACAAAAATAAATTCAACACATTTATGATGCAAAAATATTTTATTCAACGACATTTAAAAGATTAAAGGCTTACATTTCTCATTACAGTATAAATATTCCCCCCCACTAGAGTCAATGGGCCTCACTCACGAAACGTGTACAATCACATTTGATTGTAAACTGCGTGTAAGAACGTTTCCAAGAACATTTCGGCATTCATCATTTTTATATCTGTATTTCTTTATGGCTGTTTTCCTTATGCAAGTCGCATGAAATTACAAAAAGCCAGCATTCATCATCTCATACACCTGGGATACACACATAAACAAAGGTCAACACATGCGTCATGAATCTCATAGTTTTCTCGTATGAACATTTTTAAGAACAAAAGTAAGAATAATTTAAGAAAAAGTTTTGTGAATGAGGCCCAATATTTTGTAGATGGGTTGTTGACAACTCTTTTCAGGTGCATCTATATGAGCTTTGCAAATTTTGATTCAGAAAAACATGCAAATTTGCTCCAAATCTGCATCGTTGGACGGAATGTTGGTGGACGGCAATTTTCAGGACGTACCACAGATTTTCATATGAACCAGCGCAGGATCAGGATCTTTTCCTGACTGAAAGGATTTGCCTTTATATGGTTCAATTCTTCTTGTCATTTGTGGCACCGGCCTTTCCAACACCATGCATACAGTTAGGATAGTGTTACTTGGACGATGGAGTGTGTTTTGTTTGTGCCAAACGTACCACTTCACTTTCAAGCCCAGGAGCTCAGTCTTTCTTCCAGAAGGTCTCGGGTGTTACATGACTTCTGGCAAACTCCAGGCGTGGCTTCACATGGGTCTTTCTCAGAAATGGCTTCCGCCTCAGCGTTTTCCCGAAGAGGCTAAGTTTGTGAAGTGCTGAAGAGATTGCTGATCTCCTTCCTCCCATTTCATCCAATGAGCTCTGCAACACTCTTAGTGATGTAGCTGGTCACCTCTTGGTCACTTCTTTGACCACCGCCTTCCTTATTTGGTTGCCCAGCTGGTACTATAAGACTGCCTAATCTAATGTAGTGTTTGGGTTGTACCATATTTTTCCAGTGGGCTTTATTGCAATCCTAAGAAAAAAAAAATGGTCCAATGTTTTGCCATTTTATGACCTTCCCCATCTTTTTGCCTCCAAACACCTTAATCACAAAGTTCCGTGACTGGTTCCTTGGTCTTCAGGACAGCATGGCTGATCTGCAGTTTCAGTTGTGAGACCTTGCGAAGTCAGTGATAATTCCGCTGCTACCGTGTAATTGAACACAGGTGGATTCAAGATCAACACAGGTGATACTCGTTCACGTATTATGTGTAATCCATCAAGAAAATGGGATACACCTGTGTGGCCCAGTGCTGGGGTGGTCACCATGACACATGAAAGAAAATTTCTAAGCTGACCTCATTTTATTACCTACTTGAGTATAAACCCCAAAATAATTAATGAAACATGAATATTATAATTGCATTGGCACAATATCTAGTGACTAAAAGTTTCTTTTTCTCACTTTCCTGCTTTCCTTTTGTGTTTGGTCACGGTGGGAGTAACTGGTTAGAACTTAATTTCTTACGCATGCAAACAAATTTCCGAAAGAGGTGTCGGGGAAAAGAAAAACCTTTTTATTGAGTCTGTTTATTGTGATCCACACCAGTCACACACAGACACAGAGGGCTACCCCTGTGTCTCTCTTCCTGGCCAAATTTAGATTGTTAATGCAAGGATGGTAAATAAATCAAGTATTCAGAGTTTTACATTTAATATAATTTTGAAAATATCCAAATACTTAATCTCATTTTACATTAAAGAGGGTTACTTATGTAGGGGAAAAATCATCTTTAAAAATATTTTAATCTGACTTTACAGCATAGCAAAAATGAGAAATAATCAATGGGGGTGAAAACATTCTGATGGCACTGTTTATGAAAATTGTCTATTTTATTCAAATTTCAGATAGAGTACTTTGAAGGGTTTTAGATCCATCAAGTGCAACATTGTGTTTGAAAATACTTCAAATACTCCAAGTGTATTTCACGTGCATGCTAACAGATAGTATATTTGACACAGCAGTGGTAAACTAAGGCCACTCCCACCCTTCTCTATCTCCAGATTGAGCCCATTAACTGGGCTGGTGTCGGAGGCTGGACAGGGAAAGGAGGCTCACTGCTCGGCACTAAGAGGTAAAACCCTGTGCATTCTGGGAGTATGAGTCTTTAACTAACAGCAACAGTAAAACAGTCGCTTTCCTTGCCTGACGGCATTGCTGCTTCTCCACAGTATTTACCACCTAACCTACAACAGAAGAGCCATACACACATTTTTAGTACACAGTGACAATACAGTTGATTGTTCTAACATTTTTGTAACAACAAGCTTCCATCAAAAAGTGCAGAATTTATCTTTGTGTACTCTGAGAAACTACAGGCTGTTGAATGGTATGTGTGATAAACATGCAAACTAAAAAATCTGTTGAAATAGTGGGTGCAGTTTGAAGCTCACACATTATTGATCCTGAATCTATTACTATCACATCTGTGTGCATGTGTGTGTGTGTGTGTGTGTGCATGTGTGTGTGTAAAGAGTACTTCCTGGAGACTTGGTGGAGGACATCAGCCTGAACATTGCTAAATTCAACCTCCATGGGCTGATCATCATCGGAGGCTTTGAGGTAAGAAAAACCTAGGAAAGCAGAGACACTACCACATCAAAATGCTTTGCTTTTAACAGTGACTATCATCCCAATTACAGTTCGTTTCTTTTGGTTCTTAGGCCCAAATTGCTACTAATTCATCTTTTTTTTGTCCATAATTACAAACCCTACTGCAAAAAAGACGCATTAATCGCAAGAAATAAAGGTGCGCTTTAATAAACTCTCCCTCTATCTTTAATTGACATTCAGTTTGATTTAAGAGATTTTTGATGGGACAGTATGAACATGTAGCCAAAGCTTAAGACACAACCAGCAAAAAACAAATACAAAAAAACTAAAACATTTTTTGTTCAGTTCAGTCCCTCTTTCTTCTCCATCTTGCCACCATTCTTTATACCCTCCCTCTCTCCCTCTCTCCCCTCATCTCCCTCTCTCCATCTCGTCCTTCTCTCCCCTCCTCCTCTCTCTCTCAGGCGTTTGCTGGTGGGCTGGAGATAGTGAAGGCCAGGGAGAAGTATGAAGAGCTGTGTATTCCCATGGTTATAATCCCCGCCACTGTCTCCAACAACGTGCCCGGATCTGACTTCAGCGTCGGCGCGGACACCGCCCTCAACACCATTACCACAGTCAGTGCCTTAACACACATACCACCCTCAACACCATTACCACAGTCAGTGCCTTAACACACACACACACCGCCCTCAACACCATTACCACAGTCAGTGCCATAACACACACACACACACACACACACACACTGCCCTTAACACCATTACTACAGTCAATGCCTTAACACACACACACACACCGCCCTCAACACCATTACCACAGTCAGTGCCTTAACACACACACACACCGCCCTCAACACCATTACCACAGTCAGTGCCTTAACACACACACACACACCGCCCTCAACACCATTAACACAGTCAGTGCCTTAACACAAACACACACACACCACCCTCAACACCATTTCCACAGTCAGTGCCTTAACACACACACACACACCGCCCTCAACACCATTACCACAGTCAGTGCCTTAACACACACACACACACCACCCTCAACACCATTATCACAGTCAGTGCCTTAACACACACACACACACCGCCCTAAACACCATTACTGCAGTCAGTACCATAACACAAACACACGCACGCACGCACACACACACCACACACACACATGTGAACTCCTAACTAACTCCTAACAGTGTCTCCCAGACACTTTCCTGACCCGTAACTCTTCTTTACTGTTCCCCACCGCCACCGCCCCTCCCCCATTCAGACCTGTGACCGGATCAAACAGTCGGCTGCTGGCACCAAGCGCCGTGTGTTCATCGTCGAGACCATGGGTGGGTACTGTGGTTACCTGGCAACTATGGCAGGCCTGTCCTCAGGGGCCGATGCTGCCTACATCTTTGAAGATCCCTTCACCATTCATGACCTGGAGGTGAGTAGAGCAACCCCCATAAAAACATCTGCGCCATAGCGCCAGACTCGTTCCCCACACACTTAAAACTGCTAATCACATAGCTACACCCACACCCCACACATTCAATCTGCTAATCACATAGCTACACCCACACCCTACACATTCAATCTGCTAATCACATAGCTACACCCATACCCCACACATTCAAACTGCTAAGCACGTAGCTACACCCACACCCCACACATTCAATCTGCTAATCACTGAGGTACACCCACACCCTACACATTCAATCTGCTAATCACATAGCTACACCCACACCCTACACATTCAATCTGCTAATCACTGAGGTACACCCACACCCTACACATTCAATCTGCTAATCACATAGCTACACCCACACCCTACACATTCAATCTGCTAATCACTGAGGTACACCCACACCCTACACATTCAATCTGCTAATCACATAGCTACACCCACACCCTACACATTCAATCTGATAATCACATAGCTACACCCATACCCCACACATTCAATCTGCTAATCAGATAGCTACACCCATACCCCACACATTCAAACTGCTAATCACATAGCTACACCTACACCCTACACATTCAATCTGCTAATCACAGAGCTACACCCACACCCCACACATTCAAACTGCTAATCACATAGCTACACCCACACCCCACACATTCAAACTGCTAATCACATAGCTACACCCATACCCCACACATTCAAACTGCTAATCACATAGCTACGCCCATACCCCACACATTCAAACTGCTAAGCACGTAGCTACACCCACACCCCACACATTCAAACTGCTAATCACATAGCTACACCCATACCCCACACATTCAAACTGCTAATCACATAGCTACACCCATACCCCCACACATTCAAACTGCTAAGCACATAGCTACACCCATACCCCACACATTCAAACTGCTAATCACATAGCTACACCCACACTCCACCCATACAAACTGCTAATCACGCAGCTACACCCACACATTCAAACTGCTATTCACATAGCTACACCCATACCCCACACATTCAAACTGCTAATCACATAGCTACACCCACACCCCACACATTCAAACCGCTAATCACATAGCTACACCCATACCCCACACATTCAAACTGCTAATCACATAGCTACACCCACACCCCACACATTCAAACTGCTAATCACATAGCTACACCCATACCCCACACATTCAAACTGCTAATCACATAGCTACACCCATACCCCACACATTAAAACTGCTAATCACGGAGCTACACCCATACCCCACACATTCAAACTGCTAATCACATAGCTACACCCACACCCCACACATTCAAAATGCTATTCACATAGCTATTATTATGCAACTATTTTATACATCCCAATACAATGTCACTGGCTGAAGCAGAAATAAGTCTAAACTGGAGCTAACCATCTGGTTAGTCAATAGAATCTATGGTACAACAGCAGTTCTTGGCATCAGTAAATCTCAAGTCACATGACCAATGGCCTATGCATCACTTACACTGCTACTGCCCCCAGTCTCTGTGTAGCAGGCACTGGTATAAGAGCTACACAGCACCTGTGCACCCAGAATGTCTGACCTGGCATTGATGGGCTGTTATTTGCAGATGAACGTGGTGCACTTAGTGGAGAAGATGAAGACCACAGTGAAAAGAGGCTTGATTCTCAGGTGCGTTTCCGTAGAAACATCCAGGGCGGCTTTGAGCAACTTCCTGCTTGCCCCTTGCATACACTAGTGTAAGCAAATAGATGTTACAGCTGTGGGTCCCCGTTCTGCCCCCTTCCATGTTGACATGGAATTTTTATTCCCCATGGCATGCATGCTTATTTCTGACAGAATGCTAATGGATTCCGATTTCCATCCTGCCAGACACGGATAATTGATAAACAGAATGGTGCCCATATGAGTTTCACCTTAATGCCAGGAAAGTGTGGGGCTCCAAAGGGTAAAACCCTTGAGATAATTAGCTTCTGAAAGTGAAATATGGCTGGGAAAAGGTTATGCACAATGTTTCCATTTGTGGGACACTTGGGCTCAGCTTTGTGTAAACACATATCAAAATTTGGTTGCTTTGTTCAATCCCCTTTATTCTGGGGTTTCAGATGTCCTGTGGTACTACTGGGAAAATAAATCTGGTTTCAGAAGTACATTTAATCACTACAAAATAAAGAAAATACAAAATGATTTATGTATTTTTTTATGTTTTCCAGAATACATGTATGTCCTGTATGCTTACTGAGTGAGATTCCCGTAGGATCAGGGTATTTAGTCATTTTGATACAAGCTATTTTTTTCATGCTTTGAACCATGTATATACTTTTTGTTTTGTAAGTCAATGGATTTATTTAAGACATTTGAAAACAGGTGGAAGTTCTTACAAAAAATCGTGGGTTTTAAAGAGTTTTTAAAAGCCATAATTCTGAAGAATCTTTTTCATCCCACTTGAGTTAAAATCCTTTGCCTTCACAGGGGAATAAGATTTTATCTTTTAAATTATGCAGACGTTGCAGTGGCATTTTTGTGAAATGTTTGGTTATGTGTGAATGTAAGGTTGACTCTACCATCTAGTGGTCAAATTTAAACATTATATGCCTGCAATAAAAGTCTCACTCCTAATGTGTGAAGACTTGAAGTTGTGAGCAAGCATCATCTAGCTGTATGAAACAGGATAAACCTTAATTTGCTTTGTAGCTGCTATACTTTCTCAGTTGAAGTGAAGCTAGAAATCTACATAGCTGGCAGTTTTACTGAAATGTTGTGCAGCCAGCTAGCAAATTTATTTTGGGGTGGTCAAAAGCTGACAAGCTGGCTTGCTAGTCAGTTGCTATCATGAAACTATTTACTAGCTAGGTAGCTATCCAGCTGCATATGAAATAGACAGAAGGAAAACAATATGATGTTGCATTCACATGTTAAATAATTAGCAAAATACCTATGTTATTACTTAGCAGGGGAGCAACAGCTCACAACCTGAGCAGGCGCTGTAATGGTGACTTCAGAGCTGTGCCTGTTCTGAATCCTCAGAATTCGCTAGTTTGAAGGCTGGTCTGTCCTCTGACTGATCACAACTCCTCTCTCCCTGTTGCAGGAACGAGAGATGCAATCTCAACTACACCACCGACTTCATCTTCAACCTGTACTCGGAGGAGGGGAAGGGCATCTTCGACTGCCGCAAGAACGTTCTGGGACACATGCAGCAGGTCTGTGTGAGACCAGATTCATGCTGCACACAGGGGCCCTTGAGAAAGAGATTACAATTTCAGGCATCCTGACGGATGTGACCTCTCTCCTTCTCCACAGGGTGGAACCCCGACTCCGTTCGACAGGAATTTTGGCACGAAAATGGGGGCCAAGTCTGTCCTCTGGCTGACTGAGAAACTGAAGGAGTGCTACAGACACGGTGAGCATGCAGGAAAGGGGGCTACGCAAAATGGCTGACTGTATTTCTTGCTTTCTTTCATGGTCTCCGAATGCACCATTATCAAATGGTAGGCTGCAGACTCTGAAGCTGAGCTGGGGGGTATACGGCCAAAATATCATATGATATTTTTCATATTATTGACGGTATGTAACGGGATTCGATTTTCCGATGCAAATTACAGGAGAAGTGAACTGAAAGTGACTGTAAAAAAAAAATAAGAGTCAATCAAAACAGTAATCAATTTCATTGTTTTTATTCGAACACTGAACGCTGTGAAATGTCCAATAACTTTCACAAATTCGCTAGCAAACAAAAAGCTCTATGTGCACCCTGCAAATGTTAAAACGATTCAAATTTGGCGAACTCTCTGTCCAGCTTCCCTCATCATCATACCATGCACCAGCACATGGTCAAGGTGGCTAATATACAAAATATTCAAGCATATTTTTTTCCCCAAGCTTCAAGGTTTGTAATTAAATAAAAATATATATATATACTTCTAGGTAAGACTGGGTGATATACCAGGCCTATAATTATAAAATGTTCTAAGTGTGTATGTAATAACAATCAGTGCTGCCACACGGCGTGTCTGCATTGTTTTGTCTTCTTCTCCTTAATCATACCTCGGCGTCAACTCCATTTTGTGTTTCCGCAAACATTACATTACATTACATTTATTTGACAGACGCTTTTATCCAAAGCGACGTACAAAAAGTGCATTTCATGGTCATGGACAACTACAATACACAGGTTCGATAAGATACAATATTTATTTTGTACAGCTATTTCTAGCCAAGAACACAGTTTAGTTCACGCAGCGAACACTATTCTGTCCTAACCTCTGCAAAGCCAACTAGGCAGAAGAACAAGCTACAGTATTAGGACAAATACAAATTACCAAAAAGTGCTGGGATGGGGGAACATGTAACGAGTGTCATGAAAGGGGGGAGGGAGGGGTGGATTTAGAGTGAAATATACAGAGTGGTGGTAGTTAGTCCAGGTATAGTCTGAAGAGATGAGTCTTCAGACCACGGCGGAAGATGGGTAGTGAGGGAGAGGTTCGTGTTGCTTGTTTAGTCGTGTCGTGTTTTTTTAATGAAATGGTGTGAGTTCCGTTCAAACCAGGGAGTTGTGAAACCACATACTGCTGTGATTTCCTGCCAGTATCTATTGCCTATACCTAAAAATAAGGTAGGCCGTAGCACGCAGCCCTGCTTTGAAGTGGTGTATAAGCATTATCATCAAGCTTGAAGATTCCAGTCCTATAGAGATAAAATAGCCGCGAAACGTTGGCGTGCTCCAGTCTGTGATGTTTCTTCCGATGCTTTATCAAACGTGTCACATTGTAAAAGGCTGTGCTAATGACCCCTTGAATCACTGGAATTGCTGCAGGTGGCCATAGGGCTGCTTTTGGATGCCACTTTGTGTGCGTTCTGCACAGCAGCCATTGGAGCTGAAAGTCGCTATTCGCTCTATAAGCAACAGCCTCATTGGTGGCGATGAATGCATAGCGCTTGTTCGCGGAAGTGACGGCGCATTCAGGCGATTGGCATATTTATGTGCATATTAAGCGTTGTAGTGTCAGGATCGGATTCGGATCGGGCGTGTCCTAGCGGATACCCAATCCACAGAGTAAATGGTAAATGGACTGCATTTATATAGCGCTTTTATCCAAAGCGCTTTACAATTGATGCCTCTCATTCGCCAGAGCAGTTAGAGGTTAGGGGGTAGGTGTCTTGCTCAAGGACACTTCGACATGCCCAGGGCAGGGTTTGAACCGGCAACCCTCCGACTGCCAGACAATCAGTCTTACCTCCTGAGCTATATCGCCCCTTAGAGTACAGTCCTCTCGGGAGCCGATAAGGATCCATGGATCAAATCGGGACATCACTACTGATTATATCCCACTAGATTTCAGCTAATGATGACAATATATATCAGCATTCAGGGTGAGGGCAGTAGAAGTGGCAGGATGTAGGTGAAGGATACACCTTGAATTTGTATCCAGGCAAGTTGTATTGCTGACACTCTCACTTGTGTCTCTATCTTTCTCAGTAGTACTGAACACAAATTCTCACTTGTGTCTCTCTTTCTCAGTAGTACTGAACACACATTCTCACTTGTGTCTCTGTCTGCCTCAGTGGTATTTCTCACACATTCTCACTCTTGCAGGTCGCATTTTTGCCAACACACCAGATTCTGCATGCGTTCTGGGAATGAAGAAGCGGGCGCTGATGTTCCAGCCCCTCGAAGAGCTCAAGGAACAGACCGACTTTGAGTGAGACCCTCCTGCCTTCCTGATTCTTTTTTCCACTTGTCCTGCATGTTTGTCTTCACGTTCTACCATCCCTTACAGCCATCTGCGATAATTAGCACATCATGCTATGTAGAATCAGCATGGCTTTGGTTCAGCCTAACATACAGTTTCTGTGGGTCCTTGGATTTGAGGGAGTGGGACCCTGAAAAGTTCCCTTTCCTGAGTAATGTTGATAAAAACTAAGCTGAAGAATAACAAGCACTATAGACATTGGAGCCTTAGAGCTATTTTTCACATTTAAAGAAAAAAGCAGAACTGGACAAGACTGATAAAAATAGTTTCCGAAGTTACCTAGTATACAGTTACTTTTGTATATGATTACCCAGGCTGTTGCGCACCAGTCTATCCCTCTTTACCACAACAGCTCAGCTGGATTGGGTCTGGTGCCTCTCCATTAATATTTGAAAGGTGCTTGTGGTGGTGGCAGGGGTATGTGTGGGACCCGTGCTGCATACTGTAAGGACAATGGAGCCAGGGATCTGATGGATGGAGAAGGACAGAGTAGCAGTGTGTGTGTGTGTGTGTGTGTGTGTGTGTGTGTGTGTGTGTGTGTGTGAACTCAGTCATAGCGTTGGTCTCTGCTGTCCTCTCTCCCTCCAAAGGCACCGTATCCCCAAGGTTCAGTGGTGGCTGAGACTCCGGCCCATCCTTAAGATCCTGGCCAAATACAAGATCCCCCTGGACACGTCAGAGAAGGCCGCCATGGAGCACATCATCAAGAAGAGAGGCTTAGTTTAAGGGCATTGGGGAGAGGGAGGGGAGGAGACTCACTGGCACGCACATGCAAGCAGGCGCACACGCACGCACACACACATACATTCACACACACACGCACGCACGCACAGGCACGCACGGCACACACGCACGCACACACACATACATTCACACACACGCACACACACACACAATGATATGCACACACACTTCCCCTGCCTCTCACACACACACACACACTCCCCCTGCCTCACACACGCACATGCACACACGTGCGCACTCACACACACATGCACGCACACACATACGCACACACACTCAGATATGCGCACTCACTCCCCCTGCCTCTCACACACATATACACTGATATGCACACACACTTCCCCTGCCGCTCTCACACACACACACACACACACACACACACACACAGATATGCACACACACTCTCCCTGCCTCACACACGCACACACACATACACTGATATGCACACACACTTCCCCTGCCTCTCTCACGCACACACACTCCCCTTGCCTCACACACACACAAATAGATATGCACACACATTCTCCCTGCCTCTCACACACACACACACACACCTATGCACACACACTCTCCCTGCGTCTCTCTCTCTCTCACACACACACACACACACACACACACTCCCTCACAACATTTGGGGCAGAGTACAAAAAATGTAGGCTCAATGTTTTCACTGTGGGCCCCTTGATGAGGTTATGGCCTCTATTCTTTGCACTCGCGCATTAAAAGCAGTGTCTTAAAGACTGAGCATCCTTTGTGTGTTCAGAAACCCATGGAATTACCACCCGTTTTCCAAGAACTCCATTATCTCCAAAACTATATACAGTACAGGCATGGTTGAAAGCGTGAATAAAAAGCTCCATCGTACAAAAATGACAAAATTCCCTGACCTTATGGGAGTCTCACTCAGTAAGCGTACAGGACACACAAAATAAAAAATGATCCAAAGATTTTTTTTTGTATTGTCTTTATTCTGTGGGGATTACGTGTACTTCAGACACTGGCTCAAACCAGATTTATTTTTCCAGTAGTACCCCTGGACGTCTGCAACACCAGGGCAAAGGCTTGGACAGGATTGAACAAAGCGGTAAAATTTGATGTGTTTTCCCAAAGATGAGCCCGAGTGGTACTGCCCGGAACCTCACACACAACATACTCTTTATTTACCCATTCTCTCTTTTTGGCTAAGCCCTGTATTTAATTTTTTTTTTGAAAGGTTTCATTTTGGAAAGATTTGATGCACAAAACCTATTCATAATGGTCACTTGTCACACATATTAAAATTCAATTTGAAACAGTCAAACTGCGTGGTTTTCCCTTGCTGTGCCCTCTAACCCAGTGGTTCTCTAATTCGGTCCTGGGGGACCCCTGTGTATGCTGGTTTTCATTCCAACCTCAGCAGGTAATCCCAGAATTTTAACACGCTGTTAATTTTTCTTAATTAGGTGCTTTTCATGTTTTAGAGCTGGGGTTCCAGAAAGGGCCAGTGTGGGTGCACACACACCTGATTCTACTAATCAATCACTAGAGTCATTGCTAAGCACCTTGATCAGTAGAATCAGGATCAGGTGTGTGCACCCACACAGGCCCTTTCTGGATAAGACTGGGGACCTCAGCTCTAAAACATGAAAAGCACCTAATTAAGAAAAATTAACAGCTTGTTAAAATTCTGCTCTAACCTACTTGCGCTCAACTGTCAGGAGAAATCGGGGGAGGGGGAACCGCCTGTAAGCAGCCCACGAATTTGCATATGCCAACGGCAGCTGTGTGAAATGAGGCAGGGTCGCAGGCACTACTGAGATGGCGACAGGGCCTTTTACACACAGGTGCCCATTCTTGAAGCACCATATTTACTGAACATACTACTGCAACAACTAATGCTCATGCCCACGGACAGAGAAAGACCATGCCGCAGAATCTTACGCCATCAAAACATTAGAAATCGGAGATGCCGGAGAGCTTGAATTTCCCCAATTGTGCAAGATATTTAGCCAAATTTGTGTGTGGTTTATAGGTGCACACATAGCATCATACCCAAAGGCTAGATTGCTTACAACAGATAACAAAATATCAAGGCTATCCCAAAGACAAATTTGGCAATTTAAGACAGGGAAGCAAGTTTTTTTATTTGCTTGCAGCCTGCAGGAATGTTGCTCAAATGTTCTTGACTGCAAGCATAAATAAACATGGCAGCTGCAATTATTTTAGTATGAGAATAGTACGCATGAACAAATTTATTAAATGAGTACATGTGTAACCTTACACGTAGCATCGCAGATCACCTGGATGTTGAGGGAGTGGGCTCCTTCACAGGAAACATATGTAAGAGCGTTCTCTCCTGGGGCGCGCAGTTGCACATGCATGCTATCGATGTCACCAGCTGATGTCACCGAGACCCCCAGGGAATCCAAGGTTCACCACAGACTCCTGCATATAACCCATTCATGGCTGGCAGGTGTTACGGGGAACTGAATGCATTCATTGGCAAGCCAGACTAGGCTGGAGGTAACTGCATGTACGGCTGAAATTATATGGCAGGTTGGGATATGCCTCCAATTGAATTTAGCGGGTGTAATAAAATATCTTATCAATAAGAAGTGGCACAGCTGTGACTTTTACAGCAACGGGGAGTGCACTGGGACAGCAGGCATTCCTCTCCAGCTCATCTGCCTGGAGAGGACAGATATTTGTGCACCATTCCCCTTCGCTGAGGGACAGGTACGCGGTCATTGGCCGATGGACCCTCATCTCTGTTCTGTCCCAATCCTTTGTCCAATCAGGTACTCCATGTGGCTGAACAAATAAAGATCACATGAGTGAATGCAACAATATTTAACAAATGAAAAGCTCAACAAGTGATGTTTTTTCAGCGTTCCTGTTGTACTATCACAAAAGTTGTTTAATAAAAGTTCAAATAATTCATCTGTGTGAACTTTATAGAGATTTCACTGGGTCTTGACACCCTCAACCTCAGAAATCTGTTCAAATACTTGTGTATTGCCATGAGTAATAAATAATTAGCCAATTTTATTCACCATTACTTTGATTATCTAATTCAGTTCAATATTATGACCAACAATTATGTTGTATTGTTTATTATAGTGTATTTTTTAAATACACAATAATAATATTTCACGTTGTAATCTTGATATTTTAATGCATGGTTGTGCATGCTTGTGTGTGCAACAGACAGGAGGGTGTACGCGTGTTGCGCACTCGTTTATGTAGGCACATTACTATGACAATATTGCGCCCTTAAAATAACAATAAAACAACAGAAACATACACCCGGCGAACGCTCCCGGAGGGAGAGGGAGGGTCTCTGTTTCTATTGCGGTCAGTCTGGTCACCTCTGGGCTTCCCAAAAGATCAGGCTCGCCAGTAAGGGTGGGGGTCCTAACGAGCCGTATCACCTCCTCACCTTCCACCTCCTCCTGCCTTCAGCTCGATGCCACTCTGCAGAAGGGTCAGGGTAGCCACCCACTCAGAGCCTTAGTGGACTCAGGCGCAGGTGCTAACTTTCTGGACGCCACCCTGGTATTCCGACTAGGGATTTCTACCCGTCCACTCGAGGTCCCCTTGAACACCCGTGCCCTGGATGGAAGTTCCCTCAGTAAGGTACCTCGCGTCACTGAACCCCTCAACCTCATCATATCAGGCAACCACCATGAAACCATCGAATTTCACGTCATGCCATCCCCCAATAATCCGATAGTTCTCGGTCTACCCTGGCTAAAGCTCCATAACCCACACACAGACTGGACCAATAGCAAGCTGCTAGGTTGGAGTACTGGTTGCCACTCATGTCTCAAGTCTGCTCTTGCACCCACAGAGGTCGCTGTTCCTCTACCTGTTCCAGAGCCTCCTGACCTGACTTCAGTCCCCTCTGTCTACCACAACCTGGGGGAAGTGTTCAGTAAACACTGTGCTCTATCACTGCCCCCCCCCACCGTCCCTACGATTGTGCCATCAACCTGCTTCCTGGAGCTCCCCTGCCTTCCAGCCGTCTGTTTAATTTGTCACGCCCCGAGAGAAAAGCCATGGAAACCTATATCCACGATTCACTAGCCGCCAGGATAATAAGACCCTCCTCTCCTCTCTTCTTCGTGTCCAAGAAAGGTCAGTCTCTGCGTCCCTGCATCGACTATCGAACCCTGAATGACATCACGGTAAGGAACAAGTACCCATTACCCCTAATTAATTCCCTTTTTGAACCCCTCCAGAAGGCCTCCGTGTTCTCTAAGCTGGATCTGCAAAACGCCTACCACCTGATTCGGATCCGAGAGGGTGAGTGGAAGACGGCATTCAACACGCCCCTGGGACACTTCGAGTACAAGGTAATACCCTTCGGACTCATGAACGCACCTGCTGTCTTTCAGGCCCTGGTCAACGACGTTCTCCGATCTACTCAACCGATCTGTCGTTGTCTACCTGGATGACATCTTGATCTTCTCCCGGAACCCTCAGGAACATGTGATGCACGTAAGACAAGTTCTCCAGCGGCTGTTGGAGAACAAGCTCTTCGTAAAGATGGAAAAATGTGAATTTCATGTGTCCTCTGTAAAATTCTTAGGGTTCATCATTGAAGAGGGGCAAGTGAGTATGGACCCAGAGAAAATCAAGGCGGTAATAGTGGCCCACACCAGCCACCCTTAAGCAACTCCAGCGATTCCTGGGTTTTGCCAACTTTTATAGGCGATTCATACGGGACTACAGCCGTGTGGTCGCTCCCCTCACCCACCTTACCTCGTCCTCCATTGCCTTTGCCTGGACCCCCGAAGCACCGCCTTCACAGACCTCAAGAGGCACTTTTCGTCAGCCCCCATCTTAATCCACCCAGATCCTGCCCGCTAGTTCGTAGTAGAAGTGGATGCTTCTGAAACTGGTGGGGGGGGCCGTCCTCTCCCAAAGGTCAGTGTCTGACAGTAAACTGCATCCCTGTGCCTTTTCTAGGAAATTTTTGCCTGCAGAATGTAACTATGATGTCGGGAACCGGGAGCTGTTGGCGATCAAGATGGCACTCGAAGAGTGGCGGCATTGGCTCGAGGGAGCGGAACAAACCTTCCTGGTCTGGACCGACCATAAGAACCTGGCCTACCTCCAGTCAGCCAAAAGGTTAAACTCCTGCCAAGCTCGTTGGGAACCATCCCTGTTCTAAGAACACCAAGCCAGATGCCCTGTCCTGCCAGTTCTCCAAGGAAGAACGTCCGGCTGAACCCGAACCCATCCTGCCCTCAGCGTGTGTGGTTGCGGCGGTCACATGGGAGATCGAGGAGGCCATTAAGAGGGCTCAGCAGGACCAGCCTGACCCACGTCCTAACCCTAACAGCGGTATATTTGTGCCTGAGTCTGTTCGCTCCCAGGTCTTGCAGTGGGCCCATTCCTCACGCCTCGCCTGTCATCCGGGCATGCGACGCACCCTATCCCTCCTAAAGCGGAGCTTCTGGTGGGAATCCATGGAGGCGGATGCCCGGGCCTTCATCCTCACCTGCACCGACTGCGCCCGCAGCAAATCTTCCCACCAAGCTCCTGCCGGCCTTCTCCGTCCCCTGCCTGTCCCGGGTTGACTATGGAGCCACATTGGGATGGATTTTGTGACCGGTCTCCCCCCTCGGAAGGTAACAGTTATCCTCACGATTGTGGACCGCTTTTCGAAAGCTGTTACTTCGTGCCGCTCCCTGAACTTCCCACAGCCCGTGACACTGCAGACCTGCTGGTGGCACAGGTAGTGTGCCTCCATGGGATCCCTGCAGACATCGTCTCAGACCGGGGCCCTCAGTTTGCGTCCCAGGTCTAGAAGGCCTTCTGCCATGCCTTGGGGGCTTCGGTGAGTCTGTCTTCTGGGTACCATCCCCAGACTAATGGGCAGACGGAAAGGGCAAATCAAGACCTGGGAACGGCCCTGCAATGTATGACCAGCCGCAACCCATCCTCTTGGAGTAAGTTTTTACCGTGGGTCGAGTATGCCCACAATTCGCTCACCTGTTCCACTACCGGCCTATCCCCTTTCGAGGTCTCCCTAGGGTACCAGCCACTGCTGTTTCTGGCCCAGGAGGAGGAGGCTGCTGTCCCGTCCGTCCAAGCCCACATACACAGATGCCATAAAGTCTGGAAGAACGCCTGCGCCGCCCTGCTTCGCTCCTCCAAACATAACCAACGCTTGGCTGACCGTCGCCGGACCCCCGCTCCAGACTACCAACCAGGTCAGGAGGTCTGGCTTTCTACCCGGGACATCCCACTGCAGGTGGAATCAAGAAAACTCCAGCCCCGTTACATAGGACCTTTCAAGATCTCACGCATCATCAACCCTTCCGCTGTCCAGGTGAAACTACCACCATCCCTAAAGATTCACAACACCTTCCGTGTCTCAACTGAAGCCTGTGTCCAGCAGCAGTCTGTGCCCTCCAGCCGTTCCCCCTCCACCCCCCCGAGTTATCGATGGCCACCCTGCCTACACAGTAAGGGCTACTGGATGTGCGCCGCAGGGGCCGAGGCTACCAGTATCTGGTGGACTGGGAAGGCTACAGTCCGGAGGAACGGAGCTGGATCTCCCCTCGACTCATCCTTGATCCCTCCCTCATTCGGGACTTCCATCGTGCCCACCCTGAAAAGCCTTGTGGGCCACCAGGAGGCGTCCGTTGAGGGAGGGGTACTGTTATGCCCTCGTGTTTCGGTTGTCATTTGTATTTCCTTGTGTTCCTGTTTATGTTCCTTGTGCTTTTGTGTTCCTCACCATGTCTTTGCTTTTCCCCACAGGGTGGGCGTGACCTTATTCCCCATGCACTCCCTAATTACTTCCAGCCTTCAGCCATTTTCTCACTCCGTTCAGGTCGCATTCCTCACACCCTCCCTTATTAGTTCTAATTAGTCCCAGAGTTATAAAGTCACGCTTTTTGTTTCGCCCCTTGCCAGATCGTTGATTTGTCACCTAGCCTTGAACCTTGCAATCCGTGCATAAACCAAAGCCTAGTTTCTATTCCCCGTACCCCGACTCTCAGTACCGTCCTTGGTTCCGTTAAATTGCACCGTTCTCCTGGTCAGTTGTTTCATGCACTTTGTTTCAGTGTTCCCCTGTCTGTCGAGTCTACGTGTTTGTCTTCGTCGGGTCTCGTTCTGTGTTCTCTTGTTCTCCCCGGTTTACCTCCCCAGCTCCAACCTCCAGCCAGCCCGTCCTTCGCCGGCCTCCCAGTCCCCAGTCCAGCTCCGCCACCGAAACCGGAGGAATCCCTTCCAGCGCCACGCCCAGCCAGATCCCGGACCACCTCCTCACCAACCCTCACGGTCCCTGCTCCAAGCCTGCCCTGGTTCCTACCGCCCCCTGCTGTGTACTCAATAAACCCCTCTTTCTGAATTCCATTACACTGCTGTCCCTGAGTCCTGCATTTTGGGTCCGGCCGAGCACGGAACGTAACAATGCCCCCTCTGTAGTCCTTTGTCACAAACGCAATCTGTCATTAACGTAATTTAACTTTGGCCTAAATAAAATGTGTAATTATGTAAAATAAATATGAACGTTAATTTCTTGCAGCAGCCATAGTATTACGTTAGAGTTGCCTGATTTACAACCTTTCATCCTGTTTTTTTCTATGTATCGTCACTTTGTTCACTTTGTTTTCATTAAATTGAGGTGAAATAGTCCTGTTGTGTGGAGAGGTGGGAGCTGTGATGAAGACTTTCAGAATGTTTCCTGTCTCTCGCTGCATATACTGCTTTGTTCTGCTTCACATTTCAGTCTGAAATTAATATGAAACAAGGTCTTCATGCAGAAAACAATAGATTTGTTTAAACATGACATTTACATGTATTAGGCTTCTACTTAAGACAGAAGTAACACTGCTTCCCTGAGTATAGTCGAGCCCATTTTAAACGTCAAATTTAAACCTCGACATTTTTCCCCGCCCACCTCTTATTTGTCACCTCGTTTTACTGTTTGGCAATTGAAAAACGGAGAAAGGAAATGCGCAGTTTGCGAGACTCGAACGGAAAACGGTTTGCAACGGTGTACAGTACACGGATCATTGACCCATTCGTTTCGTGTGTAACCACTGGAATCCTTAGAAGCCGGTGAAACGTGAGTATGCAATATAAAACCGAAACAAAGCAAATGGAAAGATTAAATCAATTGACGGGGAAAGGTAAAAGGATGCTCAAGCAGCAAGCAAGCCGCAAAAATGAAAAAAGGAGAGCTAACATTGTACAAACCTTTACTCAGTCTGTGAAATCTGTGGACGAAACGCATCGATTACCGGTTTCTCTGTGACTTGTCCATGAGATGTTTAAAAAGAGACGGTCGAAGTTTGCTAACGCATTCATCTATTCAAGGGAAATGACTTGTGCGTTTAGCTTATTGTGTCTCGCAATCTTACATTGTTTTAGAAAAGCAGTTATTTTTAGACAAACAGTAGGCTAAATGAAAACGCCATGTAATGCGCTTATTGAGGTTTTTCTGCACATATTAATGTTAATAAATGAAACACATTTCCAGTGGTAACGTGTGACCAGCCAACCCCTCAGATAATGAAGCATAGGTTTTACTTATGAAAAACGATTGTGCACAAACTTTGAGGCACAAGCAGCTTCATAATTTGCCATGAAGTGAGTGGTGGTAACGTTGAAATCGACAAGGAAAGCTGTTTTTGTTTTTTCTTAACACCCCGGTAAGCATTGACAAAACAACTGAACAATCTGATGTATGCTTAATAGTGTACACATGCATGCGATCAGGTGGCTGTTTCTTTTCCATTAATCACTTGAAGCATCCAGAAGATGATGTTATGTCAATGCAGCAAGGAAACTAGCTGAACACTTAACATTACATACGTTAACTTAAAATGTCAAACACGCTGATGAGTACAATTAATTTATTTAACAAATATTAAACACCATTTAAAATGTGTAATGTCTCCCGAAAAGGATTCTACATGTAGATGGTTTTCAACTCCATCTAGTGTCCCTAATCACCAAAACTGCAGTCCTCTCCATGACCTCCCTGGGTACCAACCCTATCCTTTTCTCTTTAGATGGCATTCTGTAAGCATGTTGTTTGTTGTAGAAACTGTTACATTTATACAGATGGGGATATCACGTTTTTTTTGGTCATTTGGAAACAGATTCCGCTAAAATTGACACATAAAACCATACTGATCTTTCAGGGACAGACGACTGCTTAGGACAGACGACTACTTAAAATGATGTATGATTTGATTTACTGTATTGTAAATAAAAATAATGTCTTATATCCAAAAATTACTTCCATAAGAGATTTTTACTTAACTCGCTTAAAAAAAAGTTTTTTAAAGAAATGTTTCGAATTGGTCCTTTCTTTTGGCACTTGGTAGAGGAATGAATTGCACGTGTACAATCCTGAAATGGCTACTGTAGCAGCAGTGCACATTTACGATGCATTTATACTGACTCTTCCCTACTTTGTATAATTTGAGGAGGTGAATATGAACAGTCTTCCCATTCAAAAAAATCTATATTTAAACAAATACAGGGTGGCTTTCTGGGATTGCTAGCCAGGCAAAAGTGCAGACACCTCCCCTGCAGAGTTAAACCGAGCAAGGTTGTTAGCCTGTTGTCAGTAAACTATTAATTGACCAATTGATTGGATTTGTTCAATTCAGACCTTACATATATTAACTCAACTTTAACTTTAGGCTACGTGGTGACATCGACTGGTACAGCTGTTTGGATCAAACAGACATTAGACGGGAACCAGAAAATAATGTCCAGTTTTGTGATAGATTTTCACCGATATAGGTAGGCCACAAAAAACATATAAATGTAACCAATACATTAATTGAGTACTGCTTGCATCATACAACATGAAATTGTCTTGAATTGCCTTACTTTGTGTTAACGTTTAATGCTATTAAGACTGTTAGGTGTACCCTGTGTCCTGTTAGTTTTTACCCCAAACTCGGGTCAGGTTGCTAGTGAATGGTATGTCCAAGAAATTTCATTGTCATGCATAATCATAGCCAATGGATGTAGGTTGTTTGTATAAAAAAATATGAATCTGTCTCTAGTAATATATGAGCCAAACCCTTAGTTATTTCCCCACTCTCCCCTACGATAATGTACTAACATACCTACTATATAATAATGGTATTATAATAATCAAGTATATAATAGTGTGTTCTGTAAAATTCATTCTCTCAGATGAATTTGTAACTGACCATGTAGGGTAATTTATGTTTTGTAAGATGATGAACAGTTTCCAAAAGAAAAAGAAATCAGCTGAAATGTTTCACATCCTGTCTGAAAACGGATGTTACATATAAAAGGAAACCTGACAGCCATTCTTTAGATAAACTTACGAATCTGTGCTGTGGAGCCCCCACTTTCATTACATTCCAGAATTCAGTTTTTATCATCAGTCAGGCTTTATGTCGTGCAGCACCATTTTACAAACTGATTAACAGACTGTCATACAGTCATCCAACACTTCATATTCATTGCTTTATTTCCCATATAATGTGCTGGGCTACAGAACCAGAGCAACAAAAATTGTTTTAGTGTCGCAATACGTTTACATTTAACTGTATATCTAATAATAATAACTTCAGTCAGTGTGTGGAAAAACTGGCTCACTATTCTCTGGCCCATGAACATCTAATGATTTATGTGGATCACAGGCTTATCTTTGACTTGTGCCAAAGGAAACATTTTTCCAGCTAAGGTGAGGGTGGGTTTGGGTGTCGTGGGACCAAATGTTATCTGTTAGAGTTAAATGAACACTGTTAGTGTTGAATTTACACTGGAGCTTTTTCTGTGTACAGTGCAGTAGATGTGAAAAGTCTTGAATAATGTTTCAGCTGAAATTCCTATAGACCAATGTACCTTCTGTCCTCATTCAATGCAGTAGTTATGTTTTATTTAGCTTTTCTTAAGCAAAGATCACATTAACAGTATCTCTAAATGTCGCATTAAATGCTTAGGAGTGTCACTGAAGTACTCACACTCAAGCCCCACAATTTATATAGTGCAGCATTTGAACAGAACTGCTGGTACAAGAGAACAACTGAAAGAAAAAAAACGGGGGCACAGGAAGCAAAAAAAACCAGTGACTGGCAGCAGGCTCACCACAAGTCTGCAAGCCTGCACGCTCTGTCACATGGGAATGTTTAAGCAAATAGTAGCTCAAAGATGATTGGCTGCTGTGATTGAAATCCTGACTATGTCAGACCTGGAGCCAAATCAAACCAGTTTGTTTTGATCGATGATTGTGGCAAAATGTCATGTTTACCAGCTTTAATGAGTCACATTGGACAACAGAAGTGCCCAAGCAATTAATAAAACCTGAAACAAATGAGTGGGGGACCTTTAGAGCTGAAAATATATTTGCAAACAAATAACCTAGCCCAAATTTTTTTTTGGCAGAGAAACAGTGAAAAAGGAAGAAGACATGAACAATTACAAGTTGTTTCCAGAAAAGCTCTTCCTCAATTTTGGCATAGTTCCTGTAAAGATCGTAGCTTACCATCATCACTAAAACAAATCTTTACCGCAGAGGACACTTCTACAAAAAAGTAAAATAAACTTGCAATTTAGTCTACGCCCAGCAACTACACTTTAAATAATTAAAGGATCCCTGTTTTTCCAGACTAATTCCATCATACTGATTGGTGTTGATAATAATCTTGTCACACCTTTGTGGAGCTTTGTTCCCCCTGAGAACTGCTCCACTCTGCTTTACAATGCAGTCTAATAGGGCCACCTTAGACTGCCAAAAGGTCTGACAAAATTATTAATACTGATCAGTATGTTGGAATTTTTAAGGAAAAATGGGTTCAAGTCGGGAAAAGAACCCCCTTTGAAAAACAATATATTTAATTTCGAGGGATTTATCCTGGTTGTAAATAGAGTAAATGTTAAAGTGAATCCCTGAATGAATTTAAACAATCAAACAGCTTACGTAAAATTTCAGCAATGGGTGAATTTGCTGAAATTTCAGCAATGGATCTATTTACACAGCTGAGTATACACCTACCGGCCACTTTATTGGGTACACCTGTTCAACTGCTCGTTAACGCAAATTTCTAATCAGTCAATCACGTGGCACCAACTCAGTACATTTAGGCATGGTCAAGATGATCTGTTGAAGTTCAAACAAAGCATCAGAATGGGGAAGAAAAGGTGATTTAAGTGACTTTGAACGTGGCATGGTTGTTGGTGCCAGACGGGCTGGTTTGAGTATTTCAGAAACTGCTGATCTACTGGGATTTTCACGCACGACCATCTCTAGGGTTTACAGAGAATGGTCCGAAAAAGAGAAAATATCCAGTGAGCGGCAGTTCTCTGGGCGAAAATGCCTTGTTGATGGCAGAGGTCAGAGGAGAATGGCCAGACTGGTTCGAGCTGATAGAAAGGCAACAATAACTCAAATAACCACTTGTTACAACCAAGATATGCAGAAGAGCATGTCTGAACACACAACACGTCGAACCCTGAAGCAGATGGTCTACAGCAGCAGAAGACCAGACCGGGTGCCACTCCTGTCAGCTAAGAACAGGAAACTGAGGCTACAAAAACGTTGCCTGGTCTGATGAGTCTCGATTTCTGCTGCGACATTCAGATGGTAGGGTCAGAATTTGGCGTAAACAACATGAAAGCATGGATCCATCCTGCCTTGTATCAACGGTTCAGGCTGGTGGTGGTGGTGTAATGGTGTGGGGGATATTTTCTTGGCACACTTTGGGCCCCTTAGTACCAACTGAGCATTGTTTAAACGCCACAGCCTACCTGAGTATTGTTGCTGACCATGTCCATCCCTTTATGACACAGTGTACCCATCTTCTAATGGCTACTTCCAGCAGGACAACGCGCCATGTCACAAAGCACAAATCATCTCAAACTGGTTTCCTGAACATGACAATGAGTTCACTGTACTCAAATGGCCTCCACAGTCACCAAATCTCAATGCAACAGAGCACCTTTGGGATGTGGTGGAACGGGAGATTCACATCATGGATGTGCAGCCGACAAATCTGCAGCAACTGCGTGATGCTATCATGTCAATATGGATCAGAATCTCTGAGGAATGTTTCCAACACCTTTTTTGAATCTATGCCATTAAGAATTAAGGCAGTTCTGAAGGCAAAATGGGGTCCAACCCGGTACTAGCAAGGTGTACCTAATAAAGTGGCCGGTGAGTGTATACTGAAGCAGAGCTGGGTCAAATACAAATACATATTTGTATTTGAAAATGTAGTTAAATACATATTTGAAGTATTTTCAAATACATTTAAACATGAAATACTTTGTATTTGATTTATTTAATTATTTTCATGTAAGACTTTCACCAAAGACTTTCCCAAACCGTATTTATACATTCCTTTAAATAAATACTTTACTGGGAAACCAAATACTGTTTCAAATAGTATTTAGAACCTTTTAAAATACAATTATAATTTTAAAACTTTTTGAAATATTTCTGTGATAGATAACATAAATGGCTGAGCCAGCAACAATGTAGTCTTCATACTGAAGGGGGTATCCCAGAGTTCTTTGTACAATCTTTGTGAGTGGCCCTCGGTGTGATGTCAGCGAGTTATAATACTGAGGGCACTCCAGGGGAACTACTAGGGGCTAGGGGTTGAATTTTGATTATGAGCAAGGGTACCCTGTGCTGGCAATTTTAAAGAACCCATGCGCTGCCTCTAACAGACAGTATCCTAAATCCCCGTACATGTCTTTGCATGGGGGGTATGGCAAAATCTGACCTTTTGATAAGCTACTTGCCACTTATTTGTACCCATGCTATCTTTTTAAAGTTAGTGGCCTTTTACTGTGTTTCCTCTTTCAGAGTTTTCAGCAGCCATCTGTTCAGTTCCATCTTTTACATTTTGTAAGGTTAAACACTGATAAAATAGAATTCTTCCGTGCATATTCACTACCAATTAACACTGGAAATCGGTACAGCAGTCACTTGACATGTTCTCATCAAAATACTGTCCTCTAATTTGACAAAATGCTCATCTTTCAGAGCTGATAGGTTCTCGGATATCCAGTGCTGTTCAAGTCTTTCAACAGCCATGTTGCACCACTGGCCTTATGTTCTGAAAGTATATTCAAATAATTCCATTAAATCAAACACTTTGTATTTGAAAAATTAGTATTTCGAATGTTTTTTAAGATATATTTGAAAGTAATTGCAAATACAAGCAAATGCTCTTTAAATGTATTATCAAATACATTTTGTAATTTAAATACCCAGTATTTGTAAATGCTGAATTTCAAATAATTTCTAAATAAGTATTTAAAAGTTATTCAAATACTTTAAATATGTGTTTGACCCAGGTATGTACTTGTAACATCCTTATGGGATTCAAGATGGCGGAATAAGGAATTTTTTACAGTCTCTGGGAAGCACACAGTGACATGGCCTCAGAAGTCTGACGTGGCGCAGAGCAAAAACCTTGCCCATATATGGAATTCCGGTTCGAAGGGAAATTTCTCTATGGAAACAATGAATGGATTTTCACATAACCGTCCTCGTCACAGTCTGTGATTTAAGCTGGCGTTTAAAACTTGGACGTTTTTATCCGGACAGATTTCTCTCTTAAATGGCACTGGATCCGTTGAATTCCGATGTCGTTTTTAACAGAAACAATTATTTGGCTAACAAAAAGCTAACACTGCTGCGCATGTTATTTACGTCACAGCGCTTGCGGTTCCCTGGCAACGCTTGTGAAGCGCAAGGAGCCTAGTTATACTAAGATGTTTACAATTATATATACAACTGTAAAAAATAGAAAAATGTATAATTTATTACACTAACGGGAAACAGCGGGAAGAAAACGGTTTTCACACGAGTATCGAAACAAGCGGCCAAAACCAGACTTCGTTTTTGAAGCTCATTTCCTGGTGTTGTAGTTCCTGGTTGCTCACTAGCGCCACTACGGATGGCTCCAGTATAGGTGTTTTCATATCCGGTTTCCATGTAAGTCTACGGTACAAATGCGATCAAAATACAAAGTCAATAATTTTTTCTCACAAGAACAAATAGTCATAATAGGTGTATTTTATTCGTCTTATGACTGTCCATGGGTCGATTTCATGATTTATTGCGTCATTTGGGCACAGTGCCAATATTTGTTCTGGACCAATGAGGTACAGCTTGCGTCACTTCCGGATTACTGTGGAGGACTGAGCTACAGGAGGGGCTACAGTCTATGGTCACTGGGGTGGGCGGTGGCGCCTCTTGGCCTTGACATTGCGGCTCCGGCCACGGTCCGCCTGTGCTAAGTCTGAAAATGCAGGCATCCCATTTCGTGGTGATTTCATTATGGCGTGTGCTATTTACAGCTGCACTAGACGACCATAAAATAATCCTCCTCTTAAGTTTTTCGGTAGCCTACTTAACCAAACAATTACTTGGCAGAAAGCGTAATCAGCTTGCTATATTTGGTAGTCCAGTAGTAGCCTATGCTAAAACAGTTCGCAACTTCGGCTACCAAGCCATTTGACTAGCTAGCTAACCTTAACCGGCAAACATTCAATCTGTCAGACGTGTTTGACGGCTTGTCAGTCGTGTACATTCCGTAAATGTCTACCTGGGCCATGCTTCACGCATGTGACAAAGCTACTATAATCCCGATTTTGGGATAAACACTTTTTCAGTTTCACGAAGCGAATTAAGAGTCTCAAGGTTCATTTGCTGAATAACATACAACACACAATGAAATCACACACACAGAATTTAACAAAATTAACCATCTTGGCATTTAGAAAGGAACATGTTTTTAGCATTTAAGAGACCGACAAGCTAGGCATTTAAGACAGTGGTTCTCAGAATCGGTCCTGGGGGCTCCTTGCGTATATTGGCTTTTCTCTATTGGTTTTGATGATTTACAAGAAAAAAATAATAGCCTAATAACAATTAGAAATTCAATGTAGGCTACATTATTTTTGTCTTCATGCACCAGGTGGAAACTTGCTGTACAAAGTGCGTTGTCATATTTACACGCCTGCAGATCAGTTATTAAAATACTTGGTAGATTTGTTAATCACCGCTGACAGTGTTAATTTTTATTCGGTAGAAAGTGATTTGCGAACGATCGGTCAGCTAGCGTCACCCAGCAAGTGAACACCACAAACGGCGATGGAGTAGCTAGTAGCAGTTACTGGCTCATTAACTGACTGTGGCGAAAACCTACGACGATAACTTGCTCGGTTAACAGCAGGTCTACAGGCAGTTATACGAAAATTAGCCTAGTCAAATCACCAGTAGCCTACACATCTCTGATTGATTGACCATGTTCTTCCCCTGTGGTTCATATTGCTAATGCGTGAGCTAACCACGGATAGCCTACCTAGCTCACTGGCAAACTGATATGCTAGCTAAGCATATTCGTTTTGCTGAGAAACAAAACGAATATGCTTGAAAAATACAATTAGAATACAATTGAAAAATACAATTAGACTATGTTCAGTTATCTTCAATTAACTGAACATAGTCTAATTGTATTTTTAATGTCATACATATAACGTGATTACATGACACAGTACAGTCACGGATAGAAATTAAACTCCGTAAACATCAGATAATATATTTTAAAACATAACGGCAGACAGTCAGCTAGCCTCAAGTTCATTCTGCAATAGGCCTATTTCACAAGATGGCGACCAAAACCGGATGTAGGGATACTTTGTTTCCGGTTGCCGTTGCTACGGACGCAAGTCCATTTCTGACAGCGAAAAAAAGTTCGTTCAGGTTGATGGACTTTTCCGCACCGGACTGTCAATCAAATTGTAAAAATCACAAGACCGCTTAACTCTGTGGTTTTGGCTCCAAATCGAGAAAATGGCCGCGCCCGCCATTGAGCTTCAAAACGTGTTTTAGAGACCCACGGAGAGTCAATGGGTGACGTCACAGTAGCTTTGTCCATATTTTTTACAGTCTCTGTATCGAAACAGCTCTGTGTGTGATGTTGTAATTGTGCGACAGGTCATCTTGGGTAGCTAACCACTTAGCCGTTAAAAATTGGCTTTTTAAAATGACAGATTTTTTTTTAGATTATAAAAAATGTGTAAAAGCATTATTTTTTCATATACAAAAAAACGTCCAAATGTCATAATTTATTTTAAAGGAATTCGAAAATCGCCATTCATTTGTCCCATAGGGGCGTCTATTTTTTGAACCGGAAGTCTCGAAAATGCTAATGAACCCGAAGGGAATGACGACACGACTTCTGAGGCGTCAATCTCCTTTATTAAATATAGTTTATCATTGTGCCAAAGAGCAAATATAACTGTACTGAAGCAATGAAGGTTAAGTACCTTACTCAAGGATACAACAGCATTGTCCAGAAATCAAGCCTGTGACCACTAGGGTAAAAGGGTGTCTTAGCCATTTTTCTACATTGCTGCCCAAATATATACTCAATTTTGATTGGTTGACAGCCATGTGACAGCTCGTGTCTGTAATCTGGGTACTTTGCCTCAGTACAATTAAACATTACTATGTGAAAACTTTTTTTTTTAATTGTTGGCTTAGACATCAAATACATTTTTCTGAGCCCATATACCCAAATAAATGAAAGGAAACATAGCCGTAGCATTAGGTTATAACAGTTGATTCACAAAACCAATAGCAATACCAAAAGGTTAAATATGCAGATAAAAAGCATTTTTTATCCAGTGAATATCTTACACATTAAGATATTACATCTGGCTAAGCATTTTTAGCTAAGCATTTTTGTGGTCAGGGGCGCAGTATTTATTAAGTTTGGAAATATTTACATAGCAATTATGTGGATTAGAGTAAAACACCGAGTAGACTGGCTACTATAGTACTTCACGATACCGGTAGCTAAAGGTACATTTAATACAACTGTATGACAATTTGAATTTTACAATCCTGTTTTATAATATAATGTTTTTTTATTATTATTATTATTTAATGCTGAATACTGATTGAAAAAATTAAGCTAGGAACATTTGTACACAGTGTGTGCCTTGCCGCTAGCTAGACGGTGGTGAAAGCTAGTAATTTAGTTTTCCACCAATAGTTAATGTGTAGTTCATTTTGCTAAATGTATTTTCTCATTTCTGTGCACATATAATTGGTTGTCCTATTGTCTGTGGGTAGTTTTGCTACAAAAGAGTGCTCAGCCTGTTACAGGGAAAAAAGAATGTAAGTCGATTATGGGTGCCACTTCAACCCTGATAAACAGTGATTAGAAATATTCCCTTTTTTTGCCTCAATGCACACTGAAACGTGAGGTGTGAGAACTAATATTTATCCAGCTGAAAAAGTAGTTTTCCCATGTTCCACTTTTGTTTCTGAGACATTTTTACAACAGAACACCACAGCATATGGCATTTCATTTTATCAAGTATGTCAGTTATGCCATGAGCCACGAAGTGCAGCAGAATGCTAAGCTAGCACTACTGAATGGCCTTACACCATTATCCATTGCATGTGCTCCTGTTGATGTATCTATTTGTGTTATCAAAGTATTGCTGACGCACTTCAGATACCATGGAAGTTCAAACTATGATCGTACTCCATGTAGGCTATTCATCAATTGTACAGCTTCCACTAATCAGTTGAGTCATATGTTCAACCAGAGTCTAGTGTTGACTGGATTATGAGTAAAACAACCTGCATATAACTTTGTTATCAAGTTATGTCAAGTAAAATCACACTGATTCTTATTGTTTTATGTACTATTGGTATTCCAGAGTTGCAAATATGACTGTAAACCCCTTATGTTGATCAAAAAAGGCAGGAATTTCTCCGTTACAGCCTATGGGACATTGAGAGTTATGGTGCAGTGGACGCCATATTGGTTGCTGCTACTCCAGGCACCTCCCACCTCTCCAGTTCCTGCATGCGCTCTATGGGGCTGCGTCAGAAATCTTTTGAAATGAGCCACAAGATCTGGCTCTCCAAAAGGAATGAATGAATCCTGTCCCTACTCAGTGATTGTGCTTAATAAGTGCCCACTAATGTACAGTGGGCTCCAGAATTATTGGCACCCTTGATGAATATATGCACAAAAAATGCTAAAAAAAAAACATGATAAACTAAAAAATAATAGTTATTGACATAAGCTTTATTTTCCAGCATGTGTAAACTAGTGTGCTTGATTAATGATTCATTGGAATCAACCAAAGTCTTACATTTTTTAAATAAAAAAATATTTTCCCAAAGAACAATTTCCACAATTATTGGCACCCCTGGTTTAATACTTTGTGAAAACACCCCTGGCAAAGATGACAGCCATGAGTCTTTTCCTATAATTTGTGATAAGGTTAGAGAACATATTTGGAGGAATTTTTGACCATTGCTCCATGTAGAACTTTTCAGAATCAATGATATCTTTGGGTTTGCGCTTATGACCCCCCCCCCCCTCTTCAGTTCAGACCACAGGTTTTGATGGAATTTAAGTCTGGAGACTGAGATGGCCATTGGAAAACATGGATGTTGATTTCACTTAAGCATTTCTGTTTAGATTTTAATGTATGCTTAGAGTCATTGTCCTGCTGGACAATCTACCTATGACTAAGTCCTAGCTTCTTAGCAGAGACAACCAAATTTTCTGCCAGAATTTCCTGGTACTTTGTTGAATTCATTGTGCCATTGATCTAAAATAGTGCCCCGGGAGCACTGCCAGCAAAATCTCTAAAATATCAATGACCCACCACCATATTTGATAGTACGTATGAGGTGCTTCTCCTATATGCATTCCTCTTTTGCCGCCAAACATGTTGATGGTGTGCATGGCCAAAACATTCAATTTTGGTCGCATCTGACAATAGCACTCTCTTACAGTCATAATTCCAATGAGGTTTGGCAAGCTCCAGATTCTTGGTTGTTTTTATTGTGCTCAGTAAGGGCTGTCTTCGTGCCACCCTTCCAAAGAGTTCGTTAGTATGGAGGTGCCATTTTATGTTTTTTTTTAGACTTGTTGACCACAAGAAACTAACCAATCTCTGCAATTCTTAGACAGTGATCCTTGGGTTATTAATGGCCTCCCTCACCATCTTCCTCACCGTCCGTGGGGACAACATGCACTTGCTTCCTCTTCCTGGCAAATTTGCAACCATTCCATATGTTGTACACCTTTTTATAAGTGGTATGTTTAACCGTTTATGTCTTTTTTTGTACCCATTACCAAACTTGTGATGGTAAATTACCATCGGTCTCCTGAATTGACAGTTATTTGGTTTTTCCCATGCTGATGGATGACAAAGGGATTTTGTATGCTTGTTACCTCATTTTTATTCTCTAGTGAAACTGGAAGTGATGGAATGACACAATACAGTTCCTTTAGACCGAGATGAACTAAATTAAGTAAAATTGTATTGCCAATTTCATTTTGTTTGATTTTACTTACAATAATTGTTAGGGGTGCCAATAATTATGGCACCTATGGTTTTCAGAAAAAAAAATTGATTACTTAATAAAAAAAACATTGAAGCATGAGAGTAAATGTATTGAAATAAAAGTATATAGTTTTCCCATATGTTTGAACATAACATATAGATTATTATCTGTGTCATTTATATATCATTTTTAAGGATGCCAATAATTCTGGAGCCCATTGTATATCACTGGGGGAGGAGCTGAGGGATGACGTGCGGTTGGAAAAAAATTGCCCCAGATAAACTGGTTTCCTGCATATAACAGAATAGCATGAGAGTGCAGGGCAACCCTGCACAGATGTCAATTACACATTCATTCGATAGTGGTCGTGTGGCTTTCTGTTTCTACAGCAAGCATTTTCCCAGCGCGTGTGAGATGGCTGACTAATACGGTGGTGACCGGTGGTGACCATGCGAATGTCAGCCAGCTGTTGTTCAGAGAACTGAGCTAAAACAGAACTTGAGGCCTTGAACAGTTTCAGGTCTCAAACAACAGTAAGCGCTTCTTTATTCTGAACTGCGTGTCCACTGTAGAGTTTCTGTAACCAGCTGAAAAATATCATTTTATCAGCACGTACAGAAAGTTACTCATCGAAAACCCAACATCAAAACCTACATCGACTCTTAGAACGGGTTTGTCTTTTATATGGTTGTTTTATATGGTTGTTGAATAAATATTAAGTTGTTGTGCAGAAATAGACTGTTTTCATATTGCCATTTTGGTAGCATTCCAACATTGGTCTACATTACAGCAGTGATCCAATCCTCTAGCCGATCAGTCTAGCTAAAGACTAAATTAATGCTGACGTTCCTCTGAAAGCCACTTACAATTTGAAAAGAAGTACATTTTATATTCACTTGGCAGAAAACAGCCTTTTCTCTTTTGAATTATTTGTGGCCCATGGAAGACTCTTTTGTGGCCCCTTATGAAAAGGGAGGGGGTGGAGGACAGCACGCAGAGCAGTGAGAGAAGAAGTGAGAATTCTGTGGTGTTCTGTCACTGAGTCACCTCGCTTCCTTCTCAGACGACGATGAAAGGCTTGTGGGTGCTGGCAGCCATTTTCCTGCACTGCGTGGGAGGAGCAGAAAGTGCAGGTAAGCACACTTTCTCATAACGCCGTCTTGCACTTAGTCACAAAGCCCTCTTGGTGCCTACAATTACGCTTTTGTGATTTTGTGTGTCCCGATTGAGGTCATCCCCAGCTAGCACACATCATTTTTTCAGTATGGTTCTGGTGGACAGCAACTTATAAATTCTTTTTAAAAAAATTTTAACTACTTTTTTAAACCACCACAACTTTCCAAATTAGTCCAGATCACAATTCTTTAGAGAGAAGCTTTAAAGTGATATGTCACCGCATGGGTTTATTCTTTTGTTTGTTTGTTTGTGTTAGTGTGTCTCTTTGATTGACATGAAAAGTTTTTGTATTCACTGAAGGATATGATTTGACGTGTGTAAAAATGATATTTACAGGATTTACTGGCTGGCTTTAGAATGCCTGCTATGGGGGCATTTTGGATTTGTGTGTCTAAAGCAGAAAATACACAATACCTCGAAGCAGTTACAGTAATTTTGTGCCTCCAGAGCCTGTATATGTGTAAATGATCATATTATTCCGCAAAGGGTGACATATAATCTTATTTTGGTTCCTATTATGTTTGGGGTCAATTTGACCTCATTCAGTATATGAAGTCTAGTAAAAAAACAAATAATCTTATTTTTCATCTTGATACTTTATGATTTTTCCTAATGTGGTGGGATGAAATGATAAACGTTCAATAAACATGATTCTGTGTTTTCAAAAGTCAGAAAGGTGTGAAGTCAGAAGGTAGTATGAAAGTGTATACAAAGGTGTAGGTGTATAAAACACAAGAAAATTTACAACCTTTTTGGCTGGACCGCAACAGCGGGGCCCTACAAACGTGAATGTGTGTGAGTGACTGACTGACTGACAGAGTGATGAAGTTACACCATTGGTCGGCCGAGTTATGAAGTTACACCATTGGTCGGCTGGATCACGTGTGTTAGGTCCAGCCATATACTAGGTTTTAACCTGGTCTTGTTTGTATTTTATTTCTGATACGGGTGACACTTTCCCACACAGGTCTTACCTCAAGCCTTAAAATAGAAGTCTCTCACAGTTCCTGCAGGATTCTTAAAGCAATTCTTAAAGCATTCTGTTAAGTCACACTAAATTGGGGAGGGGCAAACAGATGAAAGGGGTACCTACACACATACCGAACGCATATTTTTCTTTGAGCATGGTTCTGCCACAGGCATTCAGAATATATGGCGAACCTCTGACAAAAATATACCGTGAGAGAGGTTATACTGCAGGTCCTTGACAATGGACGTGATGTAGAGGAGGATGTGTCAGGAACAGAAGACCATATTGAGGAAGATCATGATTGTGATGTTTCCTCTTCCGATGAAAATGAATGCCTTGGGCACTTTGCCCCGAAGGAAGTGTTGTGTTCGGTGAGCCTGTGAATGGCATGGCGCCATGGGACCGGCCTCTTATATGCAGCGAGCGTTCAGCTCCAGCTGGGCGGGGGTCCCCATTAACAGACGGCTCTGAAGACCCCTGCTCAGGCGGCAGGAGGGCGGCATTCGGGGGATGCCTGGGCTCACGGTGGCAGTGAGCGGGACGGTGGTCGATCGCGGGGCAGTCTGTGCAGCTGAGATGATAGCGGTACCTGCTGCCATTAGAATGGGTAGAGGCCTGACAGCACGGTGGTATGGCTCAAGGTCAGTACTGACCGCGAACATGCTATCTATCCTCCACACTATCACAAAGCATCAAGCGTTGTCATTTAGTTCATACAGTATATTCTCTACAAAATAATTGTTTGTAAAAAATACGGTGAGCTCCATAATGTTTGGGAAGAAAGACATTTTATCCTGATTTTTATCTCAGTTGGGAGATACTACGAAGTGTCAAAGTGAAAATGTTTCTATTACAATAATTTTGTTTTAAATCGTGGGGTCAATTTGACCCCCAAACATAAAATGCGTCATGAAGTTTCAGCATAATAGGAGGGGAGATAATTTAGTTTTTTTTTTTCTTTACTCGGTCCCATTTTCCTTAACTATTTCCACCAAGCTGTTCGGTAATGATAATTATTTTGTCACACCGTTCTTTGTGGAGCTTTGGTCACCCTGGAAACCACTCCACACTGCTCTGAAATGCAGTATTAGGAGGTCACACAAACGGCCAAACAGCCACCCTCAAATTAATTACTGCCGAGCCTGAAGGGGGCGCTCATTCGCCTACTTTTCCGTCAGTTTATTGCCAGGTATTCTGTGTTTCAGTTTCGGACAGACTGCTTCTTTTAGTGGAAAGACACATTCTTCTCTCAGTAAAAACTACAATTTCCATAAGCATATGCTGCTAAGGAAGTTACTATAGCGAACAGCTCTACCAGCACCCCCCTGGCTGTGTGCATGAATACAGACTGCTGCTCTGCAAGTGTTGCTGCAGTGCAAAATAGTGTCGAAAATTATTTTTTATAGTCTGGGGCAATAACTGCTCACAGTTATCTATTTAATACATTTGCATATACTAATCAAACTTTTATTCGGTGGAAAACCACATTTAGGAGGCATTTGAAGGATCGTTTGGCCCCATTGGATTGCATTGCAAAGCAAGGTGAACAATACTCCGTAAAGATGTGACAAACTTTTTATCATTACCAATTAGAATTGGTTCAGAAAAATAGGTCCAAGTCAAGAAAACCCCCAAAGATATCCATTGAGGAAATTTCAGCATGTTTCTGTATTAACATTGCTATGACAGGTGCTTGGGCACAAAGAGCTTGATAACTGAGAGGAAATAAGTACTGGCACAATATAACAACTGATATGTTTATTATTTTGAATAAATGCTATACATCTGTTCATATTTATAACTTTGAAACACAACATTGATGTTAAAGTTGCTTGTTGAGTTACCTGGAACTCATTTCTTGCTTTAAACTGTGATGCTCAAATGTCTGCCTTTCTAAAGCAATGACAATTGTTTTATTCATTAGCATGTACTAATAGTCCATTTAATGTTATTTAACGTTGTGCATTTAGCAAATTGATAACATTTATAGCACACGGCATCCATAAAGAAAATTTAATTTGATCATCACCAAGTTATTCACCACTGAACTACATTCAGGACTACCTTGAAAAAAGAGATGGAAATCTCAATGGAACTCACCTGGTAAAATAACAGAGAAATAAATAAATAAATAAAGGTTGCAGGTTTGATTACCGACTGTTGCTGTTGTTAAGGGTGTTGCTACCTTTGAATATGGTACCTATCCTGAATTGCTTCAGTGAAATATCTAGCTGTATAAATGGATTGTATGTATAAAAAAAAGAAAAAAATCTAGGTTGACTTCTAATAGCTGGAAGGTGTGTGTATATAAAGCAAAGGGCATCCTCTCCTGCTTTCAGCTAAAATTTGAACCAGGGTAGTACCTGTATTGTCTACACCGGTGTTTCTCAACCCTGGTCCTGGGGACCCACTGCCCTGCATGTTTTAGACGTCTCCCTGCTCCAACACACCTGATTCAAATGAATGGCTCGTTATCAGGCTTCGGCAGAGCTTGATGAAGAACGATTCATTTGAATCAGGTGTGTTGGAGCAGGGCAGTGGGTCCCCAGGACCAGGGTTGAGAAACACTGGTCTACACTACCCAGCACTGGCCTGGAACCCATTTGTAAGAGTGAGGTGAGGTGAGGGGGGTAACTGTGAGGGAGGGTGTGGTTCTGATACCCTGTGGTTGGCATGTTTCCCAGGGTCAGCCAGAGGATGCCAGGCCCAGCCCAACTGCAAAGAGTGCCTGAAGGTCCCTGGCTGTGCCTGGTGCTGGAAGCAGGTGAGGCTGACCTTTGACCCCTCAAGCTCTTCTGCCCTCCCTCTCTTCTTTTCTCCCACTGGTCTTCTTCTCCTTTTATCACCTGTTTTTTTCTTTATCCTCCCATTTGAAATACCCAAAAATGGAGCATCGCGTAGTTCTGGCAGGCTACGAGAGTCAAGCGCTCCAGCTGAATCAGCTGATGGCTCAGCTGAGTGATGTTCACCTATCACAGTACATTCACTAACAGGGCGGTCTACTTAAACAGCCTCCCTCTACTCATTCGGCTGCTCCTCCTGCATGCAAGCGCTGCACGTTGCTTCGTAAATCCCCTCCACCACCCCAGCTCCATCCCCATGTGTCAAGAATTTGCATTTCTCCATTCCTATCTGTTAAGAATTTGTATTGCTCCATCCCTATGTGTTAAGAAATTGCATTTCTCCATCCCTATGTGTTAAGAACTTGCTTTGCTGCTGGATCTGTTCTGTGAGTACCCCTCTAGGGGGGTTTGGCTGCTGGCCTCCCGGCCTTATCCACGCGGGCTGCGTGGTTGGCGGGGGAGTTCCAGAACAGAGCCATACCGCCAAACATAACTGTATTGCCTTTATTGTCAATCAAGTTCTACTTTGATGCCAGTGGTCCTGACAGAACAATAAGTTATGGAGTGTCTTTTAAGTATAATAATAATAATAATAATAATAATAATAATAATAATAATAGTTTTAGTTTTTGGTGTTTTTATTTTTTTATTGCTTCATTATTTTTTAACAATGCATCAGCTTTGAACTTTGGATGAGTATGCTTGCTAAGGGAGTTGCTGTCATGAATTCATTTTTTCTTTAAAATGTTTTAATTGTACTTTATTTTTAAAAGATTTTTCTTTGCACCCCTTCACTGACAAGAAGTAAACCTCCAGGTTGAATGTGTTGAAGTCATTTGTGTACAGGGTGTTGAGAATATTTCCAGGTTCAGTGTTCAGTACACACTCAGAAGGGTTTCACCTGATGGGCAGTAAGGTTAACAGAGAAGACCAGGAAGAATAAGAATAACATCAGAGGGCATGAGGCAAAAAAAAATGTCTTGTGGTATCTATCTAAAGAAACCACGGTAAAACTGCGCCACAACTACAGGAAGAACTCAGTGAAACTAGAGAGAAGACAGTTTCCCTGACTACAGTGAAACGGCAACCACCATCAGCTTGACTAGAAGAATGTGTATCTACTAATTGCCTTGCTTGTGCTTTTTGTGACAATGCCTCAAATATGTTTTGAGATATGATTTTGTATCAAAAAATTTCCCATTGATTAACACTGATGGAAAATTCAGAACCTGAACAACACTCTTGCAGTTGACGTCACAATGGGCCTCTTCAGCTGCCACAGACCATCTCTTCCAAGCTTCTAATGGCCTGTCCAATCTACGCAACATTTTACAATCATTTGAGGTTGTCAGAGTTACACTAGACAATTACCTTTTGACGTGGCTTGTTCACCAGATTGGACACATTACACCTTTGCCACTTGTGACTGCAGATAGGGAGGGGGAAAGGACAGGGGGGAGGGCCACTCACAGCTGCAGATAGGGAGGGGGAAAGGGCAGGGGGAGGGCCATTTGGGACTGCAGATAGGGAGGGGGAAAGGGACAGGGGGAGGGCCACAAGTGACTGCAGATAGGGAGGGGGAAAGGGCAGGGGGAGGGCCATTTGGGACTGCAGATAGGGAGGGGGAAAGGGACAGGGGGAGGGCCACTAGTGACTGCAGATAGGGAGGGAGAAAGGGACAGGGGGAGGGCCACAAGTGACTGCAGATAGGGAGGGGGAAAAAGGGACAGGGGGAGGGCCATTTGGGGACTGCAGATAGGGAGGGGGAAAGGGACAGGGGGAGGGCCGTTCACAGCTGCAGATAGGGAGGGGGAAAGGACAGGGGGAGGGCCTCTAGGGACTGCAGATAGGGAGGGGGAAAGGGACAGGGGGAGGGCCATTTGGGACTGCAGATAGGGAGGGGGAAAGGGGCAGGGGGAGGGCCGTTCTCAGCTGCAGATAGGGAGGGGGAAAACAGGGACAGGGGGAGGGCCACTAGTGACTGCAGATAGGGATGGAGAAAGGGACAGGGGGAGGAATCGGGGGAGATGAACAGTGTATAGAAAAAATTCTCACGTGAAGTCTTTCAAATCAAATCAAAATGTATTTATAATAGAACAGTTCACAAACAATTGTCACAATACGCTTCACAGACAATCCTGACCTAAACCCCACAAAGGAGCAAGCCTAAAGCAATAGTGACAAGGAAAAACTCCCTGGTAACCGAGAGGAAGAAACCAAGGTGGGAACCCATGCTCCATGGGGGAACCACCATATCACACTACACGGGATAAAATCACTGATTGTCGTCCCAGAGGCTCATTGTCGTTCCGGATTGGGCCATCATTGGGCTAATATCATGTAATGCTAACATCGAAGTTTGTCCTCAAGCTCTCCTTTGTTGTACCCTGACGTTGGTAACCAACTTGAGTCCACAGGACTTCCTGAAGGCTGGGGAGCCAAACGAGCGGAGGTGCGACACAGCCGAGGCTCTCAAGGAAAGGAATTGTGGGAAGGGGTACGTGGTCAACCCACTGTCCCGCGTAGAAGAGCTGAAGAACAGCGACCTGCGGAGTGACTCTGAGAACGTGGTGCAGCTGCAGCCCCAGGGCCTCCACCTCAAGATCCGTGTCGGTAAGAGCTGGTACTCATGCCGTGTCTTTCAGTCTGTCTGAACCCAGTGAGCCTAATCAAAGTTCGGTGTTTTATTTTGTTACGGTGTAAACTAAAAAGTATGATTGCTTGGAACTCTGTTACCTCCTGGCTGGAAAACAATGGTTTTGGATGTGGTAAGGGAAAAAAATTCTACTATGTTATTGTCCTTGGCAGCAGTTTAGTATTATGGTTAGGGAACTGGGCTTGTAACTTAGAGGTTGCAGATTCAGTTCCCTAGTAGCATGCTGCTGTTATACCCAAGGTACTTCATTTGAATTGCTTCAGGGTCCATTCTGCTGTATAATTGGGTCCTATGTACGAAATGCAAATGCTGTTTAAGTCAGTCTGGATAAGAGCATCTGCTAAATGCTTGCAATGTAATGTAATTCTCAAACAAACAACTTTACCGTAACATTGTTAAATGATGCAGCAACATTTTTTGCTCGCTGGGAACACAGTAGCATTGGGATTACTGTGAGTTTTTCTGGCTTTTCATCAATTCATAGATTGTCATCAAGGAAATAAACTGGACATGAATGGTAAATGGACTGCATTTATATAGCGCTTTTATCCAAAGCGCTTTACAATTGATGCCTCTCATTCGCCAGAGCAGTTAGAGGTTAGGGGTTAGGTTTCTTGCTCAAGGACATTTCGACATGCCCAGGGCGGGGTTTGAACCGGCAACCCTCCGACTGCCAGACAATCGGTCTTACCTCCTGAGCTATATCGCCCCTGATGGACATTCATGTCTAAATAACCATATATATGCTATAGCTAATTCAAACTGTTGGCTTGGGGTAAGGGAATAGTTGGTCAAATCACAACCAAGTCTACAGAAGTTCATACTGTACCAGCTACAGTTGGCTCATTGTGTGCTTTATAAATGTTTTTTCTATACTTTTTAAAAGAAAGCAATGTGTTTCTTTGGATGTTAGTCGTCTATGATGAACAGTAGGTGCTGTCTCTTCCCAATCCCTCAGGAGTCCCAGAGACCTTTGAGGTGTGGTTCAAGAGGGCGGAGGGATACCCCATTGACCTGTACTACCTGATGGACCTGTCCTTCTCCATGAAGGATGACCTGGAAAAGATCAAGAACCTGGGTGAAGAGATCCTCAAAACCTTGAAGATGGTCACACAGAAAGTCAGGATTGGTGAGTGCCCTGACCTGAACCTTGCCCCACCAGCTTTCCTCAGGTCTAAGAGACAGTGGGAAATTAAATATTTCAATTCCAACATTTCAGCCATGCATTCTTATGGAAAAAGCTGAAGCAAAATAAAAAAGCGGGAAAGAAGATTTTGACAGAAAAATGTCATATGCAATTAAAGCCAAATTGCATTGTAATTTCAATCAGCCAAATTTCATTGTAATTTCAATCAAAATGTACTAATCATTGTCGTCATCATAAACTTTAAACTTTATATAATGCTTTTCATACTTAACTTTCAAAGCACTTTCTAAATAATAAAACTAACAATAAAACCCTAATGAAAAAGGAATTAGAAGCACAATAAAGATTAAAATATTAAAGTTAGTTAAAATAACAGTGAGGCATACAGTTAAGAACAGGAATTAACAGTGTTTTAAAAAACGGGCTTGTAAAGGAGACTTAAAAGTACATACAATAATGTCTCAGTGGCTCAGATAATGAATTCCATAATTTAGGAAATTATGTAATATATATTGTTGTTTTAAAATTAAGTCTCTGGCTGTGGTTGAAAATCTATGAAGTTGTACATGTGATACATTGTTTAAAAACATGTTAAAAAATAAATATGTGTTAAAAAACATGAATACAAGAAAAATGCATCACAAGATCATGATGTTTGGTTACACGATTATCGTACTGTGAAAATGTCATTGTCCTACCCCAGCCTAAAATTTTGCTGAAGTAGGTGGCTCAGTTTGCAATTGAATAAAGCCAATGTATCTTCCTGTAAATCCAACAAGCTGCAGGTTGAGAAACATTGATTAATAGGCAGTCTGGTTTTGCTGACTTACCCAGTGGTTTGACTTGCCTGGTGGGTTGACTTTCCAGGAGGTTTCACTTACCCAAAGCCTTGACTTGCCCAGCGTTTGACTTACCCAAGCATTGACTTGCCCAGCGTTTGACTTACCCAAAGCCTTGACTTGCCCAGCGTTTGACTTACCCAAAGCCGTGACTTGCCCAGCGTTTGACTTACCCAAGCATTGACTTGCCCAGCGTTTGACTTACCCAAGCATTGACTTGCCCAGCGTTTGACTTACCCAAAGCATTGACTTGCCCAGCGTTTGACTTACCCAAAGCCTTGACTTGCCCAGCGTTTGACTTACCCAAGCCTTGACTTGCCCAGCGTTTGACTTACCCAAAGCCTTGACTTGCCCAGCGTTTGACTTACCCAAAGCCTTGACTTGCCCAGCGTTTGACTTACCCAAGCCTTGACTTGCCCAGTGGTTGGACTTGCCAGGTAGTTTCACTTGCCCAGTGGTTGGACTTGCCAGGTAGTTTCACTTCCCCAGCGGTATGACTCACCCAGCGGTTTTTTCATTCATCTTGGTTTTAGGCTTTGGCTCCTTCGTGGACAAGGTAGCCTTGCCTTACGTCAGCCAGGTGAAGCGCAAGCTGGCCAACCCCTGCCCCAGCCGCATGGACAGCTGCCAGCCAGCCTTCAGCTTCCACAACGTGCTGCGGCTCACCGACGATGTGGCGGACTTCACCACCCGGGTCAGCATGCAGAGGATCTCGGGCAACCTGGACTCTCCCGAGGCTGGCTTTGACGCCATGATGCAGGCGGCAGTCTGCCAGGTGGGCATTCTCTTTAGAGGCGGGGCATTCTCTTTAGAGGCGGGGCATTCTCTTTAGAGGCAGGGCATTCTCTTTAGAGGCGGGGCATTCTCTTTAGAGGCAGGGCATTTGCATATGGGGACATGGCCTTGAGTGTAAGTCCATGGGGGTGGGGCCTCCCAATGTGGAATGGGAAATGGTCATGTTGGACTACCCTAGTGGTGTAGCATCCCAGCTATAGCATTATTGCAACTTTTTTACTGCGATACAGTACAGCTGTCTATGGTTGTGGGGAATAACACCAGCAATCTTTGTCAATATGTCTTTTTCTTATCAGAACCTCAACCTTCCAGCTGCACTGTGAATAGGTCTGAATATTTTTCAAGACAAATGATTAACGGATATGTTTTCCAACTAAAAAACCATTAGACCATAACTTTGGGTATTGCTGTTCTACGTGAAGGGTATTTGGTGTGGGTAAAATTTTAAACTGGTGCGACTCTCACATTATACTTTACCAGGGAGAAGGGGGAAAAAGAGAACCAAAGTGAAGTTTATTCTTCCTGTTCTTCACATTCAACTGACCCTGCATATTTATTAATTTCACTGGGTGAAAGTTGAATAATAGAACCCCAGAAGTTCTGATGTTACACTATATTTACAGCACAGAAATATTTACAGGTGTGTGGTTTGTTACATCTGGTTTGCCGGTTTAAATAGAATGGAGTAGCTTAATTCAATTAATGTTAAATTGGGGTGCTGATGTATTATCCAAATGTCATCAACAGACTTATAGAAAAATATTTTGAATAGTAAGAGGGATTACAAACTGAATCTAACCCTAACCACATGATAAAGTGCTAATTCTTTTTATTTGGCTGCATCAGAAAAAATGCCTCAGAATGCTTCACCACTGTATCTCTGAGTTTTGGGGTTTTGCAGAAAGGCTCGACCTCACAGATATCTGATTTTTTGCCTTTTAGCTTTGCCATGCTCTTTGTTTCGGCTGATTTGTGTTGCGGGTTTTTCCGCAGGAGGCTATCGGCTGGAACAACGTCACCCGCATCCTGGTCTACACCTCCGATGACACCTTCCACATGGCAGGCGATGGCAGGCTGGCTGGCATCTACCAGCCCAACGATGGAAAATGCCACCTCAACGCAGATGGGTACTATGACAAAGCCACTGAATATGTGAGTGATTGGCTGCATAGAGAGAATTGTTCTCTCTTTTTCTTGCCCTGTTTGTTGTTTGAGCTTAGGGCTAAACGTTTTCTTTAGCGTGGAATCAAAGGATGTTGATGTGTCAAGACGGTTGTGCTTCAGTCAGGTGCATTATCCAAGATCTCTGAAACGCTGCATGCTGACGTTTAGGGCAAACTGGTTTTTCATTTTGGTGCCGTTCTTATATGGTGTCACAGAATCAGGTGGATCAAATGTGTTTTACATTGTTTATGATGGCACTCATGCATTAGCTTAGTATTTTTAGTGTTAGCTTTGCAGCAGCACAGCTACTTGCTCGGTTGGCACACAAAAAATGTGTGCTAACTGAGCTAGTTTGCCGAGGCACCCCATGTCATTCCTTTATTCTGTGGGAAATGGGATATTTCTTCGGCTGTTGCCTCTCCCAGCTCATTTCAGCGGCAGTGTAGTGTAATGGGTAAGGAACTGGTCTTGTAACCTAGAGGTCACAGGTTTGATTCCCGGGTAGGACACTGCTGTTGTAGCCTGCATTGCTTCAGTGTATATCCAGCTGTATAAATGGATGCAATGTAAATGCTGTGTAAAAAATTGTGTAAGTTGCTCTGGATAAGAGCGTCTGCTAAATGCCTGTAATGTAATGTTTCAGGACTACCCCTCGGTTGGCCGTCTGTCCAGGGCCCTCGCGGCCAACAACATCCAGCTGATCTTTGCTGTCACAGATAAGAGTGTCCCCAGCTATCAGGTTAGCCCGCTTTGCCTAGTATCCATGTAATGTGTTCAGGATCTTGTTTAATTGGACACCAATTTTTTCATGTCAGTTTTTCACACTTTCCTCGCATTACCAAAGGTAACATGCAAACACTGAGGCCTGGAACTGTTACTGGGGTTATCGTGTAATATGGGGCCTGGTACAGTTTTTTTTTAACTGAAAATTTAGTGGTTAAAAGGTGTGTGTGATCTGAAATGTAAATAATTTACTAAGGAACTGATCTTATGTTTGTACGGCAACTATTATTTTTGGAAAAACTGTACTCTATGTGGAAATCCATCCATCCAAGATCTATACCTGCTTATGCTGGTCAGGGTCGTGGGGGGTGCTGGAGCCTATCTCAGCGTGCATTGGGCGAGAGGCAGGAGTACACCCTGGACAGGCCACCAATGTATCACAGGGCACACACACCACTCACTCACCAGTCACTCACACCTATGGGCAATTTGGAGTCTCCAATGAACCTACCTGCATGTCTTTGGACTGTGGGAGGAAACCGGAGTACCCGGAGGAAACCAACATGGACACGAGGAGAACATGCAATGTCCACACAGAAATTCAAACCCAGGACCTTTTTGCTTTGAGGCGACAGTGCTATCCACTGCACCACCATGCCACCCTTATGTGGAAATTAAATTACAAAACAGTTATCCGTAAAACATCCCTGTCCCTCCGACCCCCGTCCCTTTCACCCCAATGCCCATCTCTGTCCCCCTTGACCCCCATCCCTGTCTCCCCTGACCCTCGTCCCTGTCCCCGCTGACCCTCGTCCCTGTCCCTCCCGACCCCCATCCCTGTCCCCCCTGACCCCCATCCCTTCCCTTCCCAGGCTCTGAGCAAACTCATCCCCAGGTCAGTGGTGGGAGTGCTGGAGGCTGACTCCAGTAATGTGGTCCAGCTCATCTCTGAGGCCTACGGGGTGAGTGCTGCTCTGGCTCCAGGTTGCCTGGCTGCTCGTCTCTTACCCAGCATATTTATTATGCGTTTTTGTTATGCATTAATTTGGGTCGCCATTTTTCCCTAAGCAGTTTTCAGACCTGCATGTCAGTCATCCCTCAGGATGAGGGCAGTAGAGCCTTCGTCAGTCACACACGTTAGGCAGTTATCACATTGCACCTCCCCAGTAATTCACACTAATAAGTTAATTGCCATTTTACAATGATTGACAGGAATGTTGTTCCCATCCTGTCACACACTGCAGTCTGTGTGGTAATTGGAAGTGTAGTAATTAACTACCGTAGAATTTCTGTGTAGTGTTGTGCTGTATCATTGTTTTTTTCAATTTGTGGGAAGTAGCCTACACGCTTAAAAAAAAAAAAAAAAATTATAAATATTCAAAACAATTAAATGGTGTGCAGCAGGAGTAGTCTAATTAAAACAATGAAATAGATTAAAGCAGGTGAATTGATTTTGGGATAACATTTTTCTGGCTAACCAAGAAATTATCATTTTAAGAACAAATCATCTTCGGGAAACTCCTTATCAGGTTGATAAAAATTTTTTTTATTATGAATTACAGAATGAAGGTTGTTTCTGCATAGTCTTTGTAATGTGTGTGTGCATTTTAATGTGAGTGTATGTGTGCGTGCGTGCGTGCGTCCGTGCGTGCGTTTGTGTGTGTGTGTGTGTGTGTGTGTGTGTGTGTTCATGTTGGCATGTTTCTGGACACTATCCACAGAACCTGTCATCCACCATCTTACTGGAGCACTTAAGTGCCCCCGAAGGACTGGACATTTCCTACAGGTCCAAATGCAGCAATGGCGTCCACACGCCGTGGCAGAGGAACGGCGAGTGCAACAACGTCAAGATCAACGAGCAGGTTCGCCGTCTCCCGCTGCTGATAAGAGCCCCCCGGTGCTGCTGGTGCACGTGGCCGCGATCAACACTCCTACCCCGCCGTCACACCAGCAGGCGATTCAGTCGGCGGGTCGCTCAAGCGTACTAGGCTGAGGGAGGGGCAAGAGCTTCCTTTTAGTGTGCTCTTAGTGGTCTTGCGCAGCTGCAGTTTTTTGAAGAGAAATAACGGCCTTACACTGCGTATTAGAGATGTATATTTGCACATAGCTTATCCTTTAGTTTCTATAGCTATGTCATGACACTGATAATTATTATTTGTGACTGCTCACTAGCTAGCTACCGATATCTCTCTCTCGGTAGCTAGGTAGCTACCTAGGCATCTCTCTGTCTTACAAGCTAGCTAGCTAGCTAGCGATCTCTATCTCTCAATAGCTAATGTTATCTAGATAGCTAATGAGAGAGAAAGTTAGATGGTAGCCAGCGGTCTAGTGATGTATAAAACTCAATGTGTTTTGGTGTCAGTGTGACTGATTTTGGTAGAACAAACCACGTATTTGCCATATAGTCTGCTGCCTATCCTAAAATGTTTAGCTGCTTCTCCATTGCAGTTAGTGCAATAATTATTTTACAAAATGGTGTCATTTTGAAACTTTACTCCCAGAATGCACCTCACTCAGTATAAAGGCTTTCTCCCAGATCTCTCCTCACTGTCTCCATGCCATCCTCCTGTTCTCCCCTCTCAGGTGAATTTCACCGTGAAGGTGACCGCCACCTCCTGCCTGCCTGGGGTAGAAACATTTCTCATCAAACCACAGGGTATTGGTGAGGCGCTGAAGGTCACCGTGGAAACGCTGTGTGATTGTAACTGCGGGGACCCAGAGGAACACTCCCCCCACTGTAATGGCAACGGCACACTCAGCTGTGGAATTTGCAGGCAGGTCAAACGCAAATACTGTAGCGATGGTGACCAACAGCGGTCATGTTGGCAAAGTGCTCATCCTGCAGACTCTGAAACTTATCACATTTTCTCATTGTTTCTCCTGTTTTTAACCTATTAATTAAATGCTTGATATGCCATCCATTTTATAAGATCATTTTAGGAAAATTGCTTCCCCATTTTCCCCCAAATGTAGAAGAGGCTTTTCAGGGAAGCAGCTGTGCCTCCTGAGTCATGTCTATGGCACCTGTGTAACCAGTATAACTAGTATAACTATTATAACTAGTACCCAGTCCCCAGTCAGGGAGAGCTCCTTTAGCCTTTCATTAGAGTTTCATTAAGGCTTAATGTTATGGAGGACAGTGAAATTTGTAATTGTTTTGACCCTTAGTTGCACTACAGACTACTCATGTGTAACCAGATTGTGAAACTTTGAACATAGCTGTTTTTGTCTGATTTTATAGTATGTTTAAATGTTGAAATTTTGTTGTGTCTGTAATCGACTGCTGCTTTCTTGGCCAGGTCTCTCTTAAAGAGATTTCTAATCTCAATGAGACTAACCTGGTTAAATAAAGGTTAAATAAAATAAATAAAAAAATTAGCTACTGGAGGGCACCAGTAAGATTTTTAGCAGTAATGGACCCCGAGTGGCTCGTCCATTTTTAAATATCATTTTTCTTTAAAATAACCAAAAAAGAAGCGCTGTACAGGGAGGGAGGGGAGGGACTCAGGGGGCAACAGTGGCCTGAGCCTACTATTCCCAAATTGAGGAATAAAAAGTACAAGATAAGTACTCTAAGTCAATGAAAACAAACAAAAACATACATACTGTGGCATGTATTGAAAAATATAAAATAATACACTGAATAATAATTTGAATACATAGAGGCCCTTCAGGTGCTTTTTCAATACACACCAGTATTTGGTCATTTTGCATAATAACATGTTATGTCAGACATATCACATTGAGACCAATAATTTGTGTATTTTTCCAATATTTTTCAACATTTCAAGTACCAGTTTCTTATTGCACAAATAAGTTTGTAGTGTGCATTGATATCATTGGAATGTGGAGATAAATGCTGAAAATACTGCAGCCTTCTACTGTCAGAAGTAACAATAAATCAAGAGCATCAATGCATTGGAGCTCTAGATATGCAAAAATGTATATATATATTTCTTTTTTTTTTCTACACAAAGAGAGAATGCTTATAGGAATTGAATATGCTGCCATATATTGTAAATTTTTGGACTTTTTTGGACAATATAATGATATAAAATATATGACACCATAAAATATATCTTTAAAATGTATTGCAATATCTGAAAGCAGCAATAATGAGCAAACCTCAATGTATTTTATTTAAATATATTTGCAGTGTGTAGCCTTTTTGTGAGGGCAATGGCATGGAAATGTACAGTACATTCCATACAATGAATCCCCATATACAGAAAAATGTTTTATGTATTTGGAGGAGCGATGTGGAAAGCGGTGTGTGACCTAGCCTCTGCTTACTTTGTGGACTTATTGTGCTCACAAATAACTGTTACATAATGAGTACTGTACCTCATCAGACCTGTGTTTTGTAGTTGTTCCAATGACCTTCGGTATGCACTCATTGTACGTGGCTCTGGATAAAAGTATCTGTCAAATGAATGTGATGTGATGTGATGTGATGTAATGTAACGGAAAGGCTAAGGTGCTGTTTGGTGTTCAGCTGTGACAAGGGGCACCTGGGCCAGCGGTGCAAATGTGAGAAGCACGGGGACAAGGACACCACGGTGGCCATGGAAGCCCAGTGCCGGCAGACTAACGAGTCCCAGCTGTGCAGCGGGCAGGGGTCCTGCGAGTGCGGCGTCTGCGAGTGCCGCCCGCGCCACCGCGGGCAGTACTGCGAGTGCGACGACGGCGGCTGCCCCCGCCACAACAACCAGCTGTGCGGAGGTGAGGCCCAGGACCAGCAGGGAGCCAATCAAAGCGCTTTTCTGATTTTGGGCCCTGAGCACTCGTATGCAGATGCATGTAGGTGCAGGGTGGTATCTAGGCTCATCATTTCATCTATGGTGTGTACATGCAGGGTGGTATCTAGGCTCATCATTTCATCTGTGGTGTGTACATGCAGGGTGGTATCTAGGCTCATCATTTCATCTGTGGTGTTTACATGCAGGGCTGTATCTAGGCTCATCATTTAATCTGTGGTGTGTACATTCAGCAGTATAGCTAGGCTCATCATTTCATCTATGGTGTGTATATACAGAGCTGTATCTAGGCTCATCATTTCATTTGTGGTGTGTACATGCAGTGAGGTTGCTAGGTTCATCCTGTTATCTGTTGTCTAGAGCACGGTCATCATGTTAAAGTACTGGGCTAGATAGTCTTGAGTTCTTATGTTTTCCTTTCAGTCATCAGCCAAATTAGGCCTTGGCCCTGTAGCTCAAGGGTGTCAAACAGAATCCCAAGGGGGTCGCAGTGTTTATGTGTTTACCTTCCAATCATCTGCCAGTTAAAGCCTTGTGTAAAGGGTGTGTGGATTCCTTCGCCAACTAACAACTTAAATGAAACACCGATAACACCCCAAAAACCACCAGACACTGTGGCCCTCCAGGACTGGAGTTTGACACCTGTGCTATAGCTAATTAATGACTTGAAATAATCTGTTAGTTGCTGGACAAAACACCAAAAACCAGAAGATAGCTAAACGATGACTACGTTTGCAACCCGTAGGCCATGGTGACTGTAACTGCAGCGTGTGCGACTGTCACGCTAACTACAGCGGGGCCGACTGCGGGTGCTCAGTGCTCAAGGATAAGTGCATGGGGAGAGACGGCAAGGAGTGCAGTCGGCGTGGCCGGTGTGTGTGCAACCGGTGCGAGTGCCACCCGTACTTCTTCCAGGATGACTGCTCAGAGCTCAGAGCACCGTGCAAAACCTTCCTGTGAGTACTATTCCAACCGCCAGACACCCGCGTCAACCACCTTTGTCACTTACGAAATTATGTGTGGGTTAAAAGACCTTTGGGCCTTATTTTGGTGACACCAGTAACCAAAATAAGGCCCAAAGGTCTTTTAACCCACACATAATTTCGTATGTGTGGAATAGCCAATTCCTTCCTGTGAAAATCAATTATTTGTTGCTAGTGGAATAGCCAATTCCTTCCTGTGAAAATCAATTATTTGTTGCTTCCACCTGGTTTGGTGGTTTTGCGCTCTGTGGTAAATCCGCTTGTGTAACCATGGGTTGTGCGGTGCAGGGGGATTTTTGAATATCCCTGAAATATTTAGGACAGTTCTAAACTGCCTATTTGGGGGTCATAGGTTTTCACTCAGTGGTAGTTGTATCTATTGTTACACTGGTTTCGCAAAAACAACGTAAAATGTATGATTTCATGAAAAACAATGCTTTTACACATCACTTACCTTGTATAACCGCATATTATCTTAGCCATATGAACTTCTGTCTGAGTAGCGAAAAGAGTGCGTTAGGACAGTTGGCTTGTAGTGCAAGTGATAAATGGATTGATTAAAAAAAGATTTAAAAACTTTTAAAAAACTGTCTTCACGATCGAGGGTTAAGTAAAACATGTTTAATTTCTGTAACCTCTGGTCCTCACTGTGTTTATGCAACCGGTCCGCGTTTTGTGTGCACGTACTCAGAATTTTGTACGAGTTTCTGTGAACCTGTGTTGTTTTTCAGGGAATGTGCTCTGTGCAGTTTGTCAAGTGAGAAGGCTCAAGGTGGGAAAAACTGCAGCCATCACTGTGGCTCTGTGAAGCCTCAGAGAGCAGACCGGAACCAGAACTGGGACCCGGACCGGGACTTCCCCTGTCAGCATAACAAGGTGCGCTTCAGAGTGGATCCAGAGACGGAGGACGGAAGTATCCACGTCATCTATACCGACCCCCCAGGTGAGATTTCCCTCCACACTGACTGAAACCCGTACACCTGTCGCTGCACTACACCCGTTATTGGTATGGTTGCAGTGCATGGAAATGTATTAGCATTGTAAATATGGGCCCATAATCCAAAAGGCATGTCCTTGTCTGGCTGCTTGTTCGCCTGAAACATCCAAAAGCAGAAGTGCCACTGAGTTGAACATCAAATTTGCAAAACTTTCCCAGTATGGTAGAATTCATTTTTATTGATGTGGTAATGATAATACATGTGATAATATATACACTTTGCTTTCTCCATGTAGAAATTACAGAACTTTTTATGTGTAGCGCCCCCCCCCCCCCCCCCCCCCCCCCCCCCCCCCCACACTTCAGGGCAATAACATATTTGGGACATATTAATGTAATGCTTTGTAAATTAGTCATGTTTAGTTCTTTGTTGCATATCATTTGTATGCAATGACTGCTTGAAGTCTGTGACCCATAGACATCAGCAGGTGCTGAGTATCTTCTCTGGTGATGCTCTGCCAGGCCTGTACTGCAGTTCTCTTCAGCTCCTGCTTGTTTCAGGGGCTAGGTGCCTTAAGTTTTCTCTTCAGCATATGAAACTCGTTTTCAATTGGATTCAGATTGTGTGAATGACGTCCACACATCTAAGCCTAACTCCTCCTCCTTTGCCACATTTCTTGCAACTTGAGTGCCTTTTTTACTTACACTACAGGCCAATCGTATTAGGTTACGTGTGGTTTAAAAAAAAGGTTCAGGCAGATTTCAGTCAATTTAACTCCACATCCCTCCCTGATTTGGATAGATGTCCAATAATTTGTTTCATTGTAGTTAAAGGCAAAGGTGGCTATTTTGAGGAAAATCATGTCTATGATTGTTTTCAAGTAAAACTCTTTTTTTGTTATTGTTAGTATAAATTGAAAAAAAAGTGTTTGTATACTTGTTTTCAATTTTGTTGGTTTGTTATTGAAAGAATGCTAATAAATTAACCGAATTCTTAACTAGCTAAAGTTTTTTTTTTTTTATAATAACCTTGAGTGGCCTAATTCTTTTGGCCTATACTGTATATATCTAGAGAGGGAGATTTCTTTATTAATGCGTTCTAAATATTGAATACACACAGAGAACAATTTTGGTCGATAGCTAATTGGTCTTCATCATAGTTTTGGAATGAGTAGATATAAAGGGGTGGGGATTCCCTGTGATTCCCGTCACCCCCCCGGTCACCCCTGTTGACTTCTCCAGAGCCCATCGACATGACAATGGTGGCCGTCGGCAGCTCAATTTCAGGGATCATCTTCATCGGGCTGGCCATCATCATCATCTACCGGCTGCTTCTGGAGGTGTACTATCGCAGGGAGTACCACAACTTCATAAACGAACAGAAGAAGGCTCAGTGGAACGTGGTAAGGACAACGTGCTCACACGCCTCTCCTCATATCACCTGATTTTTATGTATGTTTGCCTCCGTGCTGATTGGTGTGTTTTAATATCTATGAATTTGAGTGAAGGAACATGCGCTGCCTTTGTGTTGATCTGTGAAACAACGGAAACTGTTACTTAAATGTCTAGCACATCTTGACACTTATGTATTTTGGAAAAATCTTATGATATATGTATGTTAACATATTAACAACAAATGCATTCTCCCTATTAATTAAAGGTTTTTTTAAAGAGCACCTCCACTGGGGAAAAACATGAACAAGCAATGCACAGGATGGCAAATTATGAATTATTCTTAATTTATATATTTCAACAGTGTCTTTGTTCTGTGCTTTTTGTAACAGTTCTGTTCTTGAGAAACCGCAATATTACTGAATGACCAGGAAAACAACAACATTCTAAACAAAAGTCACAATATTTACTCTTGAGCAGTCAATAAACTTATGTTTAAAAGAACAATGTAAGGCTTTTTAAAACACTGCAGAAGAATGACAGTGTTTGCAGACGCATACACGTACATTGCACTTTTTTTAAATTAACCTAAATAAATTTTTATGTGAATGCTTCAATTAAAACCTATGATCATTCTTCATGCATGGTAGAATTTGGTAATCTTTGAACTGAAAGGTGAATTTTATTTATTTTTCTGTGTCAGCAATCAGTTTTGGTTATATGCAATTTTAATACCCTTCATTCGCAATCAATGGGATTTTCCATCAGCATGTCTAGAGACTAAACTAGTCTAGAATAGACCAACACTACTATCAGGATATTATGGTTCTTATATTTTTGTATATCCAGTCGCAAAGTCTTGTACTACACCCATGCCAATCCCCAACTCATGATACACTACAATTGCCCCATGAAGTTAATTAATTTTTTTCTTTATTTTGCCATTGTCATGACTTAACAGGTCTGTGTACTGGCATTTATTGGTATTTGGCAAGCATTTCTTAGCTTTTAGCTTCATAGCAGTTTTAATAATTATATGTGCAGCAGATGATTGTAGGCAGTTCAACATCTCAGTTTACTGAACAGTGCATATACGTACATAGGAGCAAGTGTGATCGTGGTGTGGTAATAATAATGTGTTGCATTTAAATAGCACTTCTCATAGTCTCAAAGTTTACCACACATCGGCAGAAACAGCCTCTGACTGGTTTCCCCTGTCTTCTTGGTTTGTACAGGACCCCAACCCGCTGTTCCAGGAAGCCACAACCACTGTCTTTAACCCCATGCACATTACAGACTGATGCCTGCTCTTTACCTTCATGCACATGAAAGACTGAGGTGTCAGAGGCCTGTTCTTTAAAAACAACAGGGGCGGTGGTGGGCGCAAGCTCAGGGTGAAGGGGATAGGATGCTAAGTCTACCACAGGAAGATCGGAAATTTTACATTTTATTGGTGGACCATCGGGAGGATTGGGAAGATGACCCTTAAAGTGGCAATCTCAAAGATTTTCATTTAAATAAATGTCTGTTAAGTCACTATATATTGCTGAATTAGGTAACACAATGGTGATTGAGCCTATTATTATATTAATTTATATTGTTATTATTATTATAATTTATGATTAAAGAACTGCGTGTCTGTGACGACATTCCCGGCTAGCAAAACCAGAAACACCAGGGATAACATTTTGCAAGGCAGTTGTTTCACAAATATCACACAACAATCATTCACGAGAGAGACAATGTTTATTGTGCATGAGATACATAATTTCACAAGCCACAGCGAATCCCGTGGATTCTTCTCTGCAGTGTAAAGATGTTCATACCAGGCAAAATGTGGATAAACAGTGTCTGTGGAAATTGATCATCACTAATTCTACCCCAGGCCTGCTACAGCGTTTTAACCCGGCTCGGCAGTGTAACGACAGCTTAAGTTAGCCTAATGTTACACAATGAATGAGTACGTACATAACGTTACTTTTATGAGAACCATTTTTTATTCAGTAAATAAGTGTAATAGTTGGCGTGGCCCAGGTGCCAACTGACTGACGTCACACAGGCGACACTGGTTGGATCCGGTTGGATCTATGGGAAGTGAGGTCCAAAAACACACCTGCAATTACCGCTTCTCGCCATTGGTACCGCCAAAGAGAACAAAAGGGAAATCTTCGAGATTGCCACTTTAAATGTCCTCTAGGTGTCATGGTTCTGTGGGTTGTCTGCGTTTCCCATTTTCGAACGCCAGATGGCGGCACTTCAGTTTTTAGTTCTGTCCTTTTACCCCGTTTAATTGTATTATTGTTTTCAATTATTCTATTGTTTTTGGGTTGGCTCGTTTTCCCTTCCCTCTCTGTAGCCTGATTGTGCATTGTGTCCTCCTGTGTCTCGTCAGTGTCGTGTCTATTTAAGTTCCCTTCTTCCATGACTTAGGTGCTAGATCCTTTTTGTGTGCGTTTTGGATTGTGTTTCGGTTTGTGCTCCTTCGTGTACTTGTGACTCAGTGTTTTGCCCCGAGTGTTTTCCACCCTGCCCATGCACTGTCTTAGCATTGTTTTTGAACTTCTGCATTTTCTATGTTTTTGCGCGTTAAGAACTTTGTCCATTTTGGACTTGCCCTGCGCGGCTTTGTTTTTGTTGTTTTGTTGTTTTTGTCTGTATTAAAAGTAACATCCTCGGCTTTGTGCTTACCCTTTGGATTTTGAGTGTTTTTTTTGACTCTGCGTTTGGGTCCATTCCCTCACCCACCCTGACACTAGGTTCTGTTTGTTCGTCAGTGACAACATAAATGCTCATGCAAATATTTCACATGGATTGACTTCAGTCTGAAAATCACTGCAGGAGCAGTGATTTCTTTGTAATTTGCTTTTTCATGAAAATTTGGCCTCTCTCGTAGTTCTTTAAATGTTTATAATGTTTATAATGCAGAAAGACTCAGTTTTCTTGGATTTCTAGTTCTGTGTGATCACATTTTCATGGCAATTTATCATTTTCATTATTACGGTAAATAGCATGAAACATGCCATTCCATTTTACATCCTTTTTTTTCTTTTCAAACAATATGATAGTGCATTTGTGTGGGCTATAATTAAGGATACCAGTTTGTCTAGGGCACTAGTTCCCAAATTTGATTCTGTGGAACTACTTTCACTCCATCCACATTTTCAATCATAGAATTTTAACAAGCTGTTAATTTTTCTTAATCCCTCAACACGAAAAGTGAAATTATCTATCCTCAGAACCACGCTATGTCAAAAATAGCTATGCATGCCATGCAGAATACAAGTCCCATATCCATCCATCCATCCATGATCTATACCCGCTTATCCTGGCCAGCGTCACAGGAAGTGCTGGAGCCTATGCCAGTGTGCAGGAATACACCCTGGACAGTTCAGCCCATCACAGGGCACACACATCATTCACTCACACACACACTTTAGACTCTCTTCTTTGGAAGGAAACTGGAGTACCCACGCGGACACGGGGAGAACTCCACTCAGAAAGTCACCTCCTGGGATTTGACCGTGTGTTAATATGTCCAAAACCTGGTGGCCTGAAATGGTGGGCTATGAGTAAAAAGTGCTGTAATTTCTACATAGTAAAACCAAAATTAAATAATACCCTTTAATAGAAGATGAGAACGCTTTAACCATGTATGAATTGTTTGATTACAAATAAAAAATTGTGGAGTACATAGCCAAATCAAGAAGGAATTTGTCTTTGTCCCAAATGCTATGGAGTTCATTGTATATAGTTTAGTAGCCCTACTTTTTAAAAGTTGTAAGATTCTCACAAATTCAAAAGCTGCAGCTTGATTGGTTCTCTATGACCTTGTATGGTTGCATTGATTGAACTGGCTTGTCACCGTCATGTTTTTTTCTGTAAATGTAGCAACTATTATACTGCAATTATAAGAGGTGTCTTCAGTAAAAATATATCTTGCAAAAACATCATTAGGAATAACTGTTCATACACTTAAGTATTTCCCCATTTTCATCTGTGCCATAAGTCCCTATTTTTATATTTGTTTAGCCGTTCGTTTTACAGTATTGTAAAACGCATAAATTGAGAAGGATTTGGGTTAAAAGGATGCTCACTTGTTTCCCAACTAACCTGG
>CM045895.1:4587916-4603772 GCA_025169545.1 Anguilla japonica
TGTGTGTGTGTGTGTGTGTGTGTGTGTGTGTGTGCGCGTGCATGCGCGCTTCAGAGTGTCTGCATGTGTACGTGTGTGTGCAAGCGCATGTTTGAGTCTGTGTGTATGTGCGTTTGCGTGTGTGCCTGCATCTGAGTGTGTGTCTGAGAGAGAGTGCCGGTTAGTGAGTGAGTGAGTTGGTGAGTGAATGTGTGAGTGAGCGAGTGGGTGCGATGAGTGAGTTGCGGGCGAGCGAGTCTGATCGAGTGCTTTAATGGGTGGATGACTGACTGACTGACTGAGTGAGTGAGTGCAGTGCAGTCATGATTCATCTCCAGTTGACTAAATCTCAACACAAAACGTCTGTGGCCCTTGTGGTTATTTCTACAGGAAACCCTGAACAGTGCGGCACTCTCTGTGCTGTACTGGTATCCCTAACTTGTTTATAGCATACCTGCCGTCCCAGTAGCAAGTCTCTGGGCCTCTGTTGTTGAGTTGGGCCTCTGAACGGCGTTCTCCCCCGCAGACGAGCTGCCGCAGACCGTCATCGTGCGCGACAGCGCCGCGGTGGCGGTGAAGGGCGAGCCGGTGGAGGAGGAGATCTCCGGCGAGAGGAACGGGGACGCCCCCCCGCCCCGCAAAGACGCGGTCAAGAAGGAGGAAGGGGCGGAGGAGGAGGAGGAGGAGGAGGGGGAGGCCAGCGTTAAGGACGAGCCCTGCACCAAGATGACCATGAGGCTGCGCCGCAACCTCAGCAGCACGCAGTTTGTGAGTCCCGCCCACGCCTCTCTCTCCCATGCACCGTCAATGTCTCTCACCCTCACACCGCCCACGCCTCTCTCTCCCATGCACCGCCAATGTCTCTCTCTCCCTCACACCGCCCACGCCTCTCTCTCCCATGCACCGCCCACGCCTCTCTCTCCCATGCACCGCCCACGCCTCTCTCTCCCATGCACCGCCCACGCCTCTCTCTCCCATGCACCGCCCACGCCTCTCTCTCCCTCACACCGCCCACGCCTCTCTCTCCCATGCACCGCCCACGCCTCTCTCTCCCATGCACCGCCCACGCCTCTCTCTCCCATGCACCGCCCACGCCTCTCTCTCCCATGCACCGCCCACGCCTCTCTCTCCCATGCACCGCCAATGTCTCTCTCTCCCTCACACCGCCCACGCCTCTCTCTCCCATGCACCGCCAATGTCTCTCTCTCTCTCACACCGCCCACGCCTCTCTCCCATGCACCGCCCACGCCTCTTTCCCTCACACCGCCCACTCCTCTCTCTCCCTCACACCGCCCACTCCTCTCTCTCCCACACACCACCAATGTCTCTCTCTCCCACATACTACCCACTCCTCTCTCTCTCCACACACCGCCAATGTCTCTCTCCCACACACCACCAATGCGAAGCTAGCCTGATTTTGTAAGTTAGCGTTGCGTCTCCTCTTGATGTGTCTCATTCAGTTTTAGTAGTGGCCTAACGTGGCCATGCCCAACTCAGTATTTGGCGAGCCCGTGGAGATTATACCCCCCCATGTGAAATGGCATTGAGATACTGGCAGAGATACGGCAGAGATAATGGCTGTTTTACTTATGAGAGCTGACAACACACACACTGTGCTGAGGGCTAGGAGGATGTCACTGTCCTGGGACTGACTGCTATTAGTGGCGTTAGGTTTTTCTTCAGTGAGTCCCAGGACCAGTTGCCTGAGGGGACTCTTCTTTATATTCACCTCTTGGCATTTCAGGGCTTTGTAACGATAGCAGTGGGGGTCACTCATTTTGAAATGTTTCCAAAATTTGATGGCTCTTCTCTGAATATTAATTACCCTCTCTCTCGCTCTCTCTCTCCCTCCCCCCCTCTCTCTCTCTCTCAGGTGGACTCGTTCGTGTGCAGGATGTGCGGCCGGGGCGACGAGGACGACAAGCTCCTGCTGTGCGACGGCTGCGACGACAACTACCACACCTTCTGCCTGCTGCCCCCCCTCACCGACCCGCCCAAGGGGGACTGGCGCTGCCCCAAATGCGTGGCCGAGGTGAGGGAGCGAGCGAGCGAGCGCCCGCGTGCGTGCCCGGCGTCGGGCCGTCCCGAGCGGCTCCGAGCCCTCAGTTAAAACGCGCCGTGTCCCCGTTCCCCTCTGCCAGGAGTGCAAGAAGCCGGCGGAGGCGTTCGGGTTCGAGCAGGCCACCTGCGAGTACACCCTGCAGAGCTTCGGAGAGATGGCCGACGCCTTCAAGGCCGACTACTTCAACATGCCTGTTCATGTGGGTGACAACACACATACACACACACACCATACCCCATACTCCCCCCACACACACACACACACACACACACACACACGCACCATACCCCATACCCCCCACACACATACACACACACACACCATACCCTATAACCCATACACACACACACACATACACACACACACACATACACATACAAACACACACACACACATATACACACACACACACACACACACACACACACACACACCCCCCATACCACACGCACGCAGGCCTGTTGGTCAAGTCTGTCCTGTTCATGTTGTGCCTTTGCCCCTGCCCTGTGTGCAGATGGTTCCCACAGAGCTGGTGGAGAGGGAGTTCTGGAGGCTGGTGAGCAGCATAGAGGAGGACGTGACGGTGGAGTACGGCGCGGACATCCACTCCAAAGACTTCGGCAGCGGCTTCCCCATCAACAACGGCAAGAGGCAGCTCACGAAGGAGGAAGAGGTGAGCAGCCCTGTACAGCTCATTCAGCACCAACCCCCTGTCCAGAAGATTCAGTACTGACCCCCTGTACAGCTCGTTCAGTACTGACCCCCTGTTCAGCGCCTTCAGCACTGACCCCCTGTACAGCTCATTCAGTACTGACCCCCTGTCCAGAAGATTCAGTACTGACCCCCTGTTCAGCGCCTTCTGCACTGACCCCCAGTACAGCTCATTCAGTACTGATCCCCTGTCCAGAAGATTCAGTACTGACCCCCTGTACAGCTCGTTCAGTACTGATCCCCTGTTCAGCACTGACCCCCTGTACAGCTCATTCAGTACTGACCCCCTGTACAGCTGATTCAGTACTGACCCCCTGTACAGCTGATTCAGTACTGACCCCCAGTACAGCTCATTCAGTACTGACCCCCTGCACAGCTAGTTCAGTACTGACCCACAGTACAGCTTGTTCAGTACTGACCCACAGTACAGCTCATTCAGTACTGACCGCCTGTACAGTTCATTCAGTACTGACCCCCTGTACAGCTAGTTCAGCACTGATCCCCTGTACAGCTCATTCAGTACTGACCCCCTATACAGCACGTTCAGTACTGACATTCAGTACTGACCCCCTATACAGCACATTCAGTATGACCACCTGTACAGCTCATTCAGTACTGACCCCCTGTACAGCACATTCAGTACTGATCCCCTGTCCAGAACATTCAGTACTGACCCCCCTGTACAGCACGTTCAGTACTGACCCCCTGTATAGCACGTTCAGTACTGACCCGCCTATACAGCACATTCAGTATGACTACCTGTACAGCTCATTCAGTACGGACCCCCTGTACAGCACGTTCAGTACTGACCCCCTGTACACCTAATTCAGTACTGACCCCCTGTACAGCACATTCAGTACTGACATTCAGTACTGACCCCCTGTACAGCTCATTCAGTACTGATCCCCTGTCCAGAAGATTCAGTACTGACCCCCTGTACAGCACATTCAGTACTGACCCCCTGTACAGCACATTCAGTACTGGCATACAGTATTGACCCCCTGTACAGCTCATTCAGTACTGACCCTCTGTACAGCTCATTCAGTACTGACTCCCTGTACAGCACATTCAGTACTGACATTCAGTACTGACCCCCTGTACAGCACGTTCAGTACTGGCATACAGTACTGACCCCCTGTACAGCTCATTCAGTACTGACCCCCTGTATAGCTCATTCAGTACTGACTCCCTGTACAGCACGTTCAGTACTGACCCTCTGTACAGCTCATTCAGTACTGACTCCCTGTACAGCACATTCAGTACTGACATTCAGTACTGACCCCCTGTACAGCACGTTCAGTACTGACCGCCTATACAGCACATTCAGTATGACTACCTGTACAGCTCATTCAGTACGGACCCCCTGTACAGCACGTTCAGTACTGACCCTCTATATAGCTCATTCAGTACTGATCCCCTGTACAGCTCATTCAGTACTGACCCCCTGTACACCTCATTCAGTACTGACCCCCTGTACAGCACATTCAGTACTGACATTCAGTACTGACCCCCTGTACAGCTCATTCAGTACTGATCCCCTGTCCAGAAGATTCAGTACTGACCCCCTGTACAGCACATTCAGTACTGACTCCCTGTACAGCACGTTCAGTACTGACCCCCTGTACAGCACATTCAGTACTGACATTCAGCACTGACCCCCTGTACAGCACGTTCAGTACTGACCCCCTGTACAGCACGTTCAGTACTGACCCCCTGTACAGCACATTCAGTACTGATCCCCTGTCCAGAAGATTCAGTACTGACCCCCTCTGTACAGCACGTTCAGTACTGACCCCCTGTACAGCACATTCAGTACTGACATTCAGCACTGACTCCCTGTACAGCACGTTCAGTACTGACCCCCTGTATGGCACGTTCAATACTGACCCCCTGTACAGCACATTCAGTACTGGCATACAGTACTGACCCCCTGTACAGCTCATTCAGTACTGACCCCCTGTATAGCTCATTCAGTACTGACTCCCTGTATAGCACGTTCAGTACTGACCCTCTGTACAGCTCATTCAGTACTGACTCCCTGTACAGCACATTCAGTACTGACCCCCTGTCCAGAAGATTCAGTACTGACCCCCTCTGTACAGCACGTTCAGTACTGACCCCCTGTACAGCACATTCAGTACTGACATTCAGTACTGACCCCCTGTACAGCTCATTCAGTACTGATCCCCTGTCCAGAAGATTCAGTACTGACCCCCTGTACAGCACATTCAGTACTGACTCCCTGTACAGCACGTTCAGTACTGACCCCCTGTACAGCACATTCAGTACTGACATTCAGCACTGACCCCCTGTACAGCACGTTCAGTACTGACCCCCTGTACAGCACGTTCAGTACTGACCCCCTGTACAGCACATTCAGTACTGATCCCCTGTCCAGAAGATTCAGTACTGACCCCCTCTGTACAGCACGTTCAGTACTGACCCCCTGTACAGCACATTCAGTACTGACATTCAGCACTGACTCCCTGTACAGCACGTTCAGTACTGACCCCCTGTATGGCACGTTCAATACTGACCCCCTGTACAGCACATTCAGTACTGGCATACAGTACTGACCCCCTGTACAGCTCATTCAGTACTGACCCCCTGTATAGCTCATTCAGTACTGACTCCCTGTATAGCACGTTCAGTACTGACCCTCTGTACAGCTCATTCAGTACTGACTCCCTGTACAGCACATTCAGTACTGACCCCCTGTCCAGAAGATTCAGTACTGACCCCCTCTGTACAGCACGTTCAGTACTGACCCCCTGTACAGCACATTCAGTACTGACATTCAGCACTGACTCCCTGTACAGCACGTTCAGTACTGACCCCCTGTACGGCACGTTCAATACTGACCCCCTGTACAGCACATTCAGTACTGGCATACAGTACTGACCCCCTGTACAGCTCATTCAGTACTGACCCCCTGTATAGCTCATTCAGTACTGACTCCCTGTATAGCACGTTCAGTACTGACCCTCTGTACAGCTCATTCAGTACTGACTCCCTGTACAGCACGTTCAGTACTGACCCCCTGTACAGCACGTTCAGTACTGACCCCCTGTATAGCACGTTCAGTACTGACCCGCCTATACAGCACATTCAGTATGACTACCTGTACAGCTCATTCAGTACGGACCCCCTGTACAGCACGTTCAGTACTGACCCTCTATACAGCTCATTCAGTACTGATTCCCTGTACAGCTCATTCAGTACTGACCCCCTGTACACCTCATTCAGTACTGACCCCCTCTGTACAGCACGTTCAGTACTGACCCCCTGTACAGCACATTCAGTACTGACATTCAGCACTGACCCCCTGTACAGCACGTTCAGTACTGACCCCCTGTACAGCTCATTCAGTACTGACCCCTTGTACAGCTCATTCAGTACTGATCCCCTCAGTTCTCACTGCTGCACTGATCCCCTGCACCTCTGCATTCTGCAGCCCTGGGCCCCTGTATCTGCGTGCAGTACTGACATGCAGTACTGACATCCCCAGCCCCCCTGTGCAGCTGATGCAGTGCTGAGCGCTCTCTCTCTCTCTCTCTCTCTCTCAGGAGTACGCCCGCAGTGGGTGGAACCTGAACGTGATGCCGGTGCTGGAGCAGTCGGTGCTGTGCCACATCAACGCCGACATCTCAGGCATGAAGGTGCCCTGGCTGTACGTGGGCATGGTCTTCTCCGCCTTCTGCTGGCACATCGAGGACCACTGGAGCTACTCCATCAACTACCTGCACTGGTACGCCCTCCCCTCACAGGACACGCTTAGGGGAGAGAAGCATGGTGCCCGCTGGCTGTGCTTCGGAACTACGTTTCCCAAACTGCATTTCACCCGGCGAGATCCCATGTTTCTAAGGTCAAATGAATATTACAGACTTTACATGGACCAGTCCCATTCACAAAAGCCAAAATAAAGTAAAATGCGTAATGCTTAATTAATACCCCCAAAGAACATTCGGGGCTGCAGTTGACGCGTTGCATCAACAGCAGTACATCGTTGGCTGTTGAGAGCAGTGCACCGTGGGATTGTGCGACCTTGGGAAGTGTTGCTGTCAAAGGAAAGCCGTTGGGGAACACTGCTTCAGAGACCGCCTTTGCCTTTGAGCTTTCAGAACTTTGTACACAGTTTTTTTTGGATTATTCTTTGTGATGATTCGCTTGTGCTTTTTCCAGTCGGTTCTACATGCAGGTTCCATACTGCAGCATTTATTTAAAAAAATCTTTTTTAAAAATGCGTTTAGAATTACATCGCTGGTAAAATGTTGAATGTCGGCATCAGTGTTGGAAATCATTGTGTTGCGAGGCTGTTGTCTGTTGTGGGACGGTGTGTTAAATTGTGCCGCCCCCCCCGCGGTTTTAGGGGCGAGCCGAAGACGTGGTACGGGGTCCCCTCGTCGGCGGCCGAGCAGCTGGAGGCGGTGATGAAGAAGCTGACCCCCGAGCTGTTCGAGTGCCAGCCCGACCTGCTGCACCAGCTGGTCACCATCATGAACCCCAACATCCTCATGGGCCACGGCGTGCCGGTCAGTGCCCTCTCCTGGGCGGGGCGGGGGGCGGGGTAGGCGGAGGGTTGGACGCTCCTGCGTTGGGTGAATCTGTCCTGGGGGGCTGCTGGTGAGACTGAGTTTGGAGTACAGTGCACTGGGGGGGTGGGGTGGGGGATGGACACTCCTGAGGCGGGGGTGTCTGAGGGGAAGAGGGGGTTCGACTGCCTCATGGCCTGATTGGCTGTCCGGGGGCTGCTGGTAGAATGAGGCTGGGGTGCAGTGCACTGGAGGAATGACTGAAAAAGCCACTGTACTCACCCATGGAATGCTTTCGTTGTGTGTTCCGGTGACAGGTGGTGCGTACCAACCAGTGTGCGGGGGAGTTCGTCATTACTTTCCCCCGGGCCTACCACAGTGGTTTCAACCAAGGGTATAACTTTGCTGAAGCTGTTAATTTCTGCACAGCCGATTGGGTGAGTGACCGTCTGTCTGTCCCATCTGTCTGTCCCTGTTGTTGAGTCAGCAGCCATGCCACTAAGTATCCCGCTCCTGCCGATTGGCTGAAGCTTAGCTGGTTTGCGCTTGGTTAGTGCTTGGAAGGTGCTGCTGGAAGTGGTGATGGTTGGACAATAGGGGGCAATCTTCCCTCCAGCCACGTAAACCCCAGAGCCCCAGTGCTGTGCTGGGGACACTGTGCTGTAGGAGACATTGTTTTTCACTTGAGACTTTAAACCTGACTGTCTGCCTCTGTGTGGGGGAAACGGTGGTGGTTGAGGAGAGTTTCCTCAACTCTCTTCAAAGGAAACGCTTTTGAGTGAGAACAACACTCACTAAATGCGAGGCATCATTATTTTCAACATTATGAATGCTGAGCAGATCTCTCTTCTTACTCCCTAATATAAACAGATATATTGAGCGAGCCTTAGGGTATAATGTATGCTATCGCTAAGGTGGAGCCGTTTTGCCATTTAGCTGTAAAGCGTAACGTTGAGAGATGGACAGTACCGGCCTGATTGTAGATCAGAGGTTCTTTATGAACCTGAACATTATGAACATTATCTAGATCCAGTGTTGTTTTTCTACATAATGGATCCCATCGCTTACCAGTCTCTCTGCTCCCTCACTCCCTCTCTGTTCCCTCGCTCCCTCCCTACTCCTTCTCTCCCTCGCTCCCCGCTCAGCTCCCGGCTGGCCGCTCCTGCATCGAGCACTACCGGCGGCTGCGCAGGTACTGCGTGTTCTCCCACGAGGAGCTCACCTGCAAGATGGCCGCCTGCCCCGAGAAGCTGGACCTGAACCTGGCGGCCGCCACTCACCGAGAGATGTTCAGCATCGTGCAGGAGGAGAGGAAACTGCGCAAGAGCCTCCTGGAGAGGGTGAGTGAGACCGCCGGCCTGCGCGCTGACGAGGCAGTGAAACCATCAGCCTGCGCACTGAGGCAGTGAAACCATCAAAATACACACTTATCAGCGAGAGAAACCGCCAGCATGCGCACTGAGGCAGTGAAACCATCAAAATACACACTTATCAGCGAGAGAAACCGCCAGCATGCGCACTGAGGCAGAGAAACCATCAGCCTGCACGCTAACAAGGCAGAGAAACCATCAAAATACACACTTATCAGGGAGAGAAACCGCCAGCATGCGCACTGAGGCAGAGAAACCATCAGCCTGCACGCTAACAAGGCAGAGAAACCATCAAAATACACACTTATCAGGGAGAGAAACCGCCAGCATGCGCACTGAGGCAGAGAAACCATCAGCCTGCGCGCTAACAAGGCAGAGAAACCATCAAAATACACACTTGTCAGGGAGAGAAACCATCAGCATGCGCACTAACGAGGCAGTGAAACCATCAAAATACACACTTGTCAGGGAGAGAAACCATCAGCCTGCGCACTGAGGCAGAGAAACCATCAGCCTGCGCACTGAGGCAGAGAAACCATCAGCATGTGCACTGAGACAGAGAAACCATCAGCCTGCGCGCTAACAAGGCAGAGAAACCATCAGCATGCGCACTGAGGCAGAGAAACCATCAGAATGCACCGTAATGCAGCAGAGATACCATGAGCGTTTGACACCGAAAAATGCATTACATAAGTTAGCCATTGTTTTGTTTTTTTGCTCTCAACACACAGTTTCAGAGGGACAGGTCTGTGTTTCATTAGTGGAAAGTGTGGCTTACTTCTATTTAATGAGACCTTTTTTGCGTTAGCGGTAACCCAGTATCCCAGAGACTGTGTTGTGCAGTAAGCTAGCTGGTGAGCAAAGCTGCTTCAGCTAAATTTTGAAATAACTGGGCTCATTAGCCGAATGTTTTTTCTGCATCTTCACAGTTAAATAGCATAATGAAATGCTTAACCAGGTTGCGTGCGTGCGTGTGTGTGTGTGCGTGCGTGTGTGTGTGTGTGTGTGTCCGTCCTTCACACAGGGCATCACCGAAGCGGAGAGAGAGGCCTTTGAGCTCCTCCCTGACGACGAGAGACAGTGCGACAAGTGCAAGACCACCTGCTTCCTGTCAGCGCTGGCCTGCTCCAACTGTCCCGAGCGCCTGGTCTGTCTGTACCACACCCAGGACCTGTGCACCTGTCCCACAGACAAGCACTACCTCAGGTGCCCCTCGTGCGCCGTCCACACAGTCGCATTTGGGGGGAGGCGTCATCTTTTTGACTCCTAAATGAACAAGATTAAAATGTAAAAATTGGACACCGTCTGATGACGGCAGGTGAGCTTGAAGATTCATTTCTTCAGTGGATATCAGTTGAAATGGGAAAGAAACATACAAGCGGAGAAAATAGCGCCCCCAGGTCTGAATGGCCATAGTAGGAATAGCACAGCTGGGGTTGTATAATTATTAATAACTCTTGTGCCTGAAAGCACTCATCACTGTTTTATGTGGATATTTTGCTATTATAACACAATTTAATCATTTAGAAAATAAAACTTTAAACGCATATACTAAAAATGGCAGCGAGACAAATTTTTGAGAAATAGTGTGTTCATAGGAGCTTGTCTTATTTACGGGAGCTTCGCTCCCTCTGGCGCCCCCCTGTGGATTGCACCCTGTTCTGCATTTCTGACTCTCCTTTAAAGAGGACCGCGTTACCCAGAATGCTTTAAACAAGATGAAACGTGTACAAACGCGGATGCAGATACTTAACTGACACTGAAGCGTGAAGGTATAGGAGGAGCAGGAGAGAAAAGGTGTGGCGTTCGCTGACCCCCGGCTTTTGCTGCTCTCGCCCAGGTACCGCTACTCTCTGGACGAGCTGCTGGCCATGCTCCACCGGCTGAAGGTTCGAGCCGAGTCCTTCGACTCCTGGGCCACCCGCGTGAAGGGCGCGCTGGAACAGGAGGACGGCAGAAAGATCGGTGAGGAAGACTCCGTCTGCGCGCGCATGCGCGCGCGAACGAAGAGGTTTTATCCGTCTACGGGCACCTGGGGCGTTGTGTGTGGGCGTTGCCTGGGTCCGTGTGCTCTACATTGGAACGTTTGTGTAGTAAAGTTACACGTGTAGGTCTTTGACTCCTGTGTGCGGAACAGTTGCGTGTTGGATATGTGTGGAGTGCAGTTACACATGTTTAACGTGTGTGTAGTTTGTGCAGCAACATGTACATGTGTGTGTAGTTCAGTTACGTGTGTACGTGTTGGACGTGTGTAGTAGTAGTTACATGTGTACATGCGTGTGTGTGTGTGGGGTAGTTACATGTATGTGTTGGACATGTGTAGTAGTTACATGTGTACATGCGTGTTTGTGTGTGTGTGTGTATATGGGGTAGTTACACAGGTATGTGTTGGACATGTGTAGTAGTTACATGTGTACATGCGTGTGTGTGTGTATATGGGGTAGTTAGTCGCAGGTTCACCACGCAATTCGGCCTTGTGTGACTTTTGGCTGTGTGCGTGTGCGTGTGTGTTTACAGGCATTCAGGAACTGGAGAGTCTGAAGGAGGAGGCTGCGGAGCGGAAGTTTCCGGATAACGAGCTGCTCCAGCGCCTCAACACCGCGCTGAAGGACATCGAGCGCTGCCAGACCGTCTGCTCTGAGCTCCTGACCAACTCGCAGAGCAGGTGAGCTAAGTGCCAGACACTGGGAATGCATGCGTGCAGATCCATGCAAATTTACCCTGCGATGGCCATTTCACTCTTATTTGCAAAACATTTGTTTTGGAGAAAATGTCATGTCCGGATGTGAAAGGCGGTTGCTCCACTTTGCAAACATGATAAGCCAAAGCTTGGTAACTTAGTGACTCAGTGAAGAGAGGTTGCCCCGGATGAGAGTTTGGTTTTGGGCCAGTCTCCAGAGGGAGTGCTTGAGGGTCTTCTGCTTCTCTTACCGTCTGCAGGAAGATGACGCTGGCAGACCTGAAGGCCCTGCTGGAGAGGGTCAACAACCTTCCCTGCACCATCACAAATGTGGACCAGGTGCAGGTGAGACCAGTGTGTGTGTGTATCTGTGTGAGAGTGTGAGAGAGACACCTGTGTGTGTGTCTGTGTAGATGCGTTGAATGAAGCCCTTTCCTGATTGGTTAATGTGCAGCACTGTGTATGTAAATAAGTTGAATGAAGCCCTTTCCAGATTAGTTAATGTACAGCACTTGGTATGTAAATAAGTTGAATGAAGCCCTTCCCTGATTGGTTAATGTGCAGCACTTTGTATGTAAATAAGTTGAATGAAGCCCTTCCCTGATTGGTGTGTGTACCTGAGTCCAGTTATAGACTCTCTCTGTTGGGACAGGCGGTGCTCCAGACGGTGGAGCAGTTCCAGAGCAGCGCCCAGGAGCTGCTGGGGGGCCAGGACTTGTCCCGAGGCCCGCCCCCTCCGGAGCGCCTGCAGGCCCTGCTGGAGCAGGGGGCCGCCCTGCCGGCCGAGCCCCCGGAGGTGGAGCAGCTGCGGGGGCTGCAGGCGCAGGGCCAGTGGCTGGAGGAGGTGCGGCGGACGCTGGGCCCCCAGGGCGGGGAGGTGACGCTGGGCGTGCTGCGCAGCCTGATGGAGGCCGGCTGCGGCGTTCCGCAGAGCAGCGCCGTGGAGACCGCCATGGCCGAGCTGCAGGAGCTGCTCACCATCGCCGAGCGCTGGGAAGAGAAGGCTCACATCTGCCTGGAGCACAGGTACGCTTCTGCACCTGCCTGGAGCACAGGTACACTTCTGCACCTGCCTGGAGCACAGGTACGCTTCTACACCTGCCTGGAGCTCAGGTACACTTCTACACCTGCCTGGTGCACAGGTACACTTCTACACCTGCCTGGAGCACAGGTACACTTCTACACCTGCCTGGAGCACAGGTACACTTCTACACCTGCCTGGAGCACAGGTACACTTCTACACCTGCCTGGAGCACAGGTACACTTCCCACACCTGCCTGGAGCTCAGGTACACTTCTACACCTGCCTGGAGCACAGGTACACTTCTACACCTGCCTGGAGCACAGGTACACTTCTACACCTTCCTGGACCATAGGTACACTTCTACACCTCCTGGAGCACAGGTATGCTCCTACACCTTTCTGGAGCACAGGTATACTTCTACACCTACCTGGAGCACTGGTACACTTCCCACACCTGCCTGGAGCACTGGTACACTTCCCACACCTGCCTGGAGCACTGGTACATTTCTATACCTTCCTGGAGCTCAGGTACACTTCTACACCTTTCTGGAGCACAGGTACACTTCTACACATTTCTGGAGCACAGGTACACTTCTACACCTTCCTGGAGCACAGGTACACTTCTACCCTTGCCTGGAGCTCAGGTACACTTCTACATCTTTCTGAAGCACAGGTACCCTTCTACACCTTCCTGGACCATAGGTACCCTTCTACACCTTCCTGGACCATAGGTACACTTCTACACCTTTCTGGAGCACAGGTATGCTCCTACACCTTTCTGGAGCACAGGTACACTTCTACACCTACCTGGAGCACAGGTACACTTCTACACCTATCTGGAGCACACGTACGCTTTTACACCTACCTGGAGCACAGGTACACTTCTACATCTGCCTGGAGCACAGGTACACTTCTACACCTACATGGAGCACAGGTACACTTCTACACCTATCTGGAGCACAGGTACGCTTTTACATCTGCCTGGAGCACAGGTACACTTCCCACACCTGCCTGGAGCACAGGTACACTTCTACACCTGCCTGGAGCACAGGTACATTTAACCTATGAGCACTCTAAAAATGGTGCACTAACGTCAGCATTTCGTTAGCATTGAAATAAATCATTGGTATTTTTGTCCTGTGTTACATGGAATTACCTGATGTTTCAGTTACTTACAACAAAATACTCAGGCAGAAGCGATACCTGCACCAAGCGATGTGTGCACTAAGCTGTGCCTGCACGCTGATCTGGAGTGCTGCGATTATGTATAGAAGCTATTCTTCATGTAAATGAGTACAGTTCTGTGTTGTCCTTAAAATACTTGTGAGAATGATGGTGTGTGTGTCTTTGTGAGAGAAAGAAAAATAATGTGTGTATAAATAGTGATGTGTGTGATTGCCCGTTTTGGCTGTGGTCTGACTGTGTGTGTATAAATGGTTGTGTGTGTGATGTTTGGCCTTTTTGCTCTGGTCTGAGGGTGTGTGTGTGTATAAATGGTTGTTACGTGTGTGATGTTTGGCCTTTTTGGTCTGTGGTCTGGGGATGTGTGTGTATAAATGGTTGTGTGTGATGTCTGGCTCTCCTGGCTGTGGTCTGACGGTGTGTGTGTAGATGGTTGTGTGTGTGACGTTGATGACTCTGACCCCTCGCAGGCAGAAGCACCCCCTCTCCACCCTGGAGGCCATCGTGAACGAGGCCCAGCTCATCCCGGTGCAGCTGCCCAACATCCTGTCCCTGCAGGGCTGCCTGAGCCGAGCCCGGGCCTGGGTCACGGACCTGGAGGAGATACAGGCGAGTCCTCCTGCTGCACCACTGCCCTGCCCGAGCACACGGGAGAGTCCCAGCACGCTCCTCTGAGGGAACGGGAACTTCGTTTTTCTGTCCTGCGTGTGCTAAGTGTGCAGTTTTACCTGGGAAGTATCAAAACAAGACCAGGTCAAAACCTAGTATATGGATGGACCGGCCGACCAATGGTGTAACTTCATCACTCACTCACTCAGTCAGTCACAGACATTTGTGTTTATAGGGCTGGCCCCGCTGTTGCGGTCCAGCCAAAAAGACGGGTAGTATTTTTTTTGAGTGATGTGTGGTTGAACTATATCACTCTCTGACTTACTCAAACTCACTGACTGCATACAACTGCATTTCCTTCTGTGCAAGACAGAATAACAGAATTGCTGAACTAATTAACATAAAAGCATAAGGAAGCGTGATAAATGCACTGAACTCTCGCTCGTTAATGCGCTCAAATTTAGAAAATGCTCTAAATCGGAGGTGGGCAACGAGGGCCGTATCCGTTTCTGGTTTTCGTGGCAACTTCTGGCATTAATGACTCAATTAGCCGTAACATTTACAGCATCTGATATTTTAGCTTCATTTCTTGATGAGCGCATGAATGACCGCTGAAGACTGTTCTTTTGTCCACGTGTGAAATGTTTTACTGTGATCTAATCTCCCGGTGAACCAGTATTGGTGTGTACAGCCGATTAGCTCATTTAGTCAGGCTAATTGGTGGAAACAAAAATGTGCTCACACACCGGCCCTCCAGGACTGGAATTGGCCACCCCTGCTCTAAATTATTGTATGGCTCCGAAACGCTCTTGACTAGGGCTCCAAAACACCGTGTGATTGGGCAGGCCTGGTTTAGACCGTTTGTGCTGGTAGTCAGGCTCTGGATGCGATTGGACAGGCCTGGTTTAGACGGTGCTTGTGTGTCTTTTGTGCAGAACGGAGAGCACTACCCCTGCCTGGATGACCTGGAGGGGCTGGTGGCCATCGGGAGGGACCTGCCCGTGTGCATGGAGGAGCTGCGGCAGCTGGAGCTACAGGTGGCCAGCGCTCACTCCTGGAGGGACAAGGCCAGCAAGACCTTCCTGAAGAAGAACTCTCAGCTGAGCCTCCTGGAGGTGAGGGGCGGCCATTCTGGCTCTCGCCAAGCACCATTACGGCTCTCGCCAAAGCCTGGACAGATCTGTAAATCTCAGTCAATATATGAGTTGATATGGCGGTGCTTTTGGGATGTAACCTGTGTGTGTGTGTCTGTGTGTAGGTGCTGTGTCCTTGTACGGGGAAGCGGAGGGAGAGGGGAGAGGGGAAGGAGTTCCGCACCGACACAGACAGCCTGGGCCTCACCGCACAGGACCTGAGGGACCCTGGAGCCATCGTGAGTTCCTTTCTCTGCCCCTAATCTCACCCTGATCCACTCTGCCCCTAATCTCACCCAGACCCACTCTGCCCCTAATCTCACCCAGATCCACTCTGCCCCTAATCTCAACCCTAATCTCACCCAGATCCACTCTGCCCCTAATCTCACCCAGATCCACTCTGCCCCTAGTCTCACCCAGATCCACTCTGCCCCTAATCTCACCCAGATCCACTCTGCCCCTAATCTCACCCAGATCCACTCTGCCCCTAGTCTCACCCAGATCCACTCTGCCCCTAATCTCACCCAGACCACTCTGCCCCTAATCTCACCCAGATCCACTCTGCCCCTAATCTCA
>CM045895.1:4604272-4789272 GCA_025169545.1 Anguilla japonica
GACTAACCTGGTTAAATAAAGGTTAAATAAAATAAATTAAAAAATTAGCTACTGGAGGGCACCAGTAAGATTTTTAGCAGTAATGGACCCCGAGTGGCTCGTCCATTTTTAAATATCATTTTTCTTTAAAATAACCAAAAAAGAAGCACTGTACAGGGAGGGAGGGGAGGGACTCGGGGGGCAACAGTGGCCTGAGCCTACTATTCCCAAATTGAGGAATAAAAAGTACAAGATAAGTACTCTAAGTCAATGAAAACATACAAAAACATACATACTGTGGCATGTATTGAAAAATATAAAATAATACACTGAATAATAATTTGAATACATGGAGGCCCTTCAGGTGCTTTTTCAATACACACCAGTATTTGGTCATTTTGCATAATAATACGTGATGTCAGACATATCACATTGAGACCAATAATTTGCGTATTTTTCCAATATTTTCAACATTTCAAGTACCAGTTTCTTATTGCACAAATAAGTTTGTAGTGTGCATTGATATCATTGGAATGTGGAGATAAATGCTGAAAATACTGCAGCCTTCTACGGTCAGAAGTAACGATAAATCAAGAGCATCAATGCATTGGAGCTCTAGGTATGCAAAAATGTATATATGTATTTCTTTTTTTTCTGAACAAAGAGAGAATTCTTATAGGAATTGAATATGCTGCCATATATTGTACATTTTTGGACTTTTTTGGACGATATAATGATATAAAATATATGACACCGTAAAATATATCTTTAAAATTTATTGCAATATCTGAAAGCAGCAATAATGAGCAAATCTCAATGTATTTTATTTAAATATATTTGCAGTGTATAGCCTTTTTGTGAGGGCAATGGCATGGAAATGTACAGTACATTCCATACAATGAATCCCCATATACAGAAAAATCTACGTTTGTTTTATGGATTTGGAGGAGCGATGTGGAAAGCGGTGTGTGACCTAGCCTCTGCTTACTTTGTGAACTGGACTTATTGTGCTCACAAATGACTGTTACATAATGAGTACTGTACCTCATCAGACCTGTGTTTTGTAGTTGTTCCAATGACCTTCGGTATGCACTCATTGTACGTGGCTCTGGATAAAAGTGTCTGTCAAATGAATGTGATGTGATGTGATGTGATGTAATGTAACGGAAAGGCTAAGGTGCTGTTTGGTGTTCAGCTGTGACAAGGGGCACCTGGGCCAGCGGTGCAAATGTGAGAAGCACGGGGACAAGGACACCACGGTGGCCATGGAAGCCCAGTGCCGGCAGACTAACGAGTCCCAGCTGTGCAGCGGGCAGGGGTCCTGCGAGTGCGGCGTCTGCGAGTGCCGCCCGCGCCACCGGGGGCAGTACTGCGAGTGCGACGACGGCGGCTGCCCCCGCCACAACAACCAGCTGTGCGGAGGTGAGGCCCAGGACCAGCAGGGAGCCAATCAAAGCGCTTTTCTGATTTTGGGCCCTGAGCACTCGTGTATGCAGATGCATGTAGGTGCAGGGTGGTATCTAGGCTCATCATTTCATCTATGGTGTGTACATGCAGGGTGGTATCTAGGCTCATCATTTCATCTGTGGTGTGTACATGCAGGGTGGTATCTAGGCTCATCATTTCATCTGTGGTGTTTACATGCAGGGCTGTATCTAGGGTCATCATTTAATCTGTGGTGTGTACATTCAGCAGTATAGCTAGGCTCATTTCATCTATCGTGTATATACAGGGCTGTATCTAGGCTCATTTCATTTGTGGTGTGTACATGCAGTGGGGTTGCTAGGTTCATCCTGTTATCTGTTGTCTAGAGCACGGTCATCATGTTAAAGTACTGGGCTAGATAGTCTTGAGTTCTTTTATGTTTTCCTTTCAGTCATCAGCCAAATTAGGCCTTGGCCCTGTAGCTCAAGGTTGTCAAACAGAATCCCAAGGGGGTCGCAGTGTTTATGTGTTTACCTTCCAATCATCTGCCAGTTAAAGCCTTGTGAAAAGGGTGTGTGGATTCCTTCGCCAACTAACAACTTAAATGAAACACCGATAACACCCCAAAAACCACCAGACACTGTGGCCCTCCAGGACTGGAGTTTGACACCTGTGCTATAGCTAATTAATGACTTGAAATAATCTGTTAGTTGCTGGACAAAACACCAAAAACCAGAAGATAGCTAAACGATGACTACGTTTGCAACCCGTAGGCCATGGTGACTGTAACTGCAGCGTGTGCGACTGTCACGCTAACTACAGCGGGGCCGACTGCGGGTGCTCAGTACTCAAGGATAAGTGCATGGGGAGAGACGGCAAGGAGTGCAGTCGGCGTGGCCGGTGTGTGTGCAACCGGTGCGAGTGCCACCAGTACTTCTTCCAGGACGACTGCTCAGAGCTCAGAGCACCGTGCAAAACCTTCCTGTGAGTACCATTCCAACCGCCAGACACCCGCGTCAACCACCTTTGTCACTTACGAAATTATGTGTGGGTTAAAAGACCTTTGGGCCTTATTTTGGTGACACCAGTAACCAAAATAAGGCCCAAAGGTCTTTTAACCCACACATAATTTCGTATGTGTGGAATAGCCAATTCCTTCCTGTGAAAATCAATTATTTGTTGCTAGTGGAATAGCCAATTCCTTCCTGTGAAAATCAATTATTTGTTGCTTCCACCTGGTTTGGTGGTTTTGCGCTCTGTGGTAAACACGCTTGTGTAACCATGGGTTGTGCGGTGCAGGGGGATTTTTGAATATCCCTGAAATATTTAGGACAGTTCTAAACTGCCTATTTGGGGGTCATAGGTTTTCACTCAGTGGTAGTCGTATCTATTGTTACACTGGTTTCGCAAAAACAACGTAAAATGTATGATTTCATGAAAAACAATGCTTTTACACATCACTTACCTTGTATAACCGCATATTATCTTAGCCATATGAACTTCTGTCTGAGTAGCGAAAAGAGTGCGTTAGGACAGTTGGCTTGTAGTGCAAGTGATAAATGGATTGATTAAAAAAAGATTTAAAAACTTTTAAAAAACTGTCTTCACGATCGAGGGTTAAGTAAAACATGTTTAATTTCTGTAACCTCTGGTCCTCACTGTGTTTATGCAACCGGTCCTCGTTTTGTGTGCACGTACTCAGAATTTTGTACGAGTTTCTGTGAACCTGTGTTGTTTTTCAGGGAATGTGCTCTGTGCAGTTTGTCAAGTGAGAAGGCTCAAGGTGGGAAAAACTGCAGCCATCACTGTGGCTCTGTGAAGCCTCAGAGAGCAGACCGGAACCAGAACTGGGACCCGGACCGGGACTTCCCCTGTCAGCATAACAAGGTGCGCTTCAGAGTGGATCCAGAGACGGAGGACGGAAGTATCCACGTCATCTATACCGACCCCCCAGGTGAGATTTCCCTCCACACTGACTGAGACCCGTACACCTGTCGCTGCACTACACCCGTTATTGGTATGGTTGCAGTGCATGGAAATGTATTAACATTGTAAATATGGGCCCATAATCCAAAAGGCATGTCCTTGTCTGGCTGCTTGTTCGCCTGAAACATCCAAAAGCAGAAGTGCCACTGAGTTGAACATCAAATTTGCAAAACTTTCCCAGTATGGTAGAATTCATTTTTATTGATGTGGTAATGATAATACATGTGATAATATATACACTTTGCTTTCTCCATGTAGAAATTACAGAACTTTTTATGTGTAGCGCCCCCCCCCCCCCCCCCCCACACACTTCAGGGCAATAAAATATTTGGGACATATTAATGTAATGCTTTGTAAATTAGTCATGTTTAGTTCTTTGTTGCATATCATTTGTATGCAATGACTGCTTGAAGTCTGTGACCCATAGACATCAGCAGGTGCTGAGTATCTTCTCTGGTGATGCTCTGCCAGGCCTGTACTGCAGTTCTCTTCAGCTCCTGCTTGTTTCAGGGGCTAGGTGCCTTAAGTTTTCTCTTCAGCATATGAAACTCGTGTTCAATTGGATTCAGATTGTGTGAATGACGTCCACACATCTAAGCCTAACTCCTCCTCCTTTGCCACATTTCTTGCAACTTGAGTGCCTTTTTTACTTACACTACAGGCCAATCGTATTAGGTTACGTGTGGTTTAAAAAAAAGGTTCAGGCAGATTTCAGACAATTTAACTCCACATCCCTCCCTGATTTGGATAGATGTCCAATAATTTGTTTCATTGTAGTTAAAGGCAAAGGTGGCTATTTTGAGGAAAATCATGTCTATGATTGTTTTCAAGTAAAACTCTTTTTTTGTTTTTGTTAGTATAAATTGGAAAAAAAGTGTTTGTACACTTGTTTTCAATTTTGTTGGTTTGTTATTGAAAGAATGCTAATAAATTAACCGAATTCTTAACTACCTAAAGTTTTTTTATAATAACCTTGAGTGGCCTAATTCTTTTGGCCTATACTGTATATATCTAGAGAGGGAGATTTCTTTATTAATGCGTTCTAAATATTGAATACACACAGAGAACAATTTTGGTCGATAGCTAATTGGTCTTCATCATAGTTTTGGAATGAGTAGATATAAAGGGGTGGAGATTCCCTGTGATTCCTGTCACCCCCCCCCGGTCACCCCTGTTGACTTCTCCAGAGCCCATCGACATGACAATGGTGGCCGTCGGCAGCTCAATTTCAGGGATCATCTTCATCGGGCTGGCCATCATCATCATCTACCGGCTGCTTCTGGAGGTGTACTATCGCAGGGAGTACCACAACTTCATAAACGAACAGAAGAAGGCTCAGTGGAACGTGGTAAGGACAACGTGCTCACACGCCTCTCCTCATATCACCTGATTTTTATGCATGTTTGCCTCCATGCTGATTGGTGTGTTTTAATATCTATGAATTTGAGTGATGTGTGTTGATCTGTGAAACAAGGGAAACTGTTACTTAAATGTCTAGCACAACTTGACACTTATGTATTTTAGAAAAATATTATGATATACGTATGTTAACATATTAACAACAAATGCATTCTCCCTATTAATTAAAGGTTTTTTAAAGGGCACCTCCACTGGGGAAAAACATGAACAAGCAATGCACAGGATGGCAAATTATGAATTATTCTTAATTTATATATTTCAACAGTGTCTTTGTTCTGTGCTTTTTGTAACAGTTCTGTTCTTGAGAACCCGCAATATTACTGAATGACCAGGAAAACAACAACATTCTAAACAAAAGTCACAATATTTACTCTTGAGCAGTCAATAAACTTATGTTTAAAAGAACAATGTAAGGCTTTTTAAAACACTGCAGAAGAATGACACAGTGTTTGCAGACGCATACACGTACATTGCACTTTTTTTAAATTAACCTAAATAAATTTTTATGTGAATGCTTCAATTAAAACCTATGATCATTCTTCATGCATGGTAGAATTTGGTAATCTTTGAACTGAAAGGTGAATTTTATTTATTTTTCTGTGTCAGCAATCAGTTTTGGTTATATGCAATTTTAATACCCTTCATTCGCAATCAATGGGATTTTCCATCAGCATGTCTAGAGACTAAACTAGTCTAGAATAGACCAACACTACTATCAGGATATTATGGTTCTTATATTTTTGTATATCCAGTCGCAAAGTCTTGTACTACACCCATGCCAATCCCCAACTCATGATACACTACAATTGCCCCATGAAGTTAATTAATTTTTTTCTTTATTTTGCCATTGTCATGACTTAACAGGTCTGTGTAACTGGCATTTATTGGTATTTGGCAAGCATTTCTTAGCTTTTAGCTTCATAGCAGTTTTAATAATTATATGTGCAGCAGATGATTGTAGGCAGTTCAACATCTCAGTTTACTGAACAGTGCATATACGTACATAGGAGCAAGTGTGATCGTGGTGTGGTAATAATAATGTGTTGCATTTAAATAGCACTTCTCATAGTCTTAAAGTTTACCACACATCGGCAGAAACAGCCTCTGACTGGTTTCCCCTGTCTTCTTGGTTTGTACAGGACCCCAACCCGCTGTTCCAGGAAGCCACAACCACTGTCTTTAACCCCATGCACATTACAGACTGATGCCTGCTCTTTACCTTTATGCACATTAAACCCTTTAACTGACTTCTCAACCATGCGGTAGAGCTGTTTTTGACAGTGAAAAAACCTATGAAAAAAAAAAAATAAAAATCTGCCCAGCATCCTGATTGGTATGGGGCCCCAACCCCCCTTAATCATTTTGCATAAAGAGTATCTTTTTTCAACACAACTATGTGGAGCAGCAGTTCCTGCACTTTCCCCACTCTGCCAACGGAGGCAGCACCACAAATCACTCCCCAAAGATTAGGGCATAAAGCAGGAATTTGGCAGATAAGGGATAAACCATGATGTTTTTCAGATAGAAGAGACCTTAAAGAATAGGAATATGATATTAAATATCAAAAATGTTAAATCCATTTTGCCAGAATTTTACAAAAACATGCTCAACCGTGTGGTTGATATGTCAGTAAAGGGTGGAAATGACCATGAGGCAGGGCAGATGTTAGCATAGTAGTTAGTGTGGTAGGAAGATGTTTGAGTGGAAAAAGTAAACAAATACAATTAAATTATATTACTAAAACACAATATTATCGTATTATTATACACTGCCTGGCCAAAAAAAAAAGTCGCAGTTTGGATTTTTTTGGACAGTGCCCACTGTACAAGAGGCAGTGTTATGATCTGAGGTTGCTTCAGTTGGTCAGGTCTACACTCAGCAATGTTATGCGGCAATAAAATGAAGTCAGCTGAGTACCTGAATGTACTGAATGACCAGGTTATCCCATCAATGGATTTTTTCTTCCCTGACGGCACGGGCATATTCCAGGACGACAATGCCAAGATTCATCGGGCTCAAATTGTGAAAGTTTTTCTGGGAGCATGAGGAATCATTTTCACACATGAATTGGCCACCACAGAGTCCTGACCGTAACCCCATTGAAAATCTTCGAGATGTGCTGGAGTAGACTTTATGGAGTGGTTCGACTCTCCCATTGTCAATACAAGATAATGCAATTCTGGACGGAAATAAATGTTGTGACGTTGCATAAGGTTGTCGAAACAATGCCATGACGAATGTGCGTACACATGTATGTTATGGGAAAACATGTAGTGCAGTGTATTGTTTCATTCTTAGTGATGGACACCAAATTTTTCTATGGCAGAGGAAAGGGTAGCAAAGCTGTGGTCCCCCTTGATCCAGAGGAGTCAGACATAGAGGACAGTGATGAGGACTTGGATGATCCTGACTATGTGCCAAGGCACACAGGTGACACAGTTGAAGAGTTACCAATCCCTGAGCTTAGTGAGTCTGATACACGCCCAGCCTGTGGACCACAGCGAGGGCGATGCAAACTCTGCCCAAAGGGGGTGTCACGATGGAAGTTCTCTCCAAGAACATCGCAGCAGTAAGCCGGGCATGCAGATTTTTCCTGTATAACATCCGGAGAATCCGCCCCTTTCTCACCACCTACTCAACCCAGCTCCTGGTCCAAGCAATGGCTCTATCCCGCCTGGACTACTGCAACTCTCTTCTGGCTGGACTACCGGCATCTGCCACCAGACCCCTGCAACTCATTCAGAATGCTGCAGCTCGTCTGGTTTTCAACCTCCCCAGACACTCCCACGTCACTCCCTTGCTCACTACCCTCCACTGGCTGCCTGTTATAGCTCGCATCGAATTTAAAACATTGGTCCTAGCATACCAGGCAGTCAAGGGATCAGCCCCAGCATACCTCCACAAGATATTCAAACCCTACATGCCAGCCAGATCCCTCCGTTCTGCTACCTCAGGACGCCTGGCACCTCCCCCTCTTCGCACCTGCAATTCCAGAACACGTCTCCTGTCTGTTCTGGCCCCACAATGGTGGAATGACCTCCCCGTGGAGGTCAGAACAGCTGAGACACTGACCCATTTCAAACGACGACTGAAGACTCACCTCTTCAGGCTGCACCTCTCCCCATCCCTCCCTACCCCCCTGTAAATGACTGTAAGCTCAGGGTTGTAACTAGGCAGCTGTTTCGTAGGTGACTTAGGTGCATTAACTGTCTTAACGCAGTGGAGGGGGAAAAAAAAAAAAAATCAGTAGTTGTTGCCGTTCTCGTTGTGTTAGTGTTAATCAGTTTAACCTTCAAAAATGCGGTTGTTCCCTGCACTTGGACCAGTACTTCTCTCTATGGTTTTCATCATACTTGTTCCTGGTTATGGTTATACACTTTGTTGTACGTCTCTCTGGATAAGAGCGTCTGCCAAATGCCTGTAATGTAATGTAATGTAAAAGTGTGCAGAGTGCGGAGTCTTCCTGTGTCTAAACAGCACACAGCAGTGCTTTGTCACATATCATCTCAAATGAAAGCTGAAAATGAGCTGAATAAGAGATTCCAAATCTGATCAGTTGTTTTGAACTCAGATACCTGCAATGGGTGTTTTTTAAAGTTTAAAGTTTTTTAAGTTTTGTTCATGAGTTTATACTTAAAATAAAATGACGATGTATGAAACGGTGCCTGATTATAAAGCAGAAATGCCACACAATGGAGTATCTATACATGTTCCAAATCGTAGTTAATGATATGTTCGATATGAAATATGTCTTTAAAATGAAATCAATGATACCTGGAATGAATGTTTTTTCTACATACATATTTAAACTGTTTTGTTCATAGAAAAAATTGTTTAAACTTATAAAATGACAATTAGTGTCTGATTTTAAAGCAGAAATGCCATATGATCCAGTATGTCAATATATACATATTTGTGGACCTAGCCATTGTAATTGATGGGACATTTACAGGCCAAAAACATGTTGATGGAGTGTAAAAAAAGCAATAAACTGTTTTAAGGTTTTAAGAGATTAAAATGATTGTGTTCAGGAAAAATGTTCAGAAATATAGCAATTTGTGAATAGCATCTTTTACCATAAACTGACATCTCAACTGTACGGTAGAGGTCTATAATTTCTAAAAAAATAAATAAATAAAAAAGGGGTCAAGTTATGAAAAAAACTGTTAGACATTGTTATTTGGTGCTCTAGCACCTATTTCAATGAGTGACAGATAAAGGGTTAAAGACTGAGGTGTCAGAGGCCTGTTCTTTAAAAACAACAGGGGTGGTGGTGGGCGCAAGCTCAGGGTGAAGGGGATAGGATGCTAAGTCTACCACAGGAAGATCGGAAATTTTACATTTTATTGGTGGACCATCGGGAGGATTGGGAAGATGACCCTTAAAGTGGCAATCTCAAAGATTTTCATTAAAATAAATGTCTGTTAAGTCACTATATATCGCTGAATTAGGTAACACAATGGTGATTGAGCCTATTATTATATTAATTTATATTGTTACTATTATTATAATTTATGATTAAAGAACTGGGTGTCTGTGGCGACATTCCCGGGAAAAAATCACAAGCGGCGCACAGTTAGTGACGTGTTTTCCATCATCCATCAGTGGTTGGTCCACCAGAGAATGTAGGCGGAGCCAACGCAACAGGCTCACTCTTGAACTCACTTGTGATTAATGATTCGCAACTTGCAAAATTCCAAGACGTCTGATTGTAAACGTTCTAAAACTGCACGTGGCGATTTGACAAGGTGGGTCTTTTGAGACCCCAGGGCAGGCAATGACTCTGCTACTAACCAGTTCACACCGCTGCAATTTTCTCTGCAACATTCTGAAACCGTTTCGTCTTGTTGCGAATCATTGATCTGAACTGGCCTTAACGTTACCGTTATTTACATTGTCATCAAGTTCATCAATATATTATTATGATCAGAATAAAGCCATCTTTACACAGAGCATTAACCCCAGGGTATAGGTGGAGCAGAGCCGGGTCTGATTTCTGTATAAAGATGTCAAGCCGGAGAAAACTAAATAAAAAAATACAGCAGTATGGATCATTTTATTACGATTCCTCATATGTTCCTTCAGCCTTGATGCCCTTTATTTGATGAAATCTTCTTTGTTTTTGTTTTATTCTTCTTGTTCTGATTGCTAATTTAACACCCAGCTCAGCTTTATTCTCGAACAGTTTAGCTAGCAAAACCAGAAACACCAGGGATAACATTTTGCAAGGCAGTTGTTTCACAAATATCACACAACAATCATTCACGAGAAAGACAATGTTTATTGTGCATGAGATACATAATTGCACAAGCCACAGCGAATCCCATGGATTCTTCTCTGCAGTGTAAAGATGTTCATACCAGGCAAAATGTGGATAAACAATGTCTGTGGAAATTGATCACCACTAATTCCACCCCAGGTCTTCTACAGCATTTTAACCCGGCTCGGCAGTGTAAAGACAGCTTAAGTTAGCCTAAAGTTAGACAATGAATGAGTACGTACATAACGTTACTTTTATGTGAACCATTTTTTATTCAGTAAATAATAAGTGTAATAGTTGGCGTGGCCCAGGTTCCAACTGACTGACGTCACACAGGCGACACTGGTTGGATCCAGTTGGATCTATGGGAAGTGAGGTCCAAAAACACACCTGCAATTACCGCTTCTCGCCATTGGTACCGCCAAAGAGAACAAAAGGGAAATCTTTGAGATTGCCACTTTAAATGTCCTCTAGGTGTCATGGTTCTGTGGGTTGTCTGCGTTTCCCATTTTCGACCGCCAGATGGCGGCACTTCAGTTTTTAGTTCTGTCCTTTTACCCCGTTTAATTGTATTATTGTTTTCAATTATTCTATTGTTTTTGGATTGGCTCGTTTTCCCTTCCTTCTCTGTGGCCTGATTGTTCATTGTGCCCTCCTGTGTCTCGTCAGTGTCGTGTCTATTTAAGTTCCCTTCTTCCATGATTCAGGTGCTGGATCCTTATTGTGTGCGTTTTGGATTGTGTTTCGGTTTGTGCTCCTTCGTGTACTTGTGACTCAGTGTTTTGCCCCGAGTGTTTTCCACCCTGCCCATGCTCTGTCTTTGCATTGTTTTTGAACTTCTGCATTTTTCTGTTTTTGCGCGTTAAGAACTTTGTCCATTTTTGGACTTGCCCTGCGCGGCTTTGTTTTTGTTGTTTGTTGTTTTTGTCTGTATTAAAAGTAACATCCTCGGCTTTGTGCTTACCCTTTGGATTTTGAGTGTTTTTTTGACTCTGCGTTTGGGTCCATTCCCTCACCCACCCTGACACTAGGGTCTGTTTGTTCATCAGTGACTCATGCATCATGCTCATGCAAATATTTCACATGGATTGACTTCAGTCTGAAAATCACTGCAGGAGCAGTGATTTCTTTGTAATTTGCCTTTTCATGAAAATTTGGCCTCTCTTGTAGTTCTTTAAAAAAATTCTGAACAATGTTTATAATGCAGAAAGACTCTGTTTCCCTGGATTTCTAGTTCTGTGTGATCACATTTTCATGGCAATTTATCATTTCCATTATTACGGTAAATAGCAATTCAGATTTTAAAACTTCCCTTTTTTATAAACAGTGTTTTAAACTTTTCCATCACTCTGTGAGGAATAAAAATCTGAAATTGGAACATTAAATTTAGATATTAAAGTGCTAGATTTATTTTTTACGTTTTTTAATATTGTTATGAACCATCTTGCTAATGGCAGATTAAATGTTTTTATGAATTGTTCCCTGTGTAATTGTTTATTGTTTCAGGACATATGAAACATGCCATTCCATTTTACATCCTTTTTTTTTCTTTTCAAACAGTATGATAGTGCATTTGTGTGGGCTATAATTAAGGATACCAGTTTGTCTAGGGCACTAGTTCCCAAATTTGATTCTGTGGAACTACTTTCACTCCATCCACTTTTTCAATCATAGAATTTTAACAAGCTGTTAATTTTTCTTAATTTCACTTTTCGTGTTGAGGGATTATCTATCCTCAGAACCACGCTATGTCAAAAATAGCTATGCATGCCATGCAGAATACAAGTCCCATATCCATCCATCCATCCATGATCTATACCCGCTTATCCTGGTCAGCGTCACAGGAAGTGCTGGAGCCTATGCCAGCGTGCATTGGGCAAGAGGCAGGAATACACCCTGGACAGTTCAGCCCATCACAGGGCACACACATCATTCACTCACACACACACACTTTAGACTCTCTTCTTTGAAGGAAACTGGAGTACCCATGCGGAAACGGGGAGAACTCCACTCAGAAAGTCACCTCCTGGGATTTGACCGTGTGTTAATATGTCCAAAACCTGGTGGCCTGAAATGGTGGGCTATGAGTAAAAAGTGCTGTAATTTATACATAGTAAAACCAAAATAAATAATACCCTTTAATAGAAGATGAGAACGCTTTAACCATGTATGAATTGTTTGATTACAAATAAAAAATTGTGGAGTACATAGCCAAATCAAGAAGGAATTTGTCTTTGTCCCAAATGCTATGGAGTTCATTGTATATAGTTTAGTAGCCCTACTTTTTAAAAGCTGTAAGATTCTCACAAATTCGAAAGCTGCAGCTTGATTGGTTCTCTATGACCTTGTATGGTTGCATTGATTGAACTGGCTTGTCACCGTCATGTTTTTTCTGTAAATGTAGCAACTATTATACTGCAATTGTAAGAGGTGTCTTCAGTAAAAATATATCTTGCAAAAACATCATTAGGAATAACTGTTCATATACTTAATTTTTAAGTATTTCCCCATTTTCATCTGTGCCATAATTCCCTATTTTTATATTTGTTTAGCAGTTCGTTTTACAGTATTGTAAAACGCATAAATTGAGAAGGTTTTGGGCTAAAAGGATGCTCACTTGTTTCCCCCAAATTTGCATCTCAAGAAAAACTACAACAACCAAGTAACGTGTTCTGTTCCGTAACGTCATGACGACATTGATGCCACATACGCTGATTGGCCACACGGTAATTTTAAACAATGTGCGCGGCCTTGTTTGTCGTGATGGTTGTCATTTGAATTGCAGTCAGTTCGTACACTGTTGTGTATTAAGCGAGGCAAAGTACCACCCACCAGACTTTAGCAAGTTTCACGTATTTATTGAAGTTTTTAGTTTATTTATGTTTTTAAAAGGGAACGAGTACTAGCGCATCGATGTCCCGAAAAGCAACGGTAAGTTACTGTAGTAGTTTATAAGATATCTAGCTAGCTACCTCGATTAAGTTTCCAAACTGGTCATGAAGCTTTAACGTTAAATCACCTTGCTAGCAAAGTTAATTACTTAGCATTAGCCAAATGTGTGGAGATAACACTAGCTAGTTGACTTCCTGCAATTAATAACAGCTACGATAAGTAAGAATAAGCATTTGTAGTTGGATAAAACAGCTCTCGATATTTTGTTTTTGAGTGTTGACTGTGGTGTACACCGGTAGCTAACTATAGTATCGTGCTGGATTTGGCTAGCTTGAGCCACCATGCATTAACTTTCAACCAGAAAGTATATTTATGCTATCTAGCTGGCTGAGTGTTAGAATATGCTAAGATATTTGAATCGCACTAACTAAGTTGTTTATTAGTTGCGTCGATAACATGTGAGTTGTCGGCTAAATTACTGTAGTTATTTACTCGAATTTGATTCCACAGTTGTGAAAAAAGCTGAGAATGAAGTGTCTGAAAGGTGGAAGATTATGTCAGGCGCACAGCTTGTCCGAATGAAACGCGTATTCTCTGCCGTGAACTTGAGGTAAGAAGTGTGCATCCGACCGGTGCAATTCAAGTCTGTCAAGTCTTGAAAAGTTGTAATCTAATGTGTTCTTGGAGAGTCAATGTACTTGGCTAGGCTGATTATCTAACAGTGAAAGAAATGCGTCTTTCTTGCTAACTTGCAAAGCTCGACGGTATTTACAGTTATCGTGAACAGCCACCAGTCCCTGCAGAGTCCTTGCTTGCTTGTAAACACAATACTTTAAAAGTGGAGTGTTTCCTCCTTATTGTCACTGTTGAAAAGTTCTAATTCCTAAGGAATCCTTAAATTTAATGCACGTATCCTTAAAATATAACTGCATATACAAAGTGTAAAAGTTTATACAGAAAATAAAAATCTCTTTTGAGAGGGGCCCCTGTAGTAGACATTGTTTAATTTTTTTTTTTTAAAAAGGACTTAAATGAAACGCTAGCTGCCAATAACTGCCTTGCCTTGGACAGAGCTTTGTGAAGAATGGGCTGGGAGCGGCGGGCCGGACGCTGTGTGACCGCGTGATCCGGGCCTGCAATGAGCGGCTGGGGGCTGCTTCCCTGAGCGCCGAGCACCTGGACTGCCTGATGGGCCTGGTGGAGCTCGCGCTCCGCGGCTATGACAGCAGCACGCTGTCCGCGCCGCAGTGCGACCCGCTCTACATGGAGAAGATCCTTTTCCACGTACTGAAGAAAGTGGCTACGTGTGGTTCCCAAGCCTGGTGCCAGTTCCTGGGGGACTTGCTTTATGACAGACTGGCCTTGGCTGCACTGGTAAGGGAGGATGAAGTGATGGGTGGTGGGCCTTTTGTAATTTGTTTAGTTATACTTTTTAAATTAATTTTATCGCTGTTGTATCTTGTGCCAATCCAAATGATGATATAGCTCACCGTGCCAAACCTTTTTCTATGGAAGATGCATGTTCTGCTGCTGTTTGTTTCCCCCTTTAAATAAGCAACTGCTTTACGCCCCAGTAGGTGCATGAGCTGCATTAAAGGGGAATTCCACCTTAAAATGATATTAACCTCATTTAACAGATCAATGCGGGACTGATTAAGCATCTCTTAGTGGCTGGCCAAAGCAATCTCTGTACAGAAGTAGCGTATGTGAAACGTGCAAATTTGGTTGAGGTATACATCATAATGACATACACCTGTACCATTTCCCATTTTTGAAGACCTACAATGGGCAGCAATGCCTCCCCCAGCCTCTCGCACTCGGCAAAGGGGGCATTGACCGAGCTAAGAATATATAAATCCTGTGTTCCTGATCCTTTGAGCTGAACAGCCATTTTGGGTGGGCAGTGCGTGGTTTTTTTCGTATGCTCCGTGTTCATTGGTTAACTGACCGGGAAAGACGGCACCCCTCCAACCACCTGCCCACACTCTCACTCCTGGAAAGCAAACAAACAGACATGGTGTCTGTAAATCACATGCTGCCCCATGTATGTTTGAGCTGGAGTCGGATCTCTAATTTAAAGCCACAGAGGTAAACCAGGGCCCTGCAGGAAGTGTCCGAATGGTAAGCTTTTTCTGTCTAATCACAAGCTATAGGTTGGCTGTTGCACACCTAGCTACTTGGCTAGAGAGCTGCGAGGCACTTTGACAGCCCGCTGTGCAGGCTGTCTGTAGCTCCTTCGCCACTGTCCTGCAAAATATACCGGGTCCGCTTTTTCCCCCGACCTCCTCTTCCTTTTGAAGGCTGTGCAGTAAAATGCGCTGTGACAGGCTGTCAGTCAACGAATGCGACATGTCACAGCGCATTTTACGGGGCCCGTTTTACAAATCACGTCTGAAATCCAGCTCGCTTATTCATTTGTAATTGCGCTTCACGGTTGTCAATGCTAAGTCTTGAACAGGTGGGCGTTGCCTTATTCTTTTGAGCGGCTTCCCACGGGTGGTGGGGGAAAAAAACCGGCAAATGCCCCGGTTCTCCCGGACCAGGTTTGGGGAGCCCTGTTGTGGGCAGCTCCTCAAACGGTGGCTGTGTCGGAAACTCCCAATTTTTCTGCCTTTACTTCCTTCACGCGAGTGTAGACGGGTGAAGGATATTTGGCATAACCCTGGCCTAGTTGATCAATCCTGGCTGAGATGGAGGAGCAGTGGGTGAGGTAGGAGGGTGTGCTGCTACATTTGGACAAGGCCCAATACGTCTTCCTGCTTCCCCCCCCCACCCCCTCCCCAGACTGCTGACCGCCTCCTGCTGGCGCAGAGCTGCTTCGCGGTGCTGTGGAATGAGCCCGCGGGGCCCGGAGGAGGAGGAGGAGGAGGCGGCGGCCCTCAGCCGTCACCTGACCGCTGGATCGCCAACCAGCTGAAGACGCTGCGCTTCCTGCTCCTGCAGCAGTGGGACCCCCAGGCGCCCTCCAAGGTGGCCAAGCACGCCGAGGACGCCTTGACCAAGTACGCCAAGGCCCGCGGGGTCCTCCGGGAGGGCGACGCCCGCCACCTGCTGGAGCAGGTCCGGCTCCACCTGTTTGGGCCTCGGCAGCAGGGGGAGGACCGGGGGGGCTGGCCCGCGCTCTGCGAGGTGTCCCTGAGCGTCTGCCGGCTCCTGGGCCAGGCGGGCTTCTGGGACCTGGCAGCGGGGCACCTGGAGCGGGACGCCGGCTGGATGCGGGGGTCCCCCTGCCTGGCTCTGGCCCTGGACCTGGCCCTCAGAGCCGCCGAAATCCACCGCGCCCCCGGCGGGCAGCGCGGGGCGGCACTGACCGAGTGTGCCCGCGGCCTCCGGGCCCTGCCCGCCGAACCGGGGCACCAGGAGCGCCACGCGGTCCTGCAGGGCTGCCAGCTGGTCGCCTGGGTGCTGGAGGTGGGCCAGTACGGGCCACTGGGAGGCTCGACCCTCCTGGCCTGGTTCTCCTTCCTGGAGGGATACCAGGAGCTTTTGGAAAAACACATCCAGATGGTGAGTACAGACCGCCTGTTTTAGGGGAACGTAACAGACCTCAGCCACTTTCAAACTTTATCATCCACATCAGTGTGGGCTGGAAAGGACTATGGATTTCTCAAAAGTGTGTTCCGGTTGGGAAGTTTTGTGTTCTTCTCAAAAAAAAAAAAAAAAAAAAAAAAAATTATGGATGTAACTCAGGTAGGAAAATTGGCATTGTATCATAATTTACAAAAAATTTGTTCTGATGACAAGCTGTTTGTTATAAAATAGACCTCATAAATTTGACATTTCTTTCCATCTGTTCTCACAAGTGTTTCTGATACCACCTAGAAGAAGAATGGGTGCTGCTGTCGCTTCAGTCTCCGAAAAGAAGCTAGTGTGAAGTTTTGTTTGGCCCGCATTGTACAGATTTGTAGAGTTCCCCTGAAGTGCAGTTAAATGTTTTTTTGGCCCTTCTCCTAATTGCTGTAAAAATGACAAGCCTAAACAGTTAATTGTACTCCTGAATATGGACTGCATGAGAAGCAGATGGGGTGCTTGTTCCTTTGTCTGAAGCTGTTATTTGTTGCTGTTCTGTTCCAGTCCACGGGGTTTTGTTTGTCTGAAGCTGTTATTTGTTACTGTTCTGTTCCAGTCCACAGGGTTTTGTTTGGCTGAAGCTGTTATTTGTTACTGTTCTGCCCCAGTCTCCAGTGTTTTGTTTGTCTGAAGCTGTTATTTGTTGCTGTTTTGCCTCAGTCCACAGGGCAGCAGATGGAACAGAAGCACTACCACACCCTGTGCTGCATCTTGCAGCAAAGCCTTGTTGATGCATATGAGAGTCTGGAGGCCTCACAGGTAACTGGAAGGAATCTGCTCCTCAACAAGCACCACTCACTTCTCATCACTAAAATCCCAGTTTTCCTCACAGACTTGGACCAAATGAGGATTTGACCCCTTCCCTTGTAAACTTGGAAAGTTCAGCTTGAATGTGGAACATGCTAGTTTTCGTGCAAAAACATTTTTGCACTCCAAGCAGAACGCAATGATTAGTACAGATTGGGATATCGCTGATAGCATGTGATCGCTCTGGCCATTTTTGGTTTAATGAAACCTCTCTCTCCCAGAAATGCTCATTACTTTAGTAGAGTCATGGAAAATTGTCTGCATTTAGGGGGTTGTCCATCTTTGTTTATAGCCTGGTTATACGAACAAGTCCAGCAATATTAGTGTATTGATGGTGTAAACAAATTTGGTGGCTTATTGGTATACATGAATTCACTACCAAACTTCATTGGTCTCTGAAGAGAAGTGTATGGCCTTGTATTATTTCTACAAAATAACGTGCTTCCAAATGTACGTCCACCTTGCAGAACGGCCGCCATACAGCTTAAGACTTGCACAACAAAAATGTTTTAATGATGTTTCTTTGAGGAAATGTGATTTGATTGGCCGTGGCCTGTGGGTGTTGTTTATTGGCTGTCCCTGGTCCCTGCAGCTGGAGGAAGCGGAGGCTCTGGAGCGCGTCCTGCTCTACTGCCAGTCCGCCGCCAGCAGGCTAGTCGACGCCCTGCGGAAGCTGGCCAATGAGAGCACCTTCGCCAAGGCCGGTAACGTACATCTCATTCGCTTCCCTGGTGTTTCTCGGGCCCCCATTGGCTGTTAAACTCGTTTCTGCTGTGTTGTGTGTATTGTGTACGTATAGCATTGTGTCTGCTGTGAGTCCAACTCTCTGTATCAACACACAATGTTTTTCATGGTGGAGCGGTCTGAAGACTTGATGAGGAAAGTGCTTTATGAAGTTGTTTAATGGTGTAATTGCTCTGCGCAGTTGATTGTGTGGTTCACCTTGTTTCTCTGTGCTAATGCGTTGCTTCCTGTTCGGTACCTGGCCCTTGGGCTTGCGGCTTTTGTGTTCTGTTTGTGCAGTGCCTTCTGACGAGGGCTTTGGAAGGCACTCTGGGTCTGTGTGTCGGCTAGATTAATAAATAGTATTGAAACTTACTGTAGGTACTGGCTCACATGTTGACTGAATATATATTGACCCCCCTGTGCTTAAAAAAAAAAAAAAAAAAAAAAAAAAAAAAAACAAAAGAGAAGAAGAAAAAAAAAAAACTCTGAAGTCTTCCTCTTTGCATGTTCTTTCTGCTCATGAGTAGCTTTATGTTTTGTATTTTTAAAATATATTTTATATCGGTGTGTTTGAATTGGAAGTACGTCCATTTTATTTTGGAGTACAATTTAGAAAAACGTTACGATTTTTCTATAGTTCATTTCTATTGAAGACAGGCTCCCAGAGGGATGGAGATTAGGGGCTTTCGGGGACTTTGTTCATAGTCTGGCTGCGCGCAGCTGTGGAGCTGATGGACAGCGTGTAGTAATCCGTGTTCGTCTTTGTCTGGCAGTCTCTGCGATTAACAGCGTGGTTCGCGGGCTGCACAACCGCAGGCTGTACGACCCGGCCTTCTCTCTGGCAGAGATCCTGTGCCAGGAGCTTCGGAAGGCCCGCCACCCGTCCCTGCCCGTGGAGAAGGTGAGACGCTTCTGGATTTAGCGTTTTGAGCTGAAGCTCTGAATCGTGTCTTATTGAACCTGTGTTTTGTGGTTGTCCATGACCATGAAATGCACTTCTGTACGTCGCTTTGGATAAAAGCGTCTGCCAAATAAATGTAAATGTAATGCACGTGTGTTTGTTATATTATGGTTTGGTATATTGTGATATACAGTAACCAGTACTGCGTGGAAGTTGTTCACCAAAACCCTGAATTGAAAAAATCTATTGATGTGCTTGATCTTATGTTAGATGTGATGTCTCTCCATTGGGAAAGGTCTGCAGCTGCTGTTAGTCTGTATTCTGAGCACAAACGCTGCTTTTTTAATGCCTGCCGTCCCGCAGCTGAACCGGACCTTCATGCTGGCCGTCCTGTGCTCCCGGAGGGCCGGCCGGCTGGAGCAAGCCCTCGACTGGGTGGGGCACTGGCTGCGGGCCCTGGGGGGCCGCGTCCTGGATCACATGGCCGAACCGGTGTCCCTGTGGGCCAAGATCAAGGCCGACGCCGCCCGGGCGGGCCAGGAGGACATGCGCCTTCGGTAGGTGGGGGGGGGTCTGCGTGCGTGCTGGGGGTTCCTGGTGCATTTGTGCTAGTGCGGCAGTGTAGTATAGTGGCTGAGGAGTTGGTCTTGTAACCTGAAGGTCGCAGGTTCGATTCCCCACTAGGACACTGCCGTTGTACCCTTGAGCAAGGTACTTAACCTGCATTGCTCAGTGTGTGTGTGTGTGTGTGTGTGTGTATATATATATATATATATATATATATATATATATATATATATATATATGTATATATGTATATGTATATATATATCTCCAGCTGTATAATTGGATACAATGTAAGTCGCTCTGGATAAGAGCATCTGCTAAATGCCTGTCATGTAATGTTCTGTGGTTTGGTGGAGTGACTGCTTGGGGTTTATTCTCCCTGGTGCTGCTGTTGGAGAGTTAGAAGGTCTGAGCGTTTTGTGTTCACTAAATTTGGCAACCAGCTCAGATTGAAGAAAATCAGTCAGCAACTTAACTGTGTGATCAGCTGCTTTGACTGATTGATTTAGTGGCCCAGACATCGGGGGGGGGAAACAGTGAAACTACTGAAGAGGTTTAGCCGTGTAAGCGCTGTACCAGGGAAGCCAGCATCGGCGTCAGCCATTTTGTGTCTGGGACGAACCCGTTGATCCGCTGTGACCCGGTCGTGTTCTTACCCCACCCACCCCACCCCCTCCTTTAGGACCCTGCGGGACGGCCTGGGGCAGGACCCCCCCGGGGAGGGGGAGGCGATGCTGTGCCTGCTGGAGGAGGAGCTGCGGGCGTACCGGGCTGGGGGGGGCGACACGGCGCAGGAGCGCTACAACGTGCTCTGCGACCTGCTGGAGCTCTGCCCGGAGGGCGGGGCCCGCTCGCTCCGCCGCGCCGTCTACCTGTGCGACATGGCGCAGGTGGTCTGCTTCCAGGACTTCAGCGAGCAGACCGACTGGTAGGCCCCGCCTCCCTGCCCCCACGACCCCCCCGCCGAACCCGGGCCGGCTCCCGCACGGCCGCCGTCGCCTTTTAAACGAGGTGTCGTCGTAGGCGTGGAGTGACTACCGAACTTTGAGTTGACTGCTTTATAGGAAAAATGAGTTTTGTCAATTTCATTAGCTAGCTAAAAGAGGAGAAACTAAGAATCCACACGACGGGGAACCTTGAAGTCTCTGTTGCCCAGCTTTGTAATTGACAGTGCGGTTGTTTTTTCTGTTTTCCTGACACTGCTTGTAACTGTACTTAAAATGGGGCACCTCCCAAGGGATTGGCCAGATTTGGCATCCACGCGAGGGGTTAATGGGAAAATAAACAGGCTTATTCCTTTTTTCTTCCTGTACCATTTCCTCGTTGCTGTGGTCCAGTTCGGCCGTGGACTTTACCCAGGAGGCCCTGCGGCTGCTGGAGGAGGAGCCGGAGACGACTGAGAACTCTGATAGGCTGAAGGATCACAAGGCGCAGGCCTTGCTGTGGTTCTACGTCTGCACCCTGGAGAGGAACTTGCAGGAGGTACGACCTTGCATGGGTCTTTCACGTCAGTTTAGAAATGCCCTTTGGGTCCCAGAGTGAGAACTTCAGAAAGTAACACAAAAAAAAAAAAAACAGCACTGAAGTACTTTTTCTGGCTTATTATCCTGTCACCTGAGTGTTCACTGTGGTATGCTGTCTCACTTTCACTGCTGTGTGAACCCGTCTCAACCACAGGTATAACCATTACAGAACTGGACTGTAGGTTTGGAGGAGTCATGTAGCTGGTATAACCGCTACAGAACTGGACTGTAGGTTTGGAGGAGTCATGTAGCTGGTATAACCGTTACAGAACTGGACTGCGCTACAGAACTGGACTGTAGGTTTGGAGGAGTTACAGAACTGGACTGTGTGTAGTTTGGTGTAACCGCTACAGAGCTGGACTGTAGGTTTGGAGGAGTCCCTACAGAAACTGTAGGTTTTGGAGGACTGTAGGTTTGGAGGAGTTTGACTGTACCGAACCCCCCTCTCCCCCCTCCCCCCCAGGCTAAGGAGAGGGAGCAGAGGCTGGCTGCAGCTCGGGAGCAGTCGGGAAGCCTGGAGCCCCTGGGGACCAACGACCTGGATTATGAGGACAAGCAGAAACGGCAGGACAGCCAGCAGGTGTATGAGAGCCTGCGCTTTAACCTGATGGCCCAGAGCAGTAAGTCTTACATGAATGAGTCTGTGGAATGATATGCAGTGTTTAAAACGTATTTACTGTCATTTTTCTAGGGTTAGGGTCTATAGTGAGGAAAAATGGTACAAAAATGTAATGAGAATAAAAAAGGATAGTCATAATAGATTACTTTTCTGTAGTGCCTCTCGGAAAGCTGTTCCGCACAGGGGGCAATGCCCCTGGGTTTCAGTTGATGCAGCAAGGTTCAGGGCCCAAATAGTTCTGCTGCTCTCTGTTTTTCTGTGGAGCCATTTTAGGTAATGAGTCCCATAGAACAGGACAACAGAGATGAGTACATTACAACAATGCAAAAACAATTTACAAAGACAATAGCATGATTTATAACATTTTCTGAATGTACAACTGCATCAATTGTTTTAAGAGCTAAAATTGCTGCTAGCTCTCAAGCATTTATACCACCCTGCGAGCAGTGTTAAATTGGCTGTCCTCATTAAATTTTTTCATCTTTTATTTATGTATTTTTTTTTTATGTTTTTTTTTATGTGTGTGTGTGTTCCAAGCTCTGACCAAGAAATGGGACTGGAGTTACTGGAATAGCTTTGTGTGCTTGTATGGGGTCTGATTTCTGGTTGGATTGTGTGTGATTTTGCCATTGGATTAGTGCCTCGAATTGAGCCCATTGACTCTAGTAGCAGAGTGCAAAACTTGTATTATTGAGTGTCTGTACTGCTTTGATAGGGAGTCATTTGAGTGTCTGTACTGATCTGGCAGAGAGACGTGATGCGATTTGTGCTGATTTGATAGATGTGATGTGTGTCTGTACTGATTTACAGGGCGATGTGGTATGTGTCTGTACTAGGGCTGGGCAATATATTGGTATTATATCGATATTGTGATATGAGACTACATATCATCTGGGATTTTGTATATCGTAATATCGTGTTGTCTTTTCCTGGTTTTAAAGGCAGCATTTCAGTAAAGTGATGTAACTTTCTGAACTTACCTGACTGTTCTAGTTATTACATAGGCATTACTGATGATTATTTATCAAAAATCTCATTGTAGGCTATAATTTTGTGAAAGTACCAATAGTCATCCCCACAATATCATTACAATATCACGATATTTTTGACCAAATACCTCGATATCGATATTTGATTTTGTCCGTATCGCCCAGCCCTAGTCTGTACTGATTTGATGGGAGATGTGATGATGTGTGTCTGTGCTGATTTGACAGGGAGACGTGATGTGTGTCTGTGCTGATTTGACTGGGAGACGTGATGTGTGTCTGTACTGATTTGACAGACGTGATATGATGTGTGTCTGTACTGATTTGACAGACGTGATATGATGTGTGTCTGTACTGATTTGATGGGAGACGTGATGTGGTGTGTGTCTGTGCTTGTCAGAGCAGTGCCAGTCTCTGGACCGGGCCTTGGAGCTGTGGAGGGCTCTGTTGGCTGCAGGGCCCAGGCCGGCCGTGAGGAGCAGCAAACAGACTGGCTTTTCTATCGTGCTTATGGCGGCCCTGTACAAGCTCATGGGGAAGGTAAGGATTATTTATTATTTATTTATTAACCTTTATTAAACCAGGAAAAGTCTCACTGAGATTAAAAATCTCTTACAAGAGCGTCCTGGCCAAGACAGGCAGCAGCACAATTAACAGGGTTACAGACATAACATATAACAATTTACAATAAATAAAAATTACAGGGTGCTAAAGGGAATCATGGCTGTTTGTCTCACTCAGGTTTATCATCTGAAAGTATTGTGAACCTGGCCTGGTTGCCACTGATAGTTCTGCCCTTCTTGTGGGGACGTACTGTAATAAGATCCTGATAGCTGCTTCTTGAAGGGTGGTCTAATTTGCATGAAATATTGTCCCAGCCACTGCAGGCGCTGGAGAGTTACCAGCTGGCCGCTGGGCTCGCCCGCGGAGCCGCCGACGCCCATGACTGCGCCAGCAGCCTGTGCCAGAGCGCGCGCCTGCTGCTGGAGCTGGGCGCCCCAGAGCTGGCACAGGTGAGTGCCCGGTCTCGCACCCAAACCCGCCGCTTCCTCTCTGACAGCTGGGTTCCTGTGTGCTGGGTCTGTTCACAAGAGAGCCAGGTGCATTAGTAAATATTTAGCGTTTACGTCTGAAAATCTCATATTACTTTACAGAGGGACAGAGGGACGGTGGGGTCGTGCCTTATTTAGGCAGTTAAACTGGTTTCCCTGTGCGAGTGGATGTGATGAGACTCCTATTAGAGCAAAGCTTCCGCAGGATTAGGAAGCAGAGAAAACCGGTAAATCCGTGACCCTGATCCCAGCGAGCGGAGCTGTTATCTGTGACCCTGTGATGCGCAGGTGCAGCTGGAGCAGGCGGAGCAGCTGCTGCAGCCGGGCAGTCCCGGTACGGAGGGGCCGACGCCTCTGGACGTGCAGGCTGTCCTCCTGAGGGCCCAGCTCTGCCACAGCACTGGCCAGGTAAGGGGGTGGGGGTGGCTTTGGGGGAGGGGGGCGGTGCTCTGGAGCACAGGGTGGGTAAGGGGGAGGTGGCTGGGGGGGAGGGGGCGGTGCTCTGGAGAACAGGGTGGGTAAGGGGGAGGTGGCTTTGGGGGAGGGTGCGGTGCTCTGGAGGACAGGGTGGGTAAGGGGGAGGTGGCTTTGGGGGAGGGGGCGGTGCTCTGGAGCACAGGGTGGGTAAGGGGGAGGTGGCTTTGGGGGAGGGGACGGTGCTCTGGAGCACAGGGTGGGTAAGGGGGAGGGGGCGGTGCTCTGGAGCACAGGGTGGGTAAGGGGGAGGTGCAACAAAACTGAGTGGAAACAACAAGCTCTGTGTTCTAGCTTTATGACAAGATGATGCATGACAACTATGGCAAAAACAAACTTTCTAAGGCGCAATATCACTTTTATTATCTTACTGTTCATAGTGAGTTATAAAGCCTTAAATGGCTACATTAATGGGTGAGAATTGGCCACAAATTGGCAATCTTGCACGGAGAGGTTAAGGGTGATTCTGACTGGTACCTGAGCTCGGCTGTCTCTCCCCAGGTGGAGTCGGGCGTCTCCCTCCTGAACCAGGTGCTGGAGAAGGTGGGGGCGCACCCCAGGTCCAAGGCGTGGTACCTGCTGCGAGCGCAGGCCCTGCAGACGGTCGGCTCCTACCTGAGCCTGGACGTGTCCGCGCTGCCCCCCCACCTCCGCCAGAGGATCGCCGATCACGGTGCGTCAAACGTCCGTCTGCGGGATGCCCACTTGCCCCCCTTGTACCCCCCTCAGCTCTGGTCGCTGTTGGCTCCCTCTGGGTCGGGCGGCCTGGCCTACGGTAGTCCTCACCCAGGGGCAAGGTGCTGATTCTGGAGCACCTGAAATGTGTGCAGCATTCACTCGCACCATTGCTTCAGGCTTGCACTGTGGGGGTTTAGGCCAGGGTAATTAACCTAATTAATCCAGGAATACCTCTGCCAGTCCAGGACCTCTGCTTGCCTAACTGTCCTGAACCGATTTTTCTTCTTTTCCTACATTACATTACATTTAATTAGCAGACGCTTTTATCCAAAGCGACGTACAAAAATGCATTTTGTGGTCATGACCACTACAAAACACAGGTTCCCTAGCTCATTAACGGTATAAAACCAGCTGGAAAATCTTTGGCGTTGCATTCCTCATCATGAGTTTGGTTTAAAAAAAAAAAAAAAAAAAATGAACAAAAAATCCTTCCCGTGACACTTTGGATGCTGGCCTGCGTTGAGGGGAGGGCGTTGCAGACGGTGAGTTTGTTTTTGTTTTTCTGCGTTTCAGGATTGAAGACTGCTGACACGGCTCTCGACGAGAGCATGAAGTGGCTGTGCAGCCTGGTGGTGACCCTGGTGGGGAACGGCCTCTACGGGGCGGGGAACGGCCAGTGCCGACACGCGCTTTGTGGATCAAGGTGAAGCCGCGTCGTGCGTAGATCTCGTAGCAGACCAAGGTGGAGAGACGCCTGGCTAATGATAGGTTTTTGGAAAACCTTTTGGATTATAGCCGTTTTCTGACCAGCGGGCTTTGCTTTTTCTCTTGGTGTTCTCTTCTGTGGTTTGAATAGACGTGAGGCTATTATAGATTAGTTTTAAAAGTTAGCACTGTAAAAATTGGGCATGGATGGGGACATTTAATTTACTGACATTTGGGTAGAAATCTGTTATTTCTCATTTTATAAATAAATAAATAAATAAATAAAATTTTCCACCTTTATATTCACCAAGTCACACACAACTCTTCTATAAGGGCCAAGTTAGCTTCTTATTTAAAGGCTCAAACTTGTCGTACTAGGCGCCAGACCAGGTTGACCCCTTGATTTAAACGGGTCTGCCCTACTTCCAGAGATGTACCCTGCTAATAAACTTTTAGTTGATTTACCTCTGGAAGAATTGTGATCTTGTATGACTGAGGTGAATTTGAGGTGGAAATTCAGACCAACTGAACCCTTGACCAAGAACATAATGCACCAATCTGGTCGCAGGTCGTGATGTTGTGAAGTAAACCTAACCCTTTGCCGATGGCGTGGGGTGCAGAGTTGTGGTGTTGAGTCAGGGTGCGGTGGCTGATGCTCAGCACTTGTGCCTGTAATGCAGGGGACAACGTGCTGCTGAAGTGGCAGGTGCTGTCGGAGGTGCTGAGCTGTTCGCTGGGCGTGGTGGCGGTGAGGAGCCACTGCGGTACCGTCCCCGAGGCCAAGGCTCGCTGCCTGGAGGCCCTCAAACTGGCCACCAAGCTGCAGACCCTCAGCCAGTGAGTTACGGGTGCTGGGTTCATAAAACTTCTGGGTTATAGGTGCTGGGTTAAAACTAGTGGGTTATGGGTGCTGGGTTAATAAAGCCAGTGAGTTACGGGTGCTGGGTTAATAAAACTAGTGGGTTATGGGTGCTGGGTTACTAAGCCAATGGTTTATGGGTGCTGGGTTAATAAAGCCAGTGAGTTATGGGTGCTGGGTTAATAACGCCAGTGGGTTATGGTGGAGGGGTTAAAACCAGTGGGTTTATGGGTGGAGGGGTAATGGAGCCAGTGAGTTATGGGTGGAGGGGGAGAGAGGTAGAGAGTGAGTAGGGGAGAGAGGGGAGAGAGGGGGAAGGAGGGTTGTGTGTGTGCAGCTCTCTGACCGCTGCCCCCCCCCAGCTGTGCAGAGCTGTTGGTGGCGAAGGCTGAGCTGGAGCTGCAGATGGCGGAGCTGGAGCTGAGTGGGATGGACCTGGAGCAGGTGGAGGGCCTCCTGGACCTGTACACCGGTCAGTACCGCCCGCTGCTCTGCGCCCCAGAGACCGCCACACTCCGCTACACACAGGGGGCGCTAGAGAACCGCGCCAGCAAACCGCTTTGCCATGAGGGTCTGAACGTGGTGGAAGCTTTGTTCATTTCCATTTTTCGAGTTGGACAGATGAACATTAATTTAGAACGGTGACAGAACCTTTGCAGGCGCTGTTTTATAACTGGGCGTGTTTGGGGAAAAATAATAAAAGTTTGTCCCAGCCAATCAGAATCGAGTTTCCAGCCAAACCGTTGTATATTTTTTTTGTGTCGGGCAATATTTGTGAGTTGAAGAAATTGTATGTGTGATATCTGACACTGACTGTGTTTGACGCTGATAGGCTAAGCATCAAGACTTCATTATGATGGAAAAACTTGGGTACTATGTGTGCATTGTTACTCGTGTGTGGAATTTCTATATAGCGAGTGGGGCAGCCCGACCAGGATGCTTTCAAAAAATGTATTCCTTCCTGTGCTAAGAGTCGATTTGGAATCGATCCCATTATGCGGTCACTCGATCTGTGAGGGGGGAAAAAAAATGGGAAGGTGTAAATGAATAAACTGAAATTCACACGGCTCTACTCTATTTTGCACTGCATTTTTTCCAAGGAGCACGTGCTCCAAAGATGAAGAATTTTGGAGCGCACCAATGTAACCGAATTACAATGTTTTCCTGCATTTTTGACCTTGGCCTACAAATGCGAATTTCAGGAGCAAATGCTCCTAAAGTGGGAGCCCTGTAGAGCCCTTATCCAGCTTAACCCCTTGGTGCACGGCCGTTCTGTCCAGCCATATACTAGGTTTTGACCTGGTCTTGGGGTACCGACCACTAGGGGGGGTGTGCGCTAAGAGGTTAAAGGCGTGTAAATAAATGTGATTTCCCCGGTGCTTTGCCAGATTTCGGCGGCACGGAGAAGAAGGCGGGGCTGAAGATAAAGGCGCAGAAGGGCCGGCTGCCCAAGAAGGCGTCCCTGCCCCCGGGGCCGTCGGGGGAGGAGGAGGAGGAGGAAGACGGCGGCGCCTTCCTCCGCACCCGGGCCTTCCCGCGCGAGCCGGCGGAGACGAGCGGGGGGTGCGGCCTGTCGGCCTCCCCGCCCCTGAAGGCCCGGCCCGAGCGCTGGCTGTCCTCCCTGGGGCACGTGGCCGGCTGCGCCTGCCCCTGCTGCGCCGAGCCGCGGCTGGGCCGCGTGGTGGTGCGCTGGGCGGCGGCCCGGGCCGAGCTCACCCGCCGCCTGCGCCGGGACGGGGCCGAGGGGCGGAGCCGCCGGCTCTTCCTCGCCGCCCTGTCCCGCGCCGGCGCCGCCAGCGCCAGGCTGGGCGCCGGGCTGGTCCGGCTGCTGGAGCCGACCCGGGGGGGACCGGGAGCCTGGCAGCCCTCCTTCCTGCACGACCTGACCGCCAAAATCTACCTGCGCATGGCGCTCTCCGGCGTGGGGCCGCAGGCAGGCGGCGGCGGCGGCGGGAGCTCCTGGGAGCCGCTGGAGTCCGGCCTGGCCTTCGTTGGCTCGCGCTCCGCCCCCGAGCTGGCGCTGGTCCGCGCCGGGCTGCTGGCCGCCCAGGCCCTGGCCTCCATCCTCGCCCTGGCCTCCAAGCAGGGCTGCCGGCCCGAGGACCTCTTCTCCCCCCGCTGGGCGTGGAACCCCCTGGCCTCGCCCAAACACAAGCCCAAGCCCTTCCCGTCGGCCAAGAAGACCAAAGAACCCAACGCACCGGAGGCCAAGAAAGCCAGGGAACCGGCCGCCGGCGCCACCGCGGTGCCCAAGCTCAAGATAACGTTCCCCTCCGGCAAGCTCAAAGCCGCCAAAGCCTCCCGGGCCCCCCCCAAGTCGGCCTCCACCCCTCGGGACGCGTCCCGCGCCTTCGCCTTCGACGACGAGGTGCCCCGGATCGCCGTGTGCACCCCGGTGCCCAAGGTGCGGGCCCCGCGTGCGGCGGGGTGCGGCGGGGCCGCCAAGCCAGGCCCCAAACTGCAGTTCCGGGTGTACGACGAGTCGTCCCCCTCGGTGGACGAGCTGGGACCCGTGCCCTGCCGCCCCCAAACGAAGCACCAGGTCCCGCTTTAAGGTGAGGAATGGGGGGAGGTTCTGCTGAGCTGGTCCACAGCTCCTGAGGGTAGATGCTCCTGGTCTGATTGTAAAATGGATCAATACCATGTTGACTTGATTGATTGATTGGTCCGTGGATGGATTGATAGATTGTTGGCTCGGTTGATTGGGTGGGTGTGTCTTTGATTGACAGGCGTTTGCGCCGTCCCTGTTAACAGGTGGAGTTCAGCGAGGAGAGCGACACGGAGGCCGACGCCCCGGCAACCGGCTGGTCCGACACGCCCGCGCTCAAAAACCGCCCCCGCCCCCGCCAAGCCCAGCGCACGCGCCCCGGCCCAAACACCGGGAACGCCGGCGGCGCCTCCAAGCCCAGCGCGCGCGCCCCCGCCCCCAGGAAGCCGCGCGGGCCCAAGAAGAGCACGGCCCTCCCCGCCGACTCCGCCTCCTCCGCGGAGGACTGCGCCCCCGCTCGCTCCGCCCCCAGGAGGGGCCGGCCCCGGAGACCCAACGCGGGCGACGAGGAGCCGGAGAGGATGAGGAGCATCCAGGAGGAGGAGGCGCGGCAGGAGGAGAGGAGCCTGGAGATGAGCGTGGAGGAGCTGCGCGCGTCGGACACGGAGGAGCAGGGAGCACAGGGTGGGTGCGGCGGTGGCCTCCTGGTACACTCCACACCAAAGGAGTCCATTTGTTTTACACAGTGTTCAACAAAGACTACATGCTCATAAACATCAATCACGGTGAAATGAACTAGGGGGAATCCTCTGTGGGATAAAAAAAATATCAAGGTAAGAGCGATTGTGCAGTCGGAGGGTTGCCGGTTAAACCCTGCCCTGGGCATGTCGAAGTGTCCTTCAGCAAGACACCTAACCCCTAACTGGGAATGAGAGGCATCAATCCTTTGGTGCTATATAAATGGATAAAAAAAAGGTTTTAGTGGATCTGAGAGTTGATTGATGCTTTTTTACAGCAGACTTTGCACTTGGGAAAACTACAAATCCTTAGTTTTTTTGCAGTCCATGCATGTTGGAAATGAGAGCTACCGCATTTGTTCTGCAAGGCGACTCTTGATTTAAGTTATTCTAGCGGACACCGTACCTCTGTAACTTACAGCTGAGTTACGTATAGCACCAAACAACGCCTCGAGGGCTTGATGCCAGATGCAGCTCATTTACCATGTAACGCTTACCTTGTGCACTCATGAGCACCACTGTGAGCATTACACGGACCTGCAGTTTCACGAAAGCTGACATTTTTTTTAAGTCAAAAAGGTTTTCAAGTATTCTCTAACCTGAAAGTTTAGCTAGATGGTGCGCTAAAGAGCTTGATGGAGCTTGAAGGTTGAACCTTTACTCTATTTCATGCGTTTCTCATGAGCCTTATAGCAGTGCTCAAAATGGCTCAAAGTAATTTCCCTCCTTTTTTTTAACGGGGTTTAGTCAGGCCCCAAGATGTCTCGTTCTCCTCCTACAGTCTCATCCCATGTCCCAACAGGTGGTCGACCGGACGTCCCGGACAAGGATTTTGAAGTGTTAAGAAGGGAACCACTGCTGCATCAACCGATGGAGGGCCTTTGGGAAATTAGGGGTGGGGTCCCCTCTGCCCCCCTGCCCCCCCACACAACTTACCCCAACACTGGGCCTGGTGAGACCTGAGCTTTGGGATTAGTGTGCATATCACTGTATCGTGCAAAAGCCGCCACTCGAAATTGCCATTGAATTGTTCAGAAGTACCAAACTTAGTGCCCAATCACTGTGGATTAGTCACATGGGCTTTTGAACCTACCAACATTTCTTTTTAGTTATGAGACATTTACTGTAGATTGATTACTGTATGGCAAGTAACTAAGCAAGTGTAAACATTTGTTCATGATTTTTCATTTTTTTATAAAAACCTAAAAAAATTCCACAAAAAAAAATATATATATTCCATATTGTTTGAGACAGATGTATTTTTTCTTGATTTGGCTCTGTACTCCACAATGTAGATTTGTAATCAAATGGTTTGTGTGTCGTTAAAGATGCACATTCCGGGGGGTCTTGTGGCGCAGCCTGTAGAGCACTGTCCACATGCTCATCACGAGCCGCGACGTCGGCGGTTCGAGTCCGACCACACGACCCTTTGTCGCACGTCTCTCCTGCTCTCTCTACACTGTTTTGTCCAATAAAAGCTGAAAAAGCCCCAAAAAAGCACGTTCTCAGCTTTTAGTAAAAGGTACAGCTTTTTATTATTAGGTACAGCTGCTCGATAATTCAAATAGCCTGCTCCTCCAATCGTGGCTGCAACTCAATATAGTAAGCTGCAGACATGGTGAAGAGATTTAGTTGTTTTGCCAAATAAACAAAAATAATTTTGTACAAATATATTTTTAGTTGTTCTTGTTTTTTAGTTGACGGGTGGTTATCCTGTATAGAATTATGGCGTTAAACGTTTGGGCTGCTTTAAGGGGTGTGACTGTCCCACAGGTGGTCTGTCTCTGGATGGAGTTCAGCTCCTCCTGCAGGAGGCGCTGCTGTCCCTGCAGCACCTCCCCCCTCCCGGCCTGTACCCCCAGCTCTGCGGCCTCCTGGCGCTCTGTATCGGGCAGAGCGACCCCGTCGCCACGGCGATGCTGCACGCCCAGTCCCTGGGCCTCACCGCGCGGCACCACATGATCTGCCATCTCTCCACCCGGCTGTGGTGAGCACCTCGGCGGTGAAGGCTCATGGGACATGCTTTACGGGGGCGGGGGATGGAAGTGTACAGTACACCATCAGTGCCACTAAAATATGTGTGAACTTGTACTGATTTGGGAAATCTGTTTCCCTGTTACCCAGGAAACTGAGGAAGGCGGCGGCCCCTGATCTGTCGGCCAGGCTGAGGGGTCTGAGTTTGGACGACCCCGTCTCTCTCTCGCCCCTGCAGCAGCGCCTCGCCCGCCTGGAGGCCATCTTCGCCTTCCCCACCGTCGAACCCGAGGCCTTCCCTCACCAGCTGGGCCACGAGTTCACACAACAGCTCCAGCACATCCCCCCCGGTGAGTCCACAGCACATCCCCTCCAGCACATCCCCTCCACTGAGTCCACAGCACATCCTCTCCCCTGAGTCCACAGCACATCCCCTCCAGCACATCCCCTCCCCTGAGTCCACAGCACATCCCCTCCAGCACATCCCATCCCCTGAGCCCACAGCACATCTCCCCTGAGTCCACAGCACATCCCCTCCACTGAGCTCCACAGCACATCCCCTACAGCACATCCCCTCCCCTGAGCCCACAGCACATCCCCTACAGCACATCCCATCCCCTGAGCCCACAGCACATCCCCCTGAGTCCACAGCACATAACCCTCCCCTGAGTCCACAGCACGTCCCCTCCCCTGAGTCCACAGCACATCCCCTCCACTGAGTCCACAGCACGATCCCCCAAGCCTCTTGCCCACCTAAAGCAGCAGATGGGCCAGAGGAGGCACTGTTGCCCCCCTGAAATCCCCCCCCACCGCGGCAGCCCATTGACTCTGACCATCAGACATTTTACATCTCCCTCTCTGATTTCTCATCAACGGTAATAAAAATGGATACAGCTCTTGTACAATCAGTGATAATGTAACTGATGATAACCCTCCATGTTTCTCTGACCTCCCCAGGGGTGACTGTGTGCCTTCTGTCTGTGGTCAGCGGGCAGTTTGGGGAGATGGGGGACACCATTCTGCTGTCCCGTCTGGAAAGGGGGTCCCCCCCCATCACCATGCGCATCCCCACTGCGCAGTGCGAGGTACGCAGCTCCCGCACCCCTGCCTGCCCCCATCACTAACACCGTTTCTACAGTGCTCTGTAAAAGCTGTGCTTTAGGACATTAACACTGTTTCTGCAGAGTGCTGTGCTTTAGGACATTAACACTGTTTCTGCAGAGTTCTGTGAGTGCTGTGCTTTAGGACATTAACACTGTTTGTGCAGAGCCCTGTGAGTGCTGTGCTTTAGGACATTAACACTGTTTCTGCAGAGCCCTGTGAGTGCTGTGCTTTAGGACATTAACACTGTTTCTGCAGTGCTCTGTAAAAGCTGTGCTTTAGGACATTAACACTGTTTCTGCAGAGCCCTGTGAGTGCTGTGCTTTAGGACATTAACACTGTTTCTGCAGAGCCCTATAAGTGCTGTGCTCCAGGAGATGGACAGTGTGCAGAAGCAGCAGAAGGTGTTGAGCAGTGTGGCTGACAAAGCTCAGTGGTGGGAGGGACGGAGAGCGCTGGACCAGAGAATAGAGGTAAAGGAGAGAGTGACAGATGGGTTAATGGGGAAGGACGTAAAAGTGTCATTTTACACAAGGATCTGCTTTTTTTTTTTTTTTTTTTTTTGTATTTTAATAATTTGAATAAATAAACAAACGAGTTCGGATATTTTTAGAAATCGGAAAACCCATCTAGACTTGACATTTTACCTCCTGTCAAGGGCAAAGGTGTCCAGTTTTATCCGAAAAGGGCCAGTGTGGGTGCCAGACTGTTTTGGCCCAGGAGTTGAACACCTAATTCTACTTAACCAGGTCTTGATTGAAGGCCATGATTAGCTCATTCCTGATGCTGGTCCCAATGCCCTATTAAGTGCCATCATATTGATATCACCTATTTAGCTAGTACTTTCATATCAGTCCTTCTTGTTCAATTGACATTTGAAGTAGTCGCTTTTGTTAAACCCCCCGCACCTTGGTCGTCTTGCTGTGTAATGTGAATTTTTTTCAGTGATCAGATTTTAAAGGAGGCTTGTCAGGGAGTCCCCAACCCATTGTGCTGTGTGCATATACGCTCACACACACACACACACACACACACACACACACTTAATCCAGCCTGCCTGCCTGTTCAGTCCAAATATTGATCAGTTGTGCTGAGTAAGTGTGGGAAAGGGTTAGGATTCCTCCTGTGGCTCTCTGGGCCCAGTGCTGGGGGCCCCTGCTGTATGTGACTGAAGTCTGAGGGTGAGAGCGTGAGGTCACATGATTGGTTTCTGTGCTGAGGGACAGAGTAGCTTGCCTCTGAGTGGTTGTTTCTTTGCTCAGAGGCTACTGGAGGAGATGAGGGACATTTTGGGTTGCTGGCAGGGCCTACTGCTGCCCCTGACCTCTGACCCTCTGCTCTCCGCCCATGCCGAGGCCCTCCTCAGGACTCTGAGCGAGTACGGAGCGCAGACCACCGAGGAAACGCTCAAGGTTTGGGCCGTAGCTACGCACCCTGCCGTACACCTTGCAATGAACAGTCAAAGACATGTTCAATGAAGGAATTGATCCCATTTTATATTTTCTATATTTTATATTGAACTCAGGGTTTGTGCCGTAGCTCCACACCCCTGCCGCACACCCTATCACACACCCTACCACACACCTCGCAATGAACTCAGGGTTTGTGCTGTAGCTACACACCCTGCCGTACACCTTGCAATGAACAGTCAAAGACATGTTCAATGAAGGAATTGATCCCATTTTATATTTTCTGTGCTTTTCAGCAGCTTTACCGTGACTGCTCTGTGACTTTAGCCATTATTTTCCGTGACAAAAACCCAGCCTTGATGATGACCATTCCCTTCCAGGCTGTGCTGTCTGCTTCCCCACTCCTCTCTCCACGAGACCTGCAGTCTCTGGCCCGCGGCCTGTGTGCGGGCAGAATGGAGGAGTCCCTGGCTGCCCTGCAGGGGGCGGTGTCTGCCCTGAAGGACAGGACCGAGCCCCAGGGCCATGTCGTCCTGGTGCTGGACAAGGTATGATGACATCGTCTTCCCCCTTTTTTTCTTAAAGTGTGCAATCTCCATCATGTGTCCTAATGCGGATTTCAACATAAGTAAACGGAAAACACTAATTTGTTCGTCATTAGTCTGGCTTATGCTCGACAACCAGGTGGTTATAAATCTCCATACTTTAGTTCATATGCTAAATACAATTGGGGGAATGTGTGTGTGTGTGTGTGTGTGTGTGTGTGTGTGTGTGTGTGTGTGTGTGATCCGTGTTTGTCTGGGTACAGTATCTCCAGAAGCTTCCGTGGGAGAACATCTCGTGCCTGAGATCCCGCACGGTCACCCGAATGCCGTCGCTCCACTTCCTGCTGGGTCACTGTGCTCTGAAAGAGGTGAGCCTCTTGGCCGAAAAACTCCATCACAGTGCGTGTGCGCTGACACGCCCACTGACCCTGCTGCTATGGGAACAGGGGTGCAGTAGTGTAGCGATGCTGAGGGAATTGGGGTACCTGGGACTGCAGGTTTTATGCACTGATGGTGGTGCTGCCATTGTACCATGGCACGAGGAACTTTGCCTGACCTTGGCTAGAAATAGCTGTACAAAATAAGTATTGTATTTTATTGAACCTGTGTTTAATAGTTGTCCGTGACCATGAAATGCACTTTTTGTACATCACTTTTGATAAAAGCGTCTACCAAATAAATGTAATGTAATGTAATGATCTGCTTCAGTACATATTCATGTGTGTAAATGGATTGTGTGGTAGGAATGTAAACGGTGTCACTCTGGATCAGAGCATCTGCTAAATGGATGCTGTGTAAGTGTAAAATATGAACTGCGATTGAGTGCTTCTCTCCCTGGCTTAGGCACAGCGGTGGCTTTCTGACTCATTCGGTGGTTCCGCTGGGGGATGAGGAGGTAAAGAGTTATTGAAAGTGTCATATGTGCAACAAAAAGATGACTGTACCTCTGTGGGCTCCCTTCAGCTGGACCCGGAGTCTGTTCTGAGCGGCGGTGTGGATCCGCAGCAGGTGTACTACGTGCTCAACCCCGACGCCAACCTGAAGGACACGGAGGAGCGCTTCAAAGAGTGGTTCACCAGGTGAGCGCGAGAGGACGGCCGACTGGGGCAGCTCGACCAATGAGCACCGCTGTCCCCGGTGGCTGAATTCCTCCCGTATATCCCTCGGGCGACGCAAAGCCGACTGCGTGCTGCCCCCGGAGGTTTGCTGGCCACAAGTCGGCACTGGCGCGGGTGGGATTCGATCCAAAACCACGGCGCTCCCTCTCGCACTGCAAGTGGCGCTCTTACAGTTCTGAAACGGAATTGTTGCATTTGTAGGGTCAGATTATTTTTGAGGAAATGTCAAAATCACCCTTGGGTGGTTTCGCACAAGATTAATAGAGCTTGTTTTTATTCTGTCAGATAACATAACGACTCTACAAATGCAATATTTATGGCGCTGCTGGGTAGCTTGCTCATTGAGTGAGCTCCATGGTCTCGGATCGAACCCGTGCCAGTGCTGAGTGTGGCTGGCAACCCCAGGGGAGTGGTGCATAACTGGCTTTGTGTCGCTCAGGGACATATGGGGGGGTGCATTCGGGAGGGATCTATGCGTTATACTCTATACTGTGCGTTTCAGAGGAAAACACCAGATTGCCCTTGCTCTCCCAAGCTAGCATTGGGGGCTGCATATGAGCATGCTTATACATTGTTGGTAAATTGTACACTCTAAATTCGGGTGGGATTAGAGATGCCAAATTTAAAAACAACAACAACAAAAAACTATATAAAAGGGGGGGGGGGGGGGCGGAGCAATCCATGATGGAAAAAACTCCTTTATCTATCGATCTCAAGATGAGTCACTGAACAGTGTTACAAACGAGATGAACTACACTGCAGCAACTTAATCAGGGTTAATAGCCAAAAGGGTTCAGGCATTAAACTGCAAACCACAGGCAGGGCCTAGTTAATAAATATGAATGGGCTCCGGGGGGGCGGTGCGGGTCTCCCGGTGCACAGCTCCTCCTGAGCACGGTGCCGCACAGTGTACTTCCACAGTTCCAAATGAAGAAGTATTGTTGCTCTTTAAGTTGTAGGATATATGGTGACCATCCAAAAATGCTATTGCAGCCAGTGGAAAACATTGTACTGATGTAATTTGGATATGACATGCCAGAACTATTAGCTTGTGTAAAATACTGGTTGTGTTTCCTCAGAAGGTTGATGTTGTGTGTAACTAGCCCTCCTCTCCTTTAAGTGAGTCTGCCTGGCAGGGTGTGTGTGGAACCCCTCCTTCTCCAGACCAGCTCCAAGAGGCCGTTGCCACCAAGGATCTCTACATGTAAGTGTGTTGCTTTCAGTTTTGCTAACAATTTTCTTTTCTCCATTTCATTGTATGTTTGTGTGTCTGTACATTCAGCAGTTGTAATAGGAACATCATACGTATGTATTAATTAAATGCACTTTATTTCCACTGCTGCATATCTGGAAACCCTCCTTCTTGAACGTTCTTCTTGGAACCTACCTCCTGGAACCCTCCTTCTGGAACCTTCCTTCTGGAACCCTCCTTCCGGAACGTTCCTCCTGGAACCCTCCTTCTGGAACCCTCCCTCCCTTTCTGCAGCTACCTGGGCCACGGGGCCGGGGCGAGGTTCCTGGACCGGCGCAGGCTGCTCAGCCAGGAGCTCCGCGCTGCCGCCCTGCTGTTCGGATGCAGCAGCGCGGCCCTGGCCGTCCGCGGCGAGCTGGAGGGGGCCGGCGTGATACTCAACTACCTCATGGCCGGGTGGTAAGAGACGTCTGTGTTCTGTACGCTCGCAGTTACTCATACGGTCCATGCTAAAAAAAAAATGGGCTACGTAAAACAAAACGTGCATTTCTCCAATCACTGTAGAATCACTGTAGAATTCTTGTGGAAATCTTTACAATTTTGCTGAGCAAATACTTGTCTGTATTCAATTCCCTGCTCATAAGCTGTCCAAAGGCGGTAGACATGTGAAGTGCTCTTCAGTCGCTTTGTAGAAACAGTCCTCACAGCTCAGCCAATCGGTTATCGGTATCAGCCGATGCTGTTCGCGTGGATTCCATATCTGTATCGGTGCTAAAAAAAAATGCGGATCGGCGCATCCCTAGTTCTAGCCTCGTACAGCAGCATTGTGATTAGCACTGTATTTGTATCCACATTGTAATGTTGCATCAGTATTTTTACCAGCATTGGACAGGAGTCTCAGCATTGTGACTGGCAGTGATGTATGACCTCAGTATTGCTATGTATATTGGATTGTTTCATTATAATGATTGGTATCCTATCATGAGCTTGGATGTATTTTCTCTTCCCTAATGGCTGTGTATGTGTAAGTGTGTTATTTATGTGCGTTACCCCAGCCCGCTGGTGGTGGGGAACCTGTGGGACGTGACGGACCGGGACATCGACCGCTTCACCACGACCCTCCTGCAGTGCTGGCTCTCCGCGGGACGGGGGGCGCCTCTCCTGGACCACATGGCCCCGTCCCGCCAGGCCACGTACCTCAAGCACCTGATCGGGGCGGCCCCCGTGGTGTACGGCCTGCCCGTTTCTCTGAAATAGGGGAGTGGCCTTGCTCCGAATCCTCCACCCCCCTCCCCCAACAGTTTCAGTGATTTCTGTCTTGATCACATCGTCCTTCATGTGTCTGTAAATCAGAGTTTATCTCATTGCAAATGATGCCTGGTCTACATATTAGTGGCATTAGCTAAAAAGCTAAAGGGAGGCGTTTACCGTTCATATTAACAGTGTGGCAAGCAATATAGGTTTTATTTTTTGACAACGGATGGGAAAATAATTTTGGGCCACACTGTCTTCCCTTAATTGTGTATACTTTTTTGCTTTATTCTGATTTTACCAAATCTATTTTATCATTCAGTTCCTCCTCCAGAAGAGATGGAATTAATACTTGGAATATGTATTTCGTAAATAAGTTTTATTTTTTTTGTTGATGTAACTTTTATTTTCCTTTTTAAAACACCATAGTCCCAGCGGCTTCAATTCGTTTTTAAATGGACTGAGACTTTCTTTAATTGCATGGATTTTGAAATGTACATTAATGTATTAATAAACTCTTGTATTAAATACCTAAGTGCAATGATTACTGATTTTGTGCATATGATCATGTTTATTTATCATGAGAGGTGCTTGATGCCCATTGGATTGATGCAGCTTTAAGTGTGTGTGGCACAATAGAAGTGCCTATTTAACTAGACAGGAAAGCACGCCTTCAACTAACCTAAGGTTGTGAAGTCCCGGAAGTAAGCCTGTACTGCGCATGCAGAGGGCAAAACACTGGAGCTCCCTTTGAAATTAATGGAGAATATCAGAGTTTTGACGGCAAAATGTAACTTCCACAATGGTACTCTGAAACTCTTAATGGTAGTTATATTTCATATGAAAAGCTACCCTCTCCAGTTCCTATGTATACTCTATATATAGGCTTCTTCATTCAAAATCAAGGTCACCTGGGTCTGCTAGCATTTCTATACATGCCACAGAGCTTGATAGGATGTTAATCGCTTAATTGTATCATGTAGTACACCTGTAAGGAAGCATCTGCATTTGTTATGTTTCTCTACTCATTTATTCAGGTTTTATCTTTTATTTGTTACCTGTCTGCGTATATATACACACACACATACATATATATGTATGCATATACCTGCTAACCAAGTGAAATGTCAATCCTTTTCTCACATTTGCAAAAACGATAGTCAAAAGTGGAACTTTATGGTTGACATGGGTTCCATTATGTCTTCCGTAAAGCAAGTACAGCATTTCACAATAAGAATATCATGCCTAGGTGGTGTCAAACGTGGTGGTAGTGTGATGGTGGGGGAGGCTTTGCTGCCTAGGAACATGGACAACTTGCCATTACTGAAGGACCCATGAATTCTGCTCTGTACCAGAAAATAAGAAAATAAATTATTAAGGAAAATGTCCAATCCTCTGTCCATGAGCTGAAGCTGAAGCGTAATTGGGTTATACGGCATCTGAATGGCTGAAACGAAATAAAATGAAAGTTGTCGAGTGGTTCTGTCAAAGCCCTGACTTCAGCACAATAGACATGCCGTGGCAGGGCCTTAAATGAGCAGTTCATGTTTGAAAACCTGTCAATTTGTCTGAATTAAAGCAGTTCTGCAAAGAAGAGTGGGCTAAAATTCCTGATATCAAATTATAGGAAGTTTAAGGGGGCAATGGTTTTTTAATGTCATAAATGACGTGCAAATGTTTTCAGTAATTAAAAATAATCATATCTTTGTGTGTAAAAAAATTATATTTTTACCTCGGAAAAATATGAGTTTTTTTTTTCTAATATAATGCAATACAATCAATATTTGAGTGGAAGTGCTTCATTTTTGCTATCAAAAAGGAATTGAGCTCAAGGGGGGAACTGGCTATTTGAGCGAAGAGCATAGATATCCGCAGGGGGCGACATTACATCCAGTGTTGAGGTTGAGACTCGAAAGCTGGCCAGTTGAAATACTGTGCTTCCGGTTTTCGGACGGTTTATATTTGCGAACGTTTTCTGTCAAATTAACAGTTCTTTAGCGGTATAATAGATTAGAATTCTGACCACAGCTGATGCATCAGGTTACATTTACTAGAATTCTGAGTTTCCCCTTAAATCCTGAAGCAACATAAAATCTGTATTTGTAAAAACATTACTGTTTTCATGAGTTATTAAATGAATGAGTTATTAAAACGTGTACATTTTACAAAACATTTTTTAAACTTCATGGTTATAATTAATTCATGTTTTATTAATATTGCTTTTTATAATTATAATAAAATATTATGGATGCATTAAACATTGTATCAAGGGCAGGAGCAAAGCCAGCTCAACTTGTAGTGTAAATCTTTAAATATATACATATTATAGGAAGCTAAAGTGGAATATCACAGGAATAGCAAATTCTTAAATGCTGTACTCTCAACATTACTAAACTTGCTAAACTAAGTAAGGAAATTTATTAATGTATTTCCTGTAGTGCTTATTGAATGTGTGGAATTCAAAATCTTAAAAAACAGGAACTAAATCATTGTGGTGTGATGAATCAGATTTTTCTAAATGTCTAGTTTTTAAATAATTTGTTGGGGTTTCTCACTGCTGTATTACTGTACAAATTGTTGCTGGGTTGTAATTATTATCTCCATGCAAATATTTCTCTCCTGTAAAATCAAAGGATTCTAACTCAGTAAGAATGTGGTGGAATGGGTTCCTTAATGATCTACTATAAAGATCGACACGTTTCAAACAGAATATCCTTAAGCCCTAGGAATTATGGCTGGGGTTTAACTACATCCACACTCATTTGCATTTTAGGAATCACAAAAAAAGCAAAGAATTCAAAATTTGTTAAACCCAACAGTATTGTAAATTGCAAGTTCTGAGGATATATTTGATGTGTATTTTGCGATACTGGATAATATTTGATATAATTATAGGATTGTTTATTGATCACAGGGCACGTGGTTCATTTTACCTCATAATTTGCCATTCTATGGAATTTAGGAAAGAGTCATTGATCCTCCACATCAAAACAGGATCTGCCTCATCAAAAAAAAAAAAAAAAAAAAAAAAAGCAAGTCTGGCAGAGGCACCTCATATCAATTGCAGAGGATGCTACGTGGCTATAACGGGCAGCTGCATCAGCAACATGGTCAGGGCAGTTGTACCGATAGTTTAAACTCCAACCATAATTCCAAGGGTGATGAAATTAAGAGTAACCCAAAACAGAGGGGCTAGTGACTAGGAGGTGAATCGGGACCCAGGTAACAGTAGACATTCTGAAGAACCCATTTCAGCCAACTGACTGTGTTACAATTCTTTGCATTTCCTAGAGAACAATATTTGTTCTGGCTCACCGACTATAGCCAAATGTTGCATTAATAATAAATTTGGTTAACCAATTAATGAAATTCATTTATGAAGATTTGTTTGCTGGCACAAAAACTTGGGAAAAGCCGCAAATGTGAGCTATTATTGTGAAATTTTCTTCTCTCTCGCGCTTACCGGAAGTTACTTATCGCCTGCTTCACACTCCTCAAGCGTTCAACATGGCGGTGAATCTAACCGAACTATCTCTCCCACAGTTGGAAGGTTTGAAGGGCCAGCTGGAACAGGTACTTATTCACAAACATCTTTTTCATGTTTGATTTTGTGATCAGGTTAAATAATGCAAGAAACAAACGAAATTTTAATCGACGACAGATTCTGTGTGCAACAAATTGAAGCTGAACCCGGCCTCTACTTGGCTAACATGTCAGTTGATGCACAACGTGCTTGGCAAACCAGCAAAAAACGATATAAGAAACCTTAGCCGCGAGTTCTCTTGATCATATTTATCATCTCCTCTTGATTGTGAGCTGCCTAAACAGTGCGCTATCGAGTCATTCTGTGTTCGGCGAACTGTGAAGCCAAGCCTGCCTGCTTGACTGTGTCAGTTGATGCACAATGTGCTTAATCTAGCAAGCAAGCAAAAACCATATCGTGCAGGAAACCTTAGCCTTGAGTTCTCTTGTTCACATTTCTCATGTCCTCTGCCTAAACGGTGTGCTGTCGAGTCATTCAGTGTTTGGTGAACTGCTTTAACTAGCTGCCTCGTTAGTCAGATAGGAGTGGTTTATAATACAGACATTAAACGAAATTATCCCCAAGGCAGAAATTCTATAGTGAGCTAGCATGTTCATTTGTCAGTGTATATCAGTATTTTATGTACTGTATACAATGCTTGGCAAAATAGCGTGCGAGTTTCCCAAGTCAATGCATAATCATCCTCAGTGACTTGTGATTAATTTAGTAATCAAGTGATCATTGTGCAGGTCGTCATTAATTTCGTTTATTTCACAGCTGTAAACGCATAGTAGACCGAGCAAGCAGTGTTTTACATAAAGTAACCACAATGACTGCTGTCCAGTGGTTTTATAAGCAAATTAACAAAACTATTTTACAGGAAATCGAGTTCTTGACTTCTTCAATTGGTCAACTGAAAATAGCCCAGACAAAGTATGTGGAGGCCAAGGACAGTTTGGGCGTTCTCATCAAGGACAATGAAGGTGGGCCATTACAACCAATTTGACAGGATAGATAATGTTACAGCTGTACATGGCAGTGATCTTATCTGAGCAGGGTACTGTGGTACTGTTATCAAGGGCAGGAGCAAAGCCAGCTCAACTTGTAGTGTAAATTTTTAAATATATAGGCTACACATTATAGGAAGATAAAGTAGAATATCACAGGAATAGCAAAATCTTAAATGCTGTACTCCAAACATTGCTAAACTTGCTAAATTAAGTAAGGAAATTTCTTAATGTATTTCCTGTAGTGCTTATTGAATGTGTGAAATTCAAAATCTTAAAAAACAGGCACTAAACCATCACTTCCCATTCCTCTTTCTCTTCACCCAGGAAAAGAGCTTCTGGTCCCCCTCACCAGCTCTGTATCCTTATGAATTCTCTATGACATATGCACCCTGCAGTCTGGCCAGCCCCAGCTTGTCAGACTTGGGAGTCTGAGATGAGCGTGCCTGCAGTGGGTTATGGGTAATATGGAGAGGAATGCTTCCACTGTGGATGTTTTTGCGAGATATGGGCCAGTTGGTGTCTTTTTAGTGGCTGAACATAATGGTTTTTGGGTGGGGGGACACCATTGGCACTCTGGACACAGTTATGAGGGCTGTTGGTGGATTAAGGCAGTAATGTTTTGTATTTGTCTTTGGCCTGTTTATTGTCCAGTTTCACTCTAAACTGCATTGGAAAGAGAAGGTGTGTGATGTTACAAATGTTTCTGCTGTCAAATAGAAGCAAATCGGTATCAAGACAATAGCTTTGTGATAATAGACATAGGAAGTTTTGAACTATAAGTATCAAATCAAATCAAATCAATTTTATTTGTATAGCGCTTTTTACAGAAAGCTGTCGCAAAGACTCTTCACTGCTGGGGTGCCCGCACTTTTTTGAGTTGTGATCTACTTTTCCAGCGATAGCTTTTCACTATGTCATGTCTACGCTCAAAAAAATTAATCTGTGCTTGCACACAAAAAAACAAGTTCAAGAAAACACACTACAACTCCATTAAATTAAGAAATATGTACTTTAAGAAGATGACAATGTAAGTAAATAATACAAGGTAAACAAAAATACATAAGAAATAAGGAGTAAACAAAAAATAAGTAAATGGAAATTCTCAGAAACAGGGAAACTGTAGGATCTTATCAAACTTCTCAAGAAAACATGCATTCTTGCAGTTGTCAATAAGTCTCAAGGAGTCCATAACTTACTTAAAACCAATTTTAAAAATATTGCCTTAAGGCATATTCTTTTGGAATTTTTGCTTATGAATAAAGAATTTAGCTGCAAGTACAATACTATTTGTAATCTTCTCAATTGCTTGATTACTATAACGAAAGTAGCAGACAAGGTCTATTAGCCAAAGAAGACTGTGACAAACTGATTAAGTTGAAGATGTCACATATACTTAATTGCGTGCAACCAGTGTCCACAATGTTATTAAGTAAATCTAACAATTAAGTTAATCTAACATGCTTAATATGGCTGAATGTTCTTAGTATGTTTCATTTTGGAGGGCATTGTCGCTTGGCTTTAGATCGGCACTAATTGCTGTGTGTGAAAATTCTAAACGTATTTGTTTATTTTTTATTGTTTTGTAAGAGACTGTCCCCTAGTGTTATGGAAGTCTTCAAAGCGGCATTGTATCCCTTAACCCTTCTCCTTAAGATGTATGTTCCTGGGACTCTCAGTGATGTGGAGCACGTGTTGGTGGATGTAGGAACAGGCTATTATGTGGAAAAGGTGAGATGAAAATCTGAAACTACCTCCCGTATTGACTGTGAGAAGAAGAGTCTCAGAATATGAGTGAATGCATGAGTACCCAATTAATGCCCAACTTATGGGCAGTTTAGATCGCTGGTTTTGAACATTCCTGTCTCTGATTGTATCTGTTTTTGATCTTATCTGTGCTTGATTTTATTTATTTTATTCTAGTTATTATTATTACATACTATGTTGGTTTTACTGTTGCTATATTCTGTGATCTTTTATTATACTTATTGTGTCTTAAATGTTTTTGTAATCTCGGCTACAGTTGTACCTCCAAGAATTAAATAAAGGTTATGATGATGATGATATTGTCATTGCACCATATCATGGCAGGTTTCACGAGGCTTAGCCAAAAATTAAACCATATACGTTTAATTTATTTTAATAAATTTGGCACCCAACATGCGGCTATGCATGTTCAATCCACACCTTTATTTCAAATGCCCATCTTTCTACAGCTGAAGCTGCATTCACACGCAAACCCCCCTGCCGATTTTGGAGGGTGAACTGCCGTTCTCCTCTGAAACACCTGGTGTTGCCAGATGCTTCTTTTTGCACTACACACCACAGTCCATGGGTCCCCAATCAACCTAGGGGTTGCTGCTAGATAGTGTTGAAACATGGACCCCTAACCGACTGAACCTTCCTGTACCCTGGCAACACAACCCCCAGTTGCATGATGCCTTGTGGACTAAACTATGTACATAAAAATGGATGTTGATTTTCTTGATTGTTTTACCCCAGAACGTGGAAGAAACCAAAGAATTCTTCAAGCGCAAAATTGACTTCCTTACGAAGCAGATAGAGAAGATTCAGCCGGCCCTGCAGGAAAAGCATGCTATGAAGCAGGGTGAGATTTTTTTTCTTGTTTCTTTAGCCCTCTATGAGCAGTTCTTCTCCAGATTTAGAATGCTGAATCATACTTGTTGGCCCTGCTATTACTCCAGCATCCAGTAAATAAGATGTTTGTTGACCAATATTTTTGGGAAAAAGCTACCAGTGGTTATATGCCAGTATTCCATGCTGTTAAATGTAAATGTCAAACGATTTACAAGAATGGGGACACAAAACTGCCGTTAATTGACATTGACGTTCATTTTAAACCATAAGATAAAAAAGTACATAGAAAATCAATTTGTGGTCAAGTGCAATGCATCCCCTGTAGTCTTTTAGTCTTTTGTGCAAAACTACTTGAAAAGTATTGATCATTGAAAAATGAAATTAATTTTTTTCACGGCACTGTTATCTAATGAGCCTTGCTATCACAATGATTTTTTTTTTTTGCTGTGTTATATACTGTAGCTTTATATGCGGGTTGGGTATTTATGAATTTTTGAGTTCTTCGTGGGAAAAGATTACTGCTCTGTTTACAAAATGTGTGACCTTTTTGTTGCGATTATTGTTTATTAGTCTACAGCTCATTAATTTTGGTGTACATTCCTATCTTTTATAAAATACATATATATATATAAATAATTTTAATAAACGTATTAAAAATAAATATGAGCAGATCAACAACCAGTAAGTGGCAGCATAGACTGACAGTTTGTGACAATGTTGCACCTAAATAATTTTCTCTGTTTCTTATTTTCCAGCTGTAATTGAAGTCATGAACATGAAGATTCAGCAACTGCACAGTCAACAGACATCACAAGCTGGGACTGCCAAGGCCTAAGAGAAATTCTGGGTGTAGGAGGGCCAAGGGAAGAGGGAAGGCTTATTAAGAAGTAGTTAGCGGACTTCAACACAGAATATTGCAAGAAATTGTCATTGGAACAAGTAACACTCAGAAGAAGAAATTGCACTCTTTCAAGCTATGTTGGTTAAAGATGAGAGCTGGAATGCACACTGTTTAAGTCAATTGTCACTGAAAATGCATCATTCAAAGGTGTCCCAGGACGTTGTGTAAATAGTCCTGCCAGGGCCTGATAGGAGTTGAGTTAAAGAAGTATCCCCCGTCCATATGTATGTGGGATGGAGGAACAAAAAAGACTGGAGAGGACAGAAAGTTACCATTTCCTTTCATTCTTACTGTGTATTACATCTGAAACAAAAAGGTTCGCAGTGGGGGGAAAATGTGACGTTAACACACTGAGGGGCAGGGTCTTGAATTATTTGACAGTGTTCAATAACATGGTCATCTTGCCTAATAAACTCTAAAGTCACAAAGACTCACTACATATAAATGATAATGATGCACGTCCTCAGTCGGTTAAACAATTTGGTTGGAACACATGCTCCCATTTGGTTATGTTTAGTTTGATAAACAAGGTATTCTGCATAAGTGTATCAGATGACATATTTTTTGCGTCAGTGCTTAAGGTTTTGTGGCCTGTGGAATGTGATTAAATATTGCTGCAGTCACTGCAGTCCAGTCATTTAAGAATTTTCAATTTACCTTTTTTTCTTGTTGTACGTTTCTGTGTGAACAGAGGTGGGATGGCTCATTGCACTCAGGATATCACGTTAAATTGACGATATTTGGTGATTTCTTCAGCTCTTGATTGTTATAATACACTCTCAATTGAATGCAATGTCTGAAGTTGAATAAAATGACTGTACCCTTATGTTCTTGTATGTTGAAACACCTGAAATACAGCAATGGACAAATAAAATTGCTCAAGTTTATTTCAGAGGTCCTGTACTGTACTGTAATGTAATGACAAAGATCTAATAATCAAAAATCTAATAAGACATAGAAGGACACTTAGTAAAGTCATTGTTGTGAAGGGAGGTGTACAAAAGTATTGAAAACAGGTGTGGCAATAATTTTGACATGTCTTTTTAGGAAAGAAAATTGTTGAAAACAAAACTTATTCTCTGAAGAATTGTATTTGTATAAAATGGCATTTCCCATTTGTAGCATTTGATATACACTACATAGCCAAAAGTATGTTGACATCCAATATCTCATCCAAAATTATGGCCATTAATATGGAGTTGTTCCAGCCTTTTCTGCTATAACACCCTCCACTCTTCTGGGAAGGCTTTATGCTAGATGTTGGAGCATTGCTGCAGGGATTTGTTTCTATTCAACCAGAAGATCATTAGTGAGGTTGGGAATTGATTGGCATTGTCATACTGAAACAGAGCAGGGCCTTCCCCTAACTGTTGGGGAAGCACAGAGTCATCTAGAATGTGATTGTATGCTGCAGCATTAAGATATGCAATTCACTAGAACTAAGGGGCCTAGCCCAAACCATGAAAAACAGCCCCAACCCCAGACCAAGGGGTGACCAGATACTGTTAGTCATATAGTGTAGTTTATTACTTGTGTTGCTTATTTAGGCTTTTTTGACATCTTTATCATTGGCCCCAGTAATTCTGGACCTGACTGCTATCTGAAGGTACTTTACATACATGTGTATATTGCCAAACGTTGTATACGTGTGTATATGTAACTCTAAAAATATCACATAAACAATTGGACTAACATACAGATCCTCACAGTGAACATTGTACAGTATGAATTTAAAAAGTAAGGAAAACCCCATTGAGGCAATGTGGGAGAAATATTCCCTGATACTTTCATTAACAATCGAGGAGGACCTGCCTGTATGACCATCTCTGCATATAATTTTTATTGAACACGACTGCTAAATGATTTCCAAAAGATAGTCGTTACAACGTTAGTCTAATAAAACTTTTAATACATTTTAAACGGCGTACTAATATTCCTGCTACATAATATAACTAATGTGTTTCCCCATTTCTTTTCACTAGATGACCAGCTTGATAAACCGAACCGGCCTGTATAGCTTTGCATTGCAGAAAGCTGATGGTTGTCGACTGTCGCTATGCGGACTGGAGAAGTGGCTCGTACGTTGCTATGCGGCGTTGCGAGTGTTAGACGGTTGCTAGGGAAGGGAGCGAGAGCGAGGGAGGGCTTAACGGCGCGTTGTGTGACGGGATGGTGGCGGAGTGGGAATTAGCGTCTTATCGGTAACGTTAGCACTTTTCTGTGCTTAGGAAAGGTGTTCGTCCCCTGTGCCCGTTTCGTTGTCCGGCCATGAATGCGGGTGCTGTTTGGTAAAAGGAAATTAACCGACAACGCGTATTTCTAGTTGCCTCCTGTCCCGTGTTCACTATTTGGCTGGTTTGTTAATTTCGTTGATTTTTATCGCTTTTGGATAAATAATTAAAGACTAGCTAGCTAATTGGTTAGAGTAAAGGGCTGTTGCATTCGCCCGGAGAGAGGTGTAGAGCCGAGAGGAGAGGGAGCGGCAAGTGGGGGAAACGGGAGAGAGCGGCCGATGAGTTCGGAGCAGGGTGGTCAGCCGCAGCAGCAGGAGGAGGCCGAATTGGGACCGGACACCCAAGGGGAGGGGGATAAAACACCCAAAACCGGCAGAATACAAGGCGACATGGTGAGTTGGGCCTTGCCCTGAATTAGTCTAAGTAACGTTAGCTAAGTAGCTGCTAAGCTAGTTGGCATGAGGCAAACTCTTATTAGCAGTACCAAACGACAGTAGCATAACCCTTCCCACCGCCAACCGCCGATCCGACTGCAGTCGCCTTTTCCAAATATAGTTAAACTGAGCAGGCGGAACTAGAATAACTTGATAGCTGGCTAGCGCAGCTGTTATTCGACAAGTTATCTGGTAGCTGGCTAAATGACAATATGTCGATATTTCCCCCCTTGGCTATCGACAACTTATTGGCTAGGACGGTATACTAAAGCAAACTTGTGAATCGACCTCGCTAGCTAACTAGCCACTGTAGCGCACTGAAGGTGATGTGTTCAGCTTGGTAACACGTTTGCTAACGTAACGTGTTAGTTAGCATTTCGGTCTACGCCGAATTAATGTAGAAGTGACCGGCGTGTTTGACATGCATAATTTCCCAGGTGGTAACGTTAATTGAGAACTAATCTGGCAAGCTATTGCGGAAATTCCAGAAAACCCTGTTCTATAATTTGTAACCGTTTGCCGGCTGCCTAGCTAGCTTCCAAGTCAACTAAACTAACGTTAGTCTAGCTAACGTGATTTTGTAGCGTTCGTTCAATGAACGCTTTAGCTAGGAGCAGCTGTTACCACAGAAGTGTCTTTCACGACGTTACGAGTCTAGTCGAAGTTGTCGCTTCAAACATTGGACACGATGTTTGTAATAAAAATTTTAAAAATCTATAACGGTATTGGCTGTTTAACTAAATGTCTGACATATAGTGAACATTTTGATTTAGTGTTGAATTTGGAGATTAATAGTGACAGTGCGCTGGCACGCCACACGATACAGCGAACGCATTGCGAACTTCTAGTTCAGGACTTTCTCCTGCACGCCATCCCCGTACCCTCTTGTGGAGGTTTGAGTCGCAGTAACGATTATATATTATTCATTTATCAATTAAATGTATTTTACGGCAAGTGTGTCTCGGGAATTGGCTAATAATTGATCAGTAGGCCTCTCCTTTCTCGGTAGGCCTCTACTGCTAAGTACTAGTTGAACTTAAGTAGGTAGCAGCTAGTAGTTTTGTCTCTGGGCATAGCTAACTAATAACTTACTAGTCCTGAAAAAAGACTTAACTGGAGTTTTGAACTTGTTTGACGCATGGTAAATGATATCTGACGTTATTAGCAACAGTAGGTGTAAATTCTTTGAAAGTGTATTTGCATGACAGAAGCTGGTGCACGTTCACACGTGATGTGTCAAACGTGTTTCTCATTGTTAGCACTTTAACATTAGCTTGCAAGTTAGGCTATGCTATGCCTTCCTCGTGACTTACATTTCAATGTCAGTGCGTCTAGCAGTGCAAGTTGCAAGGTCCATTCTACTGTTGAAGGTTAAGTATGGCTGCAAGTCATAGTAGAACGCTGCATTGCATGCATATCTCTACTGGATTTAAAAAAAAAAAAAACTTTAGTTAACCTGACATGTACACAAGATCACTGTAATCAGTTAAATCCACTATGCAGCCCAAGACTTGTGTCAAATGACCGTTGGACTATGTTCTGGTTCTGTCTCATATTTTTGTCAAAACTAGGTATTAACATGGGGATGCTATTTGTCCTGTCATTTTGTTATTTGATTGATGAAATGCCAGAAATAACCGTTTCTTTGAAACCATTGATACAGTACAAAACAATGCAATGCTATGAGACATGAAAATTAGAACTGGATATCTGAAAACTGCTAAATCTTCTGATTGAACCCTAAAGGCTTAGTCTAAGCTGTGGATGTGCATGCCCTTTGCATTACATTTATTTGGCAGACGCTTTTATCCAAAGCGACATACAAAAAGTGCATTTCATGGTCATAGACAACTACTAAACACAGGTTAAGTAAGATACAATACTTATTTTGTACAGCTATTTCTAGCCAAGAACACAGTTTAGTTCACACAGTGAACACTATTCAGACCTAACATCTGCAAAGCCAACTAGGCAGAAGAATAAGCTACAGTATTAGGACAAATACAAATTACCAAAAAGTGCTGGGATGGGGCAACATGTAACAAGTGTCATGAAAGAAGGGGGGGAGGGGGGATTTAGAGTGAAATATACAGCGTGGTTAATCTAGGTATAGTCTGAAGAGATGAGTCTTCAGGCCACGGCGGAAGATGGGTAGTGAGGGGGAGGTTCGGAGAGGGACAGGGAGTTCGTTCTACCACTGGGTAGCTATGGTGGACAAGCTCTGTGATCCCTTTGGTCGGGTGGGAGGGGTTACAAGGCACCCTGCTGCCACAGAGCGGAGTGATCGAGCAGGCACTTAGGATCAAATCATGTCCTGCAAGTAGATGGGGGCTGTCCTGTTGGCTGCAGTGTAGGCAAGGGTCAGGGCTTTGAACCGGATCCTGGCAGTGACCGGTAGCCAGTGGAGTGATCGCAGCAGAGGAGTGACATGGGAGAATTTGGGAAGGTTGTAGATGAGTCGGGCAGCGGCATTCTGAATCATCTGTAGTGGCTGTATGGCACAAGCTGGCAGGCTTGCAAGGAGAGGGTTGCAGTAATCAAGGTGAGAGGTCACCGTAGCCTGGACGAGCAGCTGGGTGGAGTGCGTCGTCAGGTATGGTCGAATCCTTCTGATGTTGTACAGAAGGAATCTGCAGAACCATGATGTTGCCTTGATGTGCTCCTTGAGGTCCAGTTAGTCATCCAGGACCACCCCCAAGCTCTTGGCAGAGTGAGAGGCAGTCACTGTGGTGCCATCAACCGTGATTGAGAGCTCATGTAGTAAGGAGGTCTTGCATGGAGGTCCTACAGCATGAGCTGTAGGTGGTGGCTGGCCATCCAGGTGGAGATGTCAGCCAGGCAGGAAGATATCTTATCATCAACCTGTGTGGCCGAGGGGGGGAAAGAAAAGAAGAGTTGCGTGTCATCTGCATAACAATGATAGGAGAAGCCATGTGAATTAATAACTGAACCAAGAGATTTGGTGTATAAGGAGAACAGCAGAGGACCCAGTACAGATCCCTACAGCACTCCTGTAACAAGGGGATGAGAAGCATAGGCAGAGGCAGACCCCTTCCAGGTGACCTGGTAGGACCTATCTGCAAGATAGGAAGCGAACAAAGACAGGGCAGTCCCAGCAATGCCCATCTCAGCCAAGGTGGAGAGGAGTATTTTATGGTTGACCGTGTCGAAAGCTGCAGACAGGTCAAGAAGGATCAAGATGGAGGCACTTGCAGTGGCAAGTGCCTCCGTCATAGCCAGGAGCGCAGTCTCTGTTGAGTGCCCGGATCGGAAGCCAGACTGGTGAGGGTCTAGCAGGTTGTTCTGATGGAGAAAAGAGGTTAGTTGTTTAAGAACTGCTCATTCAAGGGTTTTGGACAGAAAGGGTAGAAGCGATACGGGTCAATAATTCATTACATCGGAGGGGTCTGAGGTGGGTTTTCTGAGAAGTGGGGTAACACGAGCCATCTTAAAATCAGAGGGAGCATGACCAGAGGAAAGAGAGGAATTAACAATGGAGGACAGATAGGGAAGGATCTCGCTGGAAATGGATTGGAGAACTTTGCCATCACCGTGACCACAACATATCTCTGCAGAGTGGCAAAACAAAGCAGTAATGTTTGGTGAGGGTTGGTTTTGTGTTGGTTCCGTCGAGACCACAGATCTATGCAATAGTAACAGAAAATCTGTGGTAGGAATCTCTTCGTTTCAGCGGTGCACAGACAGGTGACAAATTAAAGGGAAAAATCAGAATAAATGGGTGGAGAAACATAACAAATGCAGATGCTTCCATACAGGTGTACTGCATGATAGTTTAGGCATTAATATCCTGTCATGCTCTGTGACATGTATAAAAATGCTGAACAGGTGCAGTTGACCTCAATTTTAGATCAAGATTGAAAGAGGAAAAGATTGAAGTGACTTTGAACCATGGTTCATCATTGGGGCACAGATGGCAGGAGCTTCAGTCACAAAGACTGCTCAACTGGCTAGTGTTTCAATCGGAACAGTGACTAGAGTGACATAGCATTTAGATCTATGGGAAAGACATCAGTAAGTAGGGTCGGAAATTGTGGTCGAAAATACACATTCGATGACAGTGATACTCGGGCATTGGTGCGATATGTCCGGAAAAACAGAAGAGCAACGCTTCTCAGATGACTGAGAATGTTAATGTGGGACGTGATCAGATTGTGTCAGTAAGAACAGACTGTGGACAGCTACATAGGGAGGGATATTATACTAGGTTTGCAGTGCACAAACCCCTCATTATAAAGATGAATGCATATTTGAGAGTTCAGTGGTGCAATAACCACAAGGCATGTCGGGGTCACTGAATGGTTTGAGTGTGAAACTTATGTGAATCATGTTATGGCCTTCACAGTTGCCAAATCTCAACCCAGTTGAACACCTAAGGAATATTTTGGACTGGCATGTTAGACAGCACTCTCCAGCACCATCATCAGAACACCTAATGAGGGAATATCTTTTGGAAGAATGGTGTTCCATCCCTCCAGTAGAGTTACAAAGACTTGTAGAATCTATGCCAAGGAGCACTGAAGCTGATATAGTGGCTCATGGTGGCCCAACACCATACTAAGACACTTTATGTCGGTTTTTCCTTGAATTTGTCACCCGTCTGTACATGTTAATGAGTTTTTAATTGATCTTTCCAGGGGGAAGCCGCTCACTGCTCCCTTATACTAGTATTGTCATTTTGTTTTTGTAGAGTGGACAGAAATGGTATAAATGTTCTTTGGCATATCCCCCTTTTCTCCATGTTTGGAATATCAAATCATTTAAGTAAGCCTTTCATTGATGCCACAACCAGCATTAATTTGGGAGCGCAAAGACTGCTTCCTACATCCCTTTAACAGTTCTTTGATTTAATTAGTTTAATTTTTGATTCAGTTTAAACGACTAACTTGAAATCTTGGAAGTTCAAAAGTTTCATTATTTGTACAATTTATAACTTAGAGGATTTGTTTTTATATTTATGAAATATAGCCTAAGTGAAATGGACATTGCATGTTTCAATCCTAATACTTTGAAAAACTAACAATTAAATTAGCTGAGCAGTTTGGTTGGTCAAGCAAAAAAAAAAAAATTATTAGAGGCAACATTTGTCAACAAATATTAGTCTGCATGTGAGAACATTCATGATGGTGAAGTCTCATTATGGTTGTGAAATACTTCCTTTCCCACTAAAATTTCACAAACAATATTAAATTGGTGTCTGTAAAGTCTGTTATCATATCAAACCTTTAAATGGGTAATAAACATTTAATCAGGTTTTTCGAGTTCTAAAGCTGAGTATCTTGTTTCCATTTGATATATCACACTAGTCCTATAGTAAAAATAAATATATTAATAAATTAAAATCTAATTAAGCCCTGCCACCATCTTTTTTGTAAAAAAAAAAAAACAATGCACTGCCCACCCAAAGGTGAAAAGCTCTGTTTCATTTCCCATGGAGCTCAGCCCAAATTTGTGACGTAGAAGTAGGTGGAAAATTCTAAAAACCTGTTTTCGCTGTGTCATTATGGGGTAGGCTATTCTTTGTAGATTGATGAGAATAAAATGAATTTAATCAATTTCAGAATAAGGCTGTAGCGTAAAAAAATGTGGAAAAAGTGAAGGGGGTCTGAATACTTACCAAAGGCACTGTACATTGAATTTCCTTTCTGACACCATGGCATTTGGACCCTTGCACATAGACTGTAGAAAAAATATGGCCAAAGTGACTGTGACATCAGCCATTGACTTTCCATGGGCAGTTTTCATGCCGCCATGTTGTACAAATTGTGGCTGGAGACTGCACAGTAGGCAAAAGCTGTGACCCTTATATGGTCATGAAGTCTGTGCCGGGCCAGTGTAAATGACAATCTGGAGCTGTTACTCCAGAGTGTGTGAGACGCTGCCCCTCCCCGAGTGACTTGCAGTGATGCAAACTGTCCTTGATTGGTCCTCAAAATATTAAAATATTGTCAAAATGACACAACCTGTCACAAGGGTTGTCTGAAAAAATAGGCTCTATTGAAGGTAATCAACCAAAACAGCCTTGTGTTTGCTGAATGGCAGTGGAACTGTGGCACTGGTCATCCCAGTTTTCTGACCTGAGCTCAACTTAAATGGCGTGGTTTGAAGAAGGCCGTTCACAATCACAGGACAAAAAAGGTCCTAATGAATTTAGAAAAATAGTGCATTGAGGAATGGTCAAAGACCCCCCTCAATGTGTTTACAAATATGGTATAATATAGAAGACATTTCAGTCGTGTTATCATTGCAAAGGGAAGTTCTGAAAGAGAGGTGTGAAATAGTAAATGTATAAATGTGAGAAGTTATTTCTATTCTATTAGCTCTCATTTCTCAAAATGAGAATAAACCCATAACAATTTAACCTCCCCAATCTGTCTTGAAGTATCATTTTTGCAAAGTGAAAATGGCCTTCGTAGTCAGGAGTGCAACATAGTAGTTAGGGAAATGGGCTTTTAACTCTGAGGTTGTTGGGTCAATTCCCAGGTGGGGTACTGTTGTACTGGAGCAAGGTACCGGATATCTAGCTGTATTGACATAGAATGTATTTATACAGTATAAATACATTCTATGTCAATTTAATCTGTGCAAATCACTTTGGAGGAGAGCTTCTATCAAATGCCTGAAATATAATGTAATTTATGAATTGGAAACGTATAACCCACCAATTTTTAAAATAAAAATGTAAATTATCATGCATTGCTAACAGACCTTAACTGAGCAAACGGCTGAAACGTTTGAGTGTATTTTTTTTAAAAAACATTTTTATTATTATTAACTGAAAGGACGCCTTTACTGGTGTGGCGACCTTTTTGCCCAGCTTCTTACAACCACCAGTACGTGGGGGAGAGTTTTAAGGATAGTTCCGGAAGAAGGCAGGGCTTGCAGATTTGTGGTGTTTTAACCAATGGCAAGGCCGCGATTACGAGTGTGTTTGACAAGTGTGGCGAATGGAACTCCGGCAGTCAACGTGACTTTAACAGGGGAGAGAGCAGTTCTGTGAAATGAGAAGATCTTGAATGAGAGCCGGTGGAAGTTTTTTTCTTTCTTGCTCGGGACTTGCACTTTCATTAACGTTGAATAAGTCGCAGTTGAACTTGGATTTTTTTAGTAGAGAATCGGAGTGTACACCGTTCTATGTAAAACAATTTGCCGCGTATCATAAATACTGGTAAATAATGATTTTGTTCGTTGAGGTGAGCACAAAAACTTTTTATGTCAAATTTAACACGCGGTGTTACGGGCTGCATGCTGGGTAGCTACATCGCTAACAGATTCCTAGCCATGCTCTTCCCAAGTTTTTCTTTAAAACTTCTGTGGGGGTAGTTGTTGAGTTTGTGAGAGATTTTTATATTTTGTTCCCGTAAAATGAACTGTGTGGTTTTATCGCTGGCGAACTAACGTTAGTATTTTGGCTTCGCGCCACCTTGCTAGCTTGCTAGGTTAGCAAGCTCAAACGCCACAAATTAACCCTCGCTAACCAGCAGACTGCAAGTTAGTTCCAGCTGAAATAGCTAACGACCAATGTTCCTAACCATTCTGTTTTCTGTATGTATTGGAACCACGTCACTTTTTAACCACTGAAAGCAAGAGGGTCCAATGTACCTGCTCCACGTTCAAACTTGTAACTTGAACTGCTGATATTTCGCATCGGTAATTTGTAACGTTACCACACCGAGTACATTGATGATATCTACCTAGCTAGCTTGAACCGTGTCAATGCACTGACTGAAGTGCCACATGCCCTTTGTCAAAATTGGCAACTGAAGAGAATGCCGGAGGCTTTGGCAGACCGTAGCACAGTAGATGTATATTTAGCAGGCTAAATTGTCACCTTGACCGTTTCACATTTACAGTTTAGTGAGCAACTAGACAGCAAACTAATCAGATTAGCTTTAGTGAAAGCAGAACTATTTAAAAACGCGTTGAGCTCTGCGTGTAGGGACGCAGGGTACTATTGTATGCTTTAGGATCTTTTGTGTGGTTTTTGTTATGATGGATCCAGAATTAAAACCAGTACAATTTGGGAATACTCCAAATCACAACGTCACAAGTCAAACTTCAGCATAAAATGCAGGAGAGATCCGCACTATATCTGGGTTCTGTTTGCAGGTATAGAATAGTTTTGAAATGTAAGGCTTTAGATTTTCGATTTTAAGTCCCATATCAAGCTTTCTTTTATGCCGTGTCTACATTTTTAACAAGTAATGTAAAACTAATTTCAGCTATTGAGGATTTTTTATTAAGGTGCTTTGGAGTTACAGTAACAAAACTGAATCCATTCAGAAAATTATGACACTTAAAAACAGTTTATGTTCAGATTATCATTTGGTGCAAAATTGCCGTGCGGTAATGGGTTCCATCATTTATTGTCCTGTGGCTTCAGGGTTTAAGAAGTGGGTGCCGTATTCAGGCTGCGGCTAGCTGGCAAGTTAATGCCGAGCAGTTCGTTTAGACCAGTGACAGGAAATGTCCGATGTTCTTGGAGAAAATTGAGGCCGTTTTGAGAGTGAGGGGGAGAGAGAGCACAGGCCGTACATTTTTCACTCCGTTCTAACGGGGCCAGTAAAGTCGCTTACTGGTTCACGGTGCGCAAAGTTCCACGGCAGGTAATAAAAGCCTGAGCCGAAAATGGGGTTTGTGCTGGGGTTGAGCCACACGCTCTGCCCATTTACAAGCAAGCAGAGCCTTCTAGTAGCTGTTTCTACTGTTCAGCCAGCTCAAACAGGCACGTTAGCCTGTAACAGCTACCTGGCGTCGCGCGCAGACGCAGCGGCTCGGTGCTCTCAGTTAAACAACCCTTATCTTAAATAAAGTGTCTTATCTTATCTTCTAAAGCTCAGTTCTCTGAAACTATTGGTCTTCACAATGTTTTTTTTTTTAGTAATTGAAGACTAATACCTGGGAAGTTGAGCTCGGTAAATGTTAATCACTGTTTCTGAGTTGAGTGGTCTGTGTTGTTGTACTTTGGACGTTTAATCTTGGGGTTCATCGCTTAAACATTCACATTTGCTTAAAAATGATTTTATTATCCTGTCCTCCTGCACTGACTGTTCAATTCAATTTTATGTGCAAACTCGCGTAGATTTGTATGAGAGCGAGAAGTTCATTCTCCATGTTTTCTGTTGGGGTCATTTGCTTCCACCCAAGACCTCTTGTTTAGTTTCTTTTTTTTGTTGCTGCTGTCTTGATGTATAGATGGTTATATTCCATGGTTGCCTAAAGGCAGCTTAGGCCTTTTGAATTCCCTTGCGTGAGGTGTCTGTTTTCCCCACACGTGATGGAAGTATTCATTTTTTGCATTATCTGTGTGTGGAAATCAAGGCCAAGGGCACAGCTCTTGTGGGTGTGAACTGTACATCACAGTGGAACCATTATATTCATGGATTACATGCGCTGTTAATATTTGGGTGTATTTTGTTTTTCCCAAAAAAACGTTACTACTTTTCTTTTGAGGAAACGGTCCCGCCCCCTGAAGCAAAGATTAGACGAGGCGGGTGCTTTATGGAGAGAATTTGCGCAGAGTTGTAATGACCTTTTTTTTCTGGTTCGTCTCGTTCTTCCTGTCAGGTGACCTCGAAGGGAGCCGGCCTGAACCCCAACGCTAAGGTGTGGCAGGAGATCTCCGCCCTGCCCAGCGACGCCCCTGTTCCGCTCTCTGATTGGTCACCGCCCAGTCCCACTGGCACCACTGAGGGTGAGCTCACAGTGCTGGGCATTTCTCTCTCTCACACACACGCACGCACACACACACACACTCAGTCAGTAAGTCATACACACATACTCTGTTACACATTAACATACATAGGCATGCAAACACTCACTCACAGAAACGCACACAACACATACTCTCTCAGGTGTGCCCATTGCCAAATTGAGTCATGCGCACACACATACACGTGCACACGCTCTCAGAAGCGCGCACACACACACACTCTCACAGTAACATGCTCTCATACATGTGCGAGTACTCTTATACATGTACACACAGTAGTGGGATCTCAAAGCTTTCTGCCATGCAGGTAACTTTGCTGCGTTTTTTTCACCGCTGTAAATTGACGTTTCCCTCTTAGATTGGGCTTGAGGGGAGTGGACACTGACTCGCTAATGGCCTGCATGTTTCTCTGTTGCCAGGTCACCCCGAGGCCCCGCCCACTGAATGTAGTAAATCCTACATCATTGGTCTTGACAGTGCTGGGGAGAGCGGTCCCTCCGCGCACCCTGAAGGAAGCGTCAACGGCGTGGATTCTCCAGACTTGGCGTTCTCCCCTACGAGCCAGCGACTAGGCCGGATGGTCAGTATTGGGGAAAAACGCGTCCGCCCAACCCAAAAGAATAAACAAAATGAAGATGCTGAGGTCGAGAAAGTCATTTTTTAAACTTGCGTGGAGGTAGTGCTGAAGGGAATCGGAAAGGCGAGCGCGATGGCGCCGATGCTAGCAGGACCCTGAAACCTTTTCCGTTAGCTCGGTTTTTCTGCGCCGCCGATTCGCTCGGGCAGCGTCTGCACGCGAGCTGACGGGCTCTGTCGTTACAGGCGAAGGGAAGGAGAGCCGGCACAGGATCGGCCCATCTCTGTGGAGAACCTGCGCGAGTCTCTGAAGAAACAGCTGGAGTTCTGCTTCTCCAGGTAGGGAACCGTGCTTGGGTCCCCCCCTCGGTCACCGGCTCTGGCTCATTTCTGCTTCTCCTTCGCTAATGTGCGGTTCCTACCCTTATTTCGAATCAGGAAAGAGGGCGTGCACTAGCCCACACCTCCCTGAGACTGCTTTCTGCAGTCCTACACCTCAGCTGTCTGTTTGGGTACCGAATCGGTTTACTGCCGATCCAGCAAGGCCAGGGCAAGCAGGGTGTCAGGCACCCTCTCCACCAGAGGAGGCGCTGTTGAGCGATGTGGCCGGGAACACCCTGCCGAATGTAACCATCGCTCTCGGTGAATCTTTGGTGTCAGCACACTCGTTGCCTGGCCACCGTCGGGACTGGCCCAACCCAGACCCTGGCACGCGTCGCTGCTGACAACAGGCACCTGGTATTTTTAATCCTGTATTAATGTGTAAATGGCTTTTATCATGCCCCAGGGAGAACCTCTCCAAGGACCTATACCTGATATCTCAGATGGACAGTGACCACTTTGTTCCCATCTGGACCATCGCCAGCATGGAGGGCGTCAAGGTCCTGACCACGGATATGGACCTGATTCTGGATGTGCTGAGAGGTGAGTCTCTCTGCCAGTGTTCTTGCAGCATAATGACTGGTTCTCACTGCACAGGAATAAAGAATAAGCTCCAAAGGGTCTCCCATGTGCTATGGACAAAGTTTTGCATGATGGCTGCATTTCAAAGTACTGCATTTCCAGATCACTGGAAGTCAGTCTCCAGCTCCCTCAAACAGAAAATTGAGCTTGCGCAAAACGTACAGAAAACATACACCATACTACTGACTTTTGAAAGGTATTGGGCCCCAGGAAATGAGCACTGGCCTTGGATTTGCATGAATGGCATTCACCTCCTGTGGAATTACATCACATTCAGTGTTTCCCCTAGAAAAGGTTTATTAGTGGAAAGGGTGGCGCCCCATGGTCACCTCCAAGGACTGGATGTTTGGCTGTTACAAAGCCTTGCTTTGATTATGGGTACTGCTGCTACTGCAAGCTGCTATGTTTGTCCATTTTTGCTATATTGGCCCTAGGTATTTGCTAGATGAGTATTGCAACTAACAAGGAACTAACTGTAAACAAGGACGTGGAGAGAATCCTTGCTGTGGTAACCGTAAGCTACGTCTCATCTCGTCACTTGGATGCAAACGGGTCGGTTTTAGAATGTTGGAAAACCACGGGTTTTGCAAAGTCGCATTGCAGATCTTTGGTCTGAACTAGCCCGTGTGTGGAATGTTGCTAAAGCAGTCTGTAGAATAAAAGAAGAAGAATATTTAATTTAAAATAGGACATTCACCATCCACCCACGGTCTGGTGAATATCATAACCAGTCGTGACATCAAAGCTATGAGCAGCTACACCTGTCTCCTGGATGGCTTTATTATGATATAAAGTTTAATTTTGTGACTAGTGCACCTTTATTGGAGCTCACTTGTGTTTTATTTACAAGTTTAAGTACAAGACTCTGCAACCAAGGTCGTTATGTAACACGTTAGCTAGCTAGAGTAAGTGGTAAGAGTTCGTGGTAAATGTCACTAGCCTGCTGAAATAATTGACAGTCTTTGTTTTTAAGAGTTATTGATTTTTGTAAATCTAGATGGCCGCTGTGATTCAGCTAATATATATTGGGCTGACCCTGATTGGTTTAAGTCCTATAATGAAGCTCTGCAATTTGCAGTCTGTACCTGCAATATACTGCCCTTCAGATACAAAACGAGACGTGGAAAACATTGTTGGGTTTCACATTAGATAAATGCTTCTCATTTTCTGCTACCAGTGCGTGTCGGAGTCATTGGACCAAACTGACCTAATATTTTTCCCCCCCCCCCCCCCGATGGGCAGCCTCTCCTATGGTACAGGTGGACGAGAAGGGGGAGAAAGTGCGTCCGAACCACAAACGCTGCATCATCATTTTGAGGGAGGTGCCGGAGACCACGCCCGTGGAGGTGAGACGGGGTCTTTCATGTCTTTCAGATTCATTCTGCAGAACTTCAAGTTCAACTGTGCTTTATTACCTAACATCTAATGTCTCAGATTCTGTGTTAACTTAGTTTATATTTATGGCTGTTGCTTTTGTTGTTGTTTTTTGTTCCTGGAAAGTTTGACTGAGGGTCAGTAACTCCCTGTGCCGGTATTTTAGGAGAAGGGATTCTCTCCCTTGTGGGGTGAGGCGGTCACAAACAAAACGCTTCCCCGCCCTCACGTCCTCCTCGTTTGTTTCCAGGAAGTCGAGGCCCTTTTTAAAAGCGACGATTGTCCGAAGGTGCTAAGTGTGGAGTTCGCGCACAACAACAATTGGTACATCACATTCCAGTCGGACACCGACGCCCAACAGGTGAGCGTCTCCGAGCCTGCAGCTGTGGCTTAAGCTGGCAGTATACTCAGTAAGAAGAAAGAACTTCAGGATTGAGAACCACCGGCGAACATGGCGGTATACTCTGTGAGAACACCGCACCGTTTAAAGTCACTCCACGCCGCTGGGGCGTGAATAATTACGAGGCAGCTATTAACCGGGCCTGGAATCTCGCCCAGACCTCCGTCTCGCGGCTATAAAGAGAAGGGCTACGCGAGATCACAACAAAACAAAACAAAAAGTTTAAAGTGTTTAAAGTGGCTTTTTTAGTTTATCTAGCTATGCAAAAGAAGAAAAAAGGCGAAGAAGATGGTAGGTTCACCCTCTAAATCAGAGTAGGACGGAGAATGGACAGTTTTGTCTGTACATTCGGCAAATGCGGAGTTTAGACGAGGGGGTCCTCTTTCTCTTATTTCCGAATGTGTGCTAGGCGTTTTTGATGACTTGCTGAAATGCATAGCACCATTCATCAAACATGCGGGAACTCGCAGAATTTCCATCTCTACAGAAGAGAGATTGGCATTGACTCTCCGTACATTAGCATGTGAAGTCTGCCCTCTGAACTCTCAACCGTGACGTAACCAACCATGTGACATTTGGACCAATAGCTGAGAGGGGGAGGCCGGAGAGCAAGAAAGAAGTTTTCCAAAAGTTCTCCCTGGAGGCCGTCGCACACACGAACACACAACACCGCGTCTTTTTGTTCGTCAGTTGTTCTCATTGCTTCGTTTTGCTCAAAAAGTTCTACTTCTTACGAAGTGTACTGCCTACTTTAGTCAGAGAGACACTGCTGCTGTTTTTAAATGACCTCAGAAACGATACCTGACCTTCAGTGTGCGTTTTGGGGATTGTTGTGAAGCCAGTGTGTTGTTTCCCCGCAGGCATACCGGTATTTAAGGGAAGAAGTGAAAACGTTTCAGGGAAAACCCATCATGGTGAGTAGCTCTGTGGCGTTGGAAGCATTGAAGGCGAATTGTGCCTGCATGTGTGCGCATGGTTTTGATAAGACGGGGGGGGGGGGGGGGCGGGGTTGGGTTGGGGGGGGGGGGGGGGGGGGGGGGGGGGGGGTGTGGGGGGGGGGGGTGGGGGGGGGGGGGGGGGGGTGGGGGGGGGGGGGGGGGGGGGGGGGGGGGGGGGGACTCCAGCCAGCAGTAGTATCTGTTGTGTAAAGTGTGCCCCCCCCGAGCCTTTGCTTCTGCAGACCGTGGGCAGCACTTCCTGTTTCAGTTCAGTGCCGTATGAAGTAGGGCAAAGGAACATGCCGGGACGATGGCTATCGAACGCAGTAATGGGCATCGCCACCGTATGGTGTATTACCTTTCTTTCCGCCTTTTTCTTTTGAATTATACCTGAAGCGCTAGTACTAGTGTATGAGGTGCAAGTAAAGAGAAGACCAAAGGAAAGGAGACACCAGACATGGCGGCGATGACCGTTATAACTTTCGATAATTATCATTGCGGTGTATCACCCAACCATAGTATGAAGGGTCAACACTGCCCAGGATACGTGGAACCGATAATTGTGTGTGTGTGTGTGTGGTTATAAAAGTCTACACACCCTTACTGAAATTGCAGGTTTTTGTGAAGTAAAGCCTGCCGTCCATCCATTTTCACACGCTTTCACACAATCTTTCACTATCGTGCAATTTTCACGTTGTTGTATTTAACATTGTTTTTAGGTTTATGGAGGAACTCATTCAAATAAAAGCTGCTCCGTAGCGGGTAAATTAAAAGCGTTTAAATGGCGGTAAGGAGCCCCCCGTGATGATCAGTATCGCGCTTGGAAGGATCCAGGTCACTGCAGCTGTGGAGGCTGTTCTTTTTCCTCCTCCTTTTCTTCCTCTCTTCCATCTCTCTTTCCTCTGCTCACCTCTCCTTCCTTGTCTCCCTCCTCCTTTCCCTCCGTCAGTACAGTGGTCCTGCCCTGATGACCGTGAGATTATGAGATCTGAGGGGAAGCTCACACACGCATGTACACAAACGCGCGCGCACACACACACACACACACACACACACAGCACAGTTCTTCCCAAGAACAGGTCGTTTCTTGAGACTAAATGAGTTCGAAATGTCCTCTGCAGGACGACGTCGCGTTCACATACGCACACGTTTACCTGAGGGCATGACTCACACTGCTCCGGAATGCCAGGCGATATCATTGTGAGATTCCAGAACGGTCACTGTGGTGCAGCCCTGCTCTGAAAAGCTGTGGATGAGAAATGTCTATTTTGGGGGACAAACCCATGCTTTACATCATGACCGGTTCACCATACTGGAGTTGAGCTGACACACTTATCCAGAATGACGTAGAAATGCCAGCGCGGGTGCGGAAATTCCCTAGTAGGGGAAGCGTGGTCCTGAGAGAGCCACCAAGTGCAGGCTTGACTCCACTTGTCAGCTGCTCAGTTGAGTATAAAACTAAGTTATGCATACATACTGTACAGAAACAGAACTTAGTGGTTAGGGAGTTGTGCCTGATTAGGGCAGGCTGTAAGTGTAGTTTTTTTTAATATGATTCTGTTTGGAACTGTTGTTACCGTGTGTCTGGGGTTCTCAGGAGTCTGTTCAGGACGGTCAGGTGAGCAGAAAGTTAATTTAACCCCTTAAAGCTGGCTTTTCCTGCATTGTGTTTATACTCTGCACTTTATCTCTCTCTCACCCTCGCTTTCACCTCTCTTCTCTCCTGCATTTACCTCAATCTTTCTCTCTCTCTCTGCCCTGTCTTTACCCATCTCCCTCTTTTGCTCTCCCTCTGTCTCTTACTCTACCTGTCCTTTTCTCTCTCTCTCTCTGCCCTGTCTTTATCTCTCCCCCTCTCACTCTCTCTCTCTCTCTGTCTCTCTCTCTCCAGGCTCGGATAAAGGCCATCAACACCTTCTTTGCTAAGAACGGTTACCGCAGCCTGGAGGGTGCTGCGTTCTCTCAGCAGACGCAGTCCCCGTCACAGTACAGCTCGCCCGTCTACATGCAGCAGGTCTACAGCCCGCAGCAGCAGTACCCCCTCTACGGCATCGTCCCCCCGACCTGGCCTTCCTCCCCAACGCCGTACTTCGAGACCCCCCTGGTGAGGCCCCTCCCTTCTCACGGTGGCCTAGCTCAGGGGACCGGCTTCGTGTCTATTGTATTTGGACCATTGAGTATTCCCATATTAAACCTGAAACTGAAGAGGGATTTCTATGCTTTCGGAGATCGAGTGAACGGTAGAGCTTTTTGTATTTGAATGGAAGGGTTATTTACCGGACTAAACAACATTTAATTTACTCTCCAATTTTTGGAGCTGAGTAATAAGGTATTGTGTCGCTAATACAGGGCGGAGCTTTGTATATATGGTGCCAACAGCCTGGCATTAGATGAACACTTTCACCAGTCCATTGGTCCTCTTCCACAAGAGCATGCAGTTGTGATGTATTTCTGGTATTGGGAAGTGGTATTCTTACAGGGTAGAGGGGTACATACAGTATATGAACTGGAGATTCTGTTTTATGCATTGATAAGGTGACGTGTTAGCTGAGGGGCTCTCTGGTGCATTCTGGGTAAGCTCTTAAAGGGCTCCCCCCCCTTTGGCTGCTCAGTGCCAGGCTGCTAACGATGTGCGCGCGCGCCTCTGAAATTCCAGGCGCCGTTCCCCAACAGCGGCTTTGTGAACGGCTTCGGCTCGTCCGGGAGCTACAAGATCGGCGGCGGCTCCCTCGGCGGCGGCGGCCGCCCCTTCCCCCGGGCCCGGTACGTAGCGTCCGCCCCCGCGACCGCTCCGCTCCGCTCGCCGCCACCGGCTCACTTCCTGTCTGTCGGCTGCCCGAAGCCCCGCGAAGACGCGAGCTCGCAGTGCGTTTCTCCCCAGCACCAGAGGTGGAAAATCCAGGTTCAGGAAGTAGAAGTCCTTCCCCAGTGTTTTGTTCCAACCACCTGGATTTGCTGATTAGCGCTATTCTTCAACCAGGAGGTAGAACTAGTTAGTGGAATCAGCTGAGCTGAGTTCACGGGTGGAAGAAAACACGTGGCAGGGCTCTTACTTTCTGACCCCTGGACTTTCCACCTCTGCCCAGCATGGCACAGGCCCGAGGTGGTCAGCTGCAAGCTGGCTAGTGGGGCGATGTCGCCAAACCTTCAGCTCATTGGGTAGAGAGAGAGAGCGTGGGCAAGGCCCGTTTTCACATACATTACTTCATGAAGTTTTGGGCAGATTGGCAATAATGCATGTCCTTGGTATTTCAATGTGCTCTCAGTGTAATACTCTTTTGGTACTGAATGTAAACATTTTTTTTCTGCCCAGTGTTGAGAGGGTTGCAAGAAAAGGCCTTGGTTTTCTTGCAATATTTGTAAAAAAGAAATAAGTAGAAACTAAGAATTTCTTCCGAGCAGAGTTGGGGGGGTCGATTTCAATTCAGTGAATTTGGACAATCGGCATGAATTTAAACTTGAATAATCATTAATTGAACTGACTTGAGCCCTGTTTCCAAATAATCTATAATTGTGACTGGTGTGTATTTAATTTTCATTTCTGATTATGGCAAATCTCCTTAACGCCAGTACCTTGACTAAAAATGGTACGCTAACTTTAAATGCTCTAATTACGAATAGCCAGTTAGCCTGACCCCCTTCCTTCCCATTGTTTTTGTTGTCCCCACAGTGTCCCGCTTTATTCAAGAAAGAATGTAATAAATGCCTTCAGGTATTGTTATTTTGTCCGTATCCACGTAACTCAAAATCATTCATCCTTCTCATTGATCATCACTTGGTTGGTCAGTCTTGGGTTCAGTTGTGACTCTTCCTGACTGTGTTTTCTGCATTTTTTTTTTTTACCTCACAAATCCTTGGGGGGTGTTTGCAAGCACAGTTGTGTTGTCCTTTAACTTTTGATCTCTGGTTTCTTTCACTGGCAATTTTACTCGACCGAGGGCCTTTTTATTTTATTATTTGAGTCATCGTCACTAACCACTGTTTCTTTGTGTCTTTCATTTTTTAAATTGCTTTTATTTTTGTTTTCCGTAACAGGCCGCCTTTGAAAATTCTAATTTGCAAACTAGCACTCCCTGCCACATTCATGAGTACGTCTTGAAATTTTAGTTTGAATAGTAAAACCCCTGAGCTGTGAAAATAATTGTTAATGTTTTGTGATACATAAAGAACAAAAGAAATGTCTTGATATTAATCTGAGATTGTGAATGTATTATTTTTATCTTGAATGCTCCTGAATGCTTTTGCACTGCTCACTACGGGAGTGCAAAAGAGCTGTGTCCATGTTTGCTTCATTTTGCATGCATTGCAATGAGTGTTCCTCATTCAACGTTCTGAGTGTTCCCCATTCAATATTTAGTTTGTTCCCCATTCTACATTCGTGCTGTTCCGCATTCAACATTATGAGTCTTCCCCTTTTGACATTCCGAGTGTTTCCCTTATGACATTCCGAGTGTTCCCCTTGTGACATTCCGAGTGTTTCCCTTTGGACATTCTGAGTCTTCCCCTTGTGACATTCCGAGTCAAGTGTTCCCCATTCCACATTTCGAGTGAAAGCACACTAGGTTTGTACTTTATGCTGTCAGGTTTGTTTACTCGGAAGCCACAGAGTGACTAGTTCTAGTAGCGTAGGTTTCTGCAAATAATTGCAAACGAGCCCTCGTGGGCGAGTACTTCACCCCAGCAGCGTTGCTACGGCAGCGGTGGGTGCTTTTCACCTGGGGCCTGTGTGGCTGCCTGTGTGTTGCAGCGACTGATTTTTTTTTTACAAACTTCCTCCTCAAACAGGAACCACGTGAAGTCTCACCCGAGGCCTGGCGATGGGGCCCCTGCCTCGGGGACAGCCTTGCCCCTGCTGCAGGGGCTGGGAGGCCCCGTCCTGGGCCCGTCCGAACCCAGCCCCTCCTTCCCTCCGAGGGACGGGCACCTCTCTCCCACCGAGGCCAACGGCGACGCCAGCGCGGCGGGGCGGGGCAGGTGAGGGGCCGCCACAGAACGGTTATTTTTCTTTGGTGTTGGGGCTCGTTAACAGCAAAATGCGCTGTAGTTATGTTAAAACCTTGCATTAGGTTGGTTTCCCTCGCATATTCCCAGCTTAGTGGTAGTAGGGCTTTCATTGCTGTGATGTTTATCCTCTATGTTTAGCCGTTGTTGATGGATTGGCTAGTCTTAGCATTAGAAATATTGCTGCCAAATTTTATGAACTCCCGCCTGCTATTTTTGGCAAATCGCACAGACCAACCTGAAAGTCGAAACCAGTATGTCTGGCAGGGTTGTTCTTCAGGGTCAGAATTTGTGGTGGCTGTCGCACTAAGGCTGTCGCACTGCTAGCAACACCATGCCCAGCTGCACTGCGTGCGTGCAGCCAGATGTGAGGTGTGTATGCGATGTGTGTGTGTGTGTGTGTGTGTGTGTGTGTATGTGCGTGTGTGTGTGTGGGTTGTGGTGTATCAACCAGGGAGAGAGGGGTTAAGTCATTTCTGTCTTATCGCACATTGGCCTAGTCCCTCAGTATGGTCATGTGTGCTCCTGTAGTCCGTCTGCACCAGCTATACACACACACACACACACATATATACACATGCCCATACACACACAGCAGTTAACCTCTACACCTGACCCAATGAGCAGTAAGTTCATGAGATTTGATGGTCTTTGGGGGGAGAGTCTATGTATGTGACTGAACCAAGGTACAGATCCTTAGGGGAAGTAAACCATGATTTTGCTCCTTCCACAGGAGAGGCTCATATCGAGGCATGAGGAGGAGGAGAGAGGAGGAGCGGACTGCTGTAAGTGCCTTTAATATGCGTGCGTACGTACAGAAAGCAATGTTGCACAGACGCACACTGGCTGCATTGCAGGGTTTAACGTTTAAAGTCATCAGGAAATGTAAAGGCTTGCATTTGGATGTTTGATTGGACTTTAATGGCTTGTATGTCCCTGTGTTAGTCATAGCTAACTTTAAAGAGAGTTCTGATCGACGGAACTCCTCCCTGTTTTTCCAGAGGCCGCCGCCCCTCGCCGAGACCCAAGCCCCGCCCCCCAAGTTCGACCTGGCCTCCTCCAGCTTCCCGCCGCTGCCGGGCTGCGTGGCGAGCGCGCGGGGCGAGCCGGCGCTGGAGAACCGCCTCTCCGACGTGGTGCGCGGTCTGAGCCGCCCGAAGGTTAGCCGCGGCCCCGCGCGGGCCTCCTCCCGGTTAGGGGAGGCCTCTCCTCCCACCCGCTCGCAGGCTTCAGTTTGACTGCTGCAAATGTTTTAGGGAAGTGTGTCATTATCTTCATATTACATTTTGTCCTTCGTGTCAAACAGCTCACTGTTTCGGGGGGAAACCCGTGCCCTGGAGAACTATATAAAATTTTGGTGACTGGTCTGCTGCCCAATAAGTTAGGCAGGGCATACCCCATTCCTGTATAACACTGAGAGCTTGGCCTTTTATGGCTTCCTACAGGATTACTGACAATGACCACAGACTCTAACTCCTTACAAACATTTTGTCCTGCATTGTTCATAGTGCTGGGTACGCTCTTGCCTGGCATTACATAATTTCCCCACATCCAATGAAGATATTCAGTGTACTCAACGGGAGTTTTTCTGAACTGCACCTTTTAAGCTCTGCTTCTTTAGCAAAATGCGATTAGTGGGCAGTACCGTTCACTGATTGCGTAATTAGCTGTAGCCTTAGTAAATAAGATATGCGCTCTGAGTTATATATACGTACATCTAGCACCAGGTATCTTAAGTCTTTCTTCTTGCCTTTTATCTTTCGTACTTGGAACCAATTTAGCTGCCCTTCTTTGAACCTTTTCCAGAGCTTCTATCTTCCTTAAAGCAGTCCGGGCGACCTTACTATATGTGATTTATCTAGTAGTTCTTCATCCCCTATCTCAATATCTGCTAAGGCATTCTGAGTGCTGAATGTACCTTTTAGCCTATTAGCAGCCTTCTCTCTGGTAACAAACGACACCCAGGTCCCTCACCTGTTAACAAAAGGCTGACTATCTTTTTTCCAATATGCAGGTAGGGAGGCAGACAGACAGCAGATTATAATGTCCTGGTCTCTTGATTGGTTGCATCAGTATGAATGTTTAATTAACATTTAATTCCTTGGTTGCATGTTGCACAACGTTATACATATTTGGTACCTACATTTAGCTAGATGCACTAAAAAGTACACCAAAAGTATGTGGACACCTGAGATCCAACATCTCATCCAAAATTATTGGCATTAATTTGGAGTTTGTCCACCCTTTGCTGCTATAACAACCTACACTCTTCTGGGAAGGCTTTGTACTAGATGTTGGAGCATTGCTGCAGGGATTTGTTTCCATTAAGCCAGAAAAGCATTATTGAGGTCGGGCACTGATTGGCAATTAGGCCTGGCTCGCAGTTAGCTTTCCAGTTGCTGAATGGAGTTGAGGTCAGCGCTCTGTGCAGGCCAGTCAAGTTCTTCCTCATCGTTCTCAACAAAACCATGTCGTCTTTGAAAACAGACCACCCCATAGTAGTTCGGATTTTAGCTGAACTCAATTTTTTACATAAACAGAACTACAGCATCATTTTTTATTGGGTACCAGGTCATTGTGGTATCTATGGAAATGAACTGGCTGACATTGCTGCCAAGGAGGCCAGAACTACAAGAGTCAGGGAATGTTTGCTACCACCATCAGACCTCAGACCTTGCTTTACATGCTTACATTATAAACAAGTGGCAGGTGGAATGGGACCAGTGCGAAGGTAACAAACTGCATGAAATTAACCCAGAAATTGGAAAGAGACTTGTGTTTTCTTTTAAAAGCCGATGGGACCAAATTGTTTTTACAAGGTGTCGGATAGGTCACTCAAGACTCACCCATGCCTTTTTATTAAAGGGTGAAGAACCACCATCATGCGACTCCTGCAGCATTCCCTTGACTATCAAGCACATTTTACTGAACTGCGCTGCCTTTAATGCCACAAGACAACAGCTTTATTCAGAAAGTTCCATGAAAGATGTTTTTAACAAAGTGTCCCCTGAAGGAATTTTAGAGCTGTTATCAGAAGTACACTTGAAACATCTTATATAGGTTTTATTTAATTTTCTGGTTTTCTATTGATCGATTTCTACTTTCTATATATTGAAATATTATCAGTGCCATGTTCTCGCCATGAAATGGCCTTAGATGCCAACATGGCTCTAAATAACAAAAAAAACAACAAAAAAAAAAAAAAAACCATTCCTATGTGGGCCTTGCTGTGTGCCCAGAGGCATTGTCATACTGAAACAGAGCAGGGCCTTCCCCAGACGGTGGGGGGAAGCACAGAATCATCTAGAATGTGATTGTATACCGTAGCATTAAGATTTGCCTTCACTGAAACTAAGGGGCCTAGCCCAAACCATGAAAAACTGCCCCAGACCAAGGGATGTCCAGATACTTTGTGTATAGCAGTAGGTTAGGTTACTTCCTGCACGCTTCATAGGTGCATAGAATCCCTAGTGACTACATACCTGCTGACACGTTAAACTGCTGTTTAGTGATATGACTGTAGAGTCCATTGTCGAGAGGAGCTATGTATACAGCTGTGGCTGTAGCTAGTTGACACATTTCAAATTGTTATTAGTGTATTTTATAGGTATATGTCCTTAAAATTAGACTGTTTTCATGGTGGGTTGATTGTATGTGTATGCAGATGTTCTCTGAATGACTACCTTGGTGTTCGTGTTTCTTAAGGAGTGGCACATTAGCAAATGATATGACTACAGTATATTTATACTTAGCAACTTGGTGATTTCTCTCAAGTGGACTTTTTAGTGGACACAGTAGGAAGAACAGTTTCCTCCTCTTATCAATAGTAGTACTCATGTTACAGAACCAGTCTCTTGCATTAAGTGTGATACTCACCAGTGTGTTTTAATGATGGCCTCTAGATGGCAGTGTCAACCTATTATACAGCCTAGGTCTGAAGCATTCATTCATGTGCATGCAATTAAAACAAAAAAAAAAAAAAAAGTGTTATCAGCAACACTGGCCCAAGTTACTTGAACTAGTGTTAGAAAACTTAAAAAACATTTGGGGTACGGCTTGTTTGTTTTATCACCGGTGCTGACATTTGTATTACAAACCAGTAGTAGGGTGACCGGATCACGAGGAAGGTGGCTGCTTTCTGTGTGAGAGAGTTCATCTGAAGTTCAATAAGCGCATCGGTCAGAAAAGTCACCGTTACGCGTCTGAGCGTTCTCAGCATTTTGACTTCCTGTTGTAATTTTGCCTCGCCGTCTCTAGCCGGAAGTGAAGGATTCTGCCTGCAGTTCCCCCGGCGCCCAGGAGGAGGCGCCGTGCGTCCCCAGCCCTTCCCAGCCGGTCTGCAAACCCATTCCACCCGCTGCTGATCTCCCCGCTGCCAGGTACAGAGGGGCTGTCCGCTCTTTCGTCGGCCTAACCGCCAAGATGTCTCATCTGCAGAGTGTTTGTTGGCCCTGCTTCTCCGGCTCATGTCCCACAGTGCTTTGCACCTGACCGGGTCGACTCTTTGATTTGAGATTAGCACGCCCAGCTCCTAAGAAAAACCATTAGTCGCTACTTCTGATGAATTCTGATCTCGTCTACTTGCGTCTCCAATTGGATGCAGAACTTCTGATCTCTAACAACGCTAAGCTAAGCTTGACTGAACCAGTAGAAGCGCTATTTTGGTTCAGAGAGTTTTATTATGATGGTGGTTTCAACACTTCAGAAAGATAACATACTTCAAAGGTAGTTTCGTACCTCTCATCCTACAGTAGCAGGGACCCGGAGTGCTTTGCACCGTGTTGAGCAGAGTGGTGATTTCCTCCTTCCTTTTATACAGTCAGAATGTGAGCTCGAGCTGAGTCACTCAAGTAAACACTCTTCCTCTCTCTTCGTCATGCAGTAACTTGAATAAGAATCTGAAGATTACTCATCTTGCATGCACACTAGAGTTGTCCGCACCCTTTTCTCTGTTACCCCCGAAAAACGGTGAATGTGAGCCCCTGGTGGGGTTTGATTTATAGAGCTTTTGCGTTTAAAATTTTTAAAGATCTAAATGCACATTTTTAAAAAAAATTTTTTTAATTTTTTTGCTCGAAATGGAACTTTTTAAAACTCAGTCACGGTTTGTCGGTTGAGGGATAGTTTAACAGAATCTCATATTTGTCTGATAAAATATGCACTCATTTTGGTTTGTGCCGTCGTAGGTTTACTTGAACCTAATTGGCTCTTTCTTCTTTTTCTCAGCAGTGTTTCCCATCATGACTCAAAGCTGGAAAAGCCTGATGTCCAGAAAGTAACCATACTTACACCGGGCCCTGCCCCTGGCCCCACCCCCGGTCCCACCCCCGTGTCCCCTCAGCCCAGCCATGCCCAGTCAGGCCCCGCCCCTAAACCCTGGAGCTCCTCCTCCTCTGCTCCCATAGTGCCCGCCCCCAGCTCCGCTCCTGGGCCGGTAAGCCATAAAGACCAGTTAGCCTTGTTTCAGAGGTTAGACGCAGTGCTTATGCGTAGCCAGTTACGGCTGCTCTCTTTCTCCTCCAGCTGTTTAAATTGGCTCAGAGTACTACGGTTTTTAAACTGGCCGTATTATTTTTGTTCTCCCTCTGCCTCTCTCCCCCCCCTTTATCTCTCCCCCCCTTCCTTTGTCCCCCTCTCCCACTCTCTCTCCTCCCTTTTTCCCCTCCATTCCCTCTCACCCCTTCTGTCCTCCCTTCTCTCTTACCCTCTCCCTCCCCTTACCCTTCTCTCTCTCTTTCTCCCCCTCCCTATCTATTTCTCTCTCCCCCTCCCTCTCTCTCCCTCTCTCCCCCCTCTCTCTTTCTCCCTCCCCCCCTCCCCTTACCCCCTCTCTCTCTCTCTCTCTCTCTCTCTCTCTCTCTCTCTCTATCTCTCCCCCCATTAGGAGCTGCGTAAGCTGAGTTATGCGGAGGTGTGCCAGAGGCCCCCGTGCAGCCCCTCCCCCGCAGCCGTGCAGCCCCTCCGTGAGCTCCGCGCCAACAAGGCAGAGGACCCCGCCCCCAGCCCCGCCCCCGAGCCCGGCCCGACCCCCAACGGACCCTGCCACAGGCCCGACGTCCTCCCCGTGGACAGATCCGGAGAGGGCCGGCCCTCCCGAGCGGGCGGGGCCCCCAGGGCAGGGGCCGCTGGCCTCAAGACCCGAGAGCAACAGAGACGCCCCCCCGTGGCAGGACACGGGTCCCCTCTGCGGGCCCCCCGGCGGGGCGGCAGGGAGCAGAACATCCCGCCTAAATCGCCAAAGTGAAAGCGGAGGAACTGAGTGCAGGGAAATACGAATATTACATACAGATATATGCATATATACAGGAGGCCAGAGAGAGGGGTGGAGAGAGAGTGTGTGTGTGTGTGTGTGTGTGTGTGTGTGTGTGTGTGCGTGTGTTGTCAGGCGAGAGCTGCTGGAAGCAAGGTGTGTGTGTGTGTGGGGGGGGGGGGTAATCAAACTGAGTCAAAGCAAACCTAAAAACAAGAAGAAAAAGTTGTGACTTGAACTTGTTTAATCAAAGCAATCAATGAGGAGGGAGAAAATGAACTCATCTCAATTCTTGCTACCTTCAAATGTTTCTGTGCTCCTCTGAACGTCCGTATGATTTTTAAAAAAATGATAATTTATGGATTTTTTGTTTTATTTTTTTGACGTTTGGAAAGGAGAGTTTCTGGCAACAGAAACAGACGAAGCCATTTTCCCTTTCAGATGGAATGTTTTTGGTTGGAAGAGAAATGCACTACGAAGGGGAGAACATGGATGCCCATTAGGCAGTGCATCCTCCACTTTCAAACGGGATTATTGTGATTCGTTTTTTATTATAATTTTTATTTTGCAGAATCACTGAATTGGAGAATTTGGAATGTAATTTGGAGTGATTGTGAAGGTTGATTTGCAGTAGTGATGATGGTTTTACTGTTATGAAACAGTAGTTGTACAATTTTATTTTTAGTTTTCGTGGGGTGGGGGGGTGGGGGTCAGTTTTTTTTTTTTTTTTTTTTTTTTTTTTTTTTGGTTTTTTTTTTTTGGTAAAAGAGTGATGGTTTTATTAGAGGCAACAGGAATTGGGCATAGTTACATAGCCGTTGTAGCTCAAGCTGTCATTGCTTGTCGTGAAATCTCTCTATGGATGAATCAGCATTTGAAATCGGTTCATGTGAGCTCCTAACTCAGCTGGATCACAAGCAGTTGAGTTCTGAAGATCCGTCCAAGCGGTTCTGATGGTAGCCGCTGTGCCCAATTTGTGAAGCACGGAAGATTGCTGTGACAAATCACAGGGTTCACAGGTTTTCGTGCAAATTTGGCGAAGATTAGGCCAAATAGCAGCACCCCTGTCATGTACATTAGGCAAGAGGGGTGATCCAATAGCAGAGCTTTAGTCATGCAAATTATGAATGAGTTGGGCCAATACTGGAGTGTGAACCCTGCATTAGTCCCGCCTCTTCTGTTCCATGCATTCTGACATTTTTTTGTGTGTGGGGATTTCCCCCCTCTTACAGATTCTGAATGTACTAAACCACTGGTGATCAGTCCTAAAGCCCCTTTTTTCAACTTGCCCCTCAAAAGTTGCTTTTCCACCGCATGGCTCGACTCGACTCTACTCAACTTTTTTGGTTTTCCATCGGGCAAAAGTTGTGGATAGTACCTGGTACTTTTTTTGCTATCACCTTCGTCGAGGTTCCAAGGGAGCTGAGGCGATACCAAAAGGTGACGTGAAAACACTGCAGACCACTGATTGGTCAGAAACGGCAGTTTCATGCGGTGTCGTTATGACGACCAGCTACGTTGACGGAGGTACTATCTGCGGTGGAAAACGAAGTACCTGGTACCAAAAGCGAGTGGAGTCGAGTTGAACCGGTGCCATGCAGTGGAAAAGCGGCAAAATTGGGTCCTTCAGGACCTGGACATCTGTTGTATCCCAGTTCCCTGCCCAGGTGTAATTGCAGCTTTTTTTATTGTCAAAAAATACTTCGTAGCCGAAGTTAGTGCGTGTTAATCAAACAATATTATAAATATTTCACACGACTGACATTTGTAGAAAGACAAAATTTAGTAGATGTTGCTGGTTAGGCTCATTGAAAGGATGAGGGGAAATGAGGTCATCGTGTTTGGACTGAAGCGTAGCGATGCGTAGCTTCTTGGATGCTTGCTGGGAGAACTGGAAAGGCTGTTCTGAGTGTCTGGGCTTCGTCGGCTCCACTTGTCCTTCCCTGACGAATACCGCTGCAGTGTGTGTAGGAGTAAGACCAGGATCGCTGACGCGGCAGTTTGTCGTTTACACTGAGATGTTCTGATCTTTGTTTTGGATGGCCAACATTTAAGCATTAAAATTGCTAAATATATATTGACTAAATTTATTATCTGTCATTGGATTGGTCCTCCACGATAAAGCTCCTTCAAAAGGTCAAACTTTGGGAAAATGGACCAAAGCATACTCTTCAGGTAGTCTTTACATTCACACATCCGAACTGCACTTGGAATACTGGTGTTTGCCCCAGCCCCAAAGCACCAGAATAAATTTGACAAAAGACAAAAATATATTTGCGTTTAAATTCTTATTAGTGTTCCGTATATTCAGAACCTTCTCCATATGTAACCCTCACAGTTCATAAAACATCAGCTTAAATTGGGCATTAATCTGAGTGATGCTTATACAAGCATCTTTTAGATTGCTGTCCAAGAACTTGGGTCCCCCCCCCCCATCGCCACTCAAATTCTGGCTTTGGTAAAATAAAGAAAAGACTTTAGTAGACTGTTTTAAAATGAGAACTGAAAATATTACGTGTAGTCATATTACTGTGTTTAAAACAGTTGCTTGGTGTGACTTAAATGGCAGGAATGTTGCACTATGCGAGCAAATGAGATTACCTTCCAGGAAAGTGGAACACCTGTCAGTATTCTTCTTTTCTCTAAGGAGCTGTGGCATTGAATTACCCCTGAAGTACGGCTATCGGAAAATTGGTCATTTTACGTGGCCGTAAATGTATACATAGTTTTTAGAAGCTAGAGCAACCAGTGCTAAATGGTGGCCTAAATGGTTGTTAGAACGGTCCCCTCACTTTTTTTTTGGTCGTCTCCCAGACGACAGTCCAAGCTGTTTCCCCCGATGTCTTCCTTTTCCGACACACAGAGGCATGGATTTTTGTGATTTCCTTTATGGACTGTAGGCTAGTATCTGTTTTTTGTGATTATAAATGTTTTTCTCCCAGCCTGTTGTGTAGCCACGTCAGCCACATGTTTGCTTAAAATGAGTTTTCTTAAATCCACGCACAAACACTTCCAGGCACACCTTCCAATGTCCTTTTTGTCGACTTCGGTGTGGACACTGAGTTATGTGTTAGGGCTACTTCCTGAAGTAAACTACTGACTTATGAGGGGGGGGGGGGGGGGGGGAGGGGAGGAGAAGAGATGAGATGAAATTTCAAATGAATTTGTACAGGGTGTTGGTCCTAACATGGTACAGTCACATTCTGTTTGTGTAGCTGAATATTTAAACAGCCCTTGGTGTCCGCGCCTACCTTTATTTACGTAATCGCTGGAAAGTGGAGTCATAGGGTGGCAGTTCAGTGTAATGGCTTCGAAGTTGGTCTAGTAACCAAAGGTTGCAGGTTCAATTCCCCGGTAGGACACTGCTGTTGTACCCTTGAGCAAGGTACTTATCCTGCATTGCTCCAGTATATATCCAGCTAATGTAATGGAGCCAGACAAAGAGCCAATATGCCCTCTCCCCCTCCTCATGTCATCATTCATGCCTTCACTAGCCTGCAGTTCTCAGTGTTATCCAGATCAAAGGCTGGTGTGCAGGAACAATGGCAATCAGGCGAGTTGCTCATCTTCGTTTGTTTTCGTTTTTTTGTTCAGCCCAGAATTAGGACAGCCCTTTTTCTGGATGGTAACTGGTGACAAAACATTGTGTGGCTTTGGATTATTTTTTTCCCCCTCAGCTGTAGTATTCATTTAAAAAGACTGGCAAAGTTTTTAGAGTATTATAGTTTTGACTTCTGTTACGGCTTTTAATTTTAATCCCTAGGTGCTCCGCTCTTCATCAGTAGAGTTTGTTAAAGCTGCATGTGAAAATAGTGTTGGGTTTCTACATTTATATGGTTTCAGACTTCCAGAACCATTTTCAGTGCATTGAGGTGTAGCATTGCAGTAAAACATTGAATTAAAACACTAGGGCCAGTTGTTTTAACTTAAGGGCAGCTTGTAGTCATAAACTTGTTTTAAAGATTTTTGTGTATTGTGTAAAATAATTTGTGGTGTGCATGTGTAAGATGACATTGGTTTTGCGGAAATTCGCATAAACAGGGTTGTTTTACAACAGAGGCTAGGCCCAAGTAGTGAGCAGGGGAAATTTATTACTATTATATGTGTGAAGTGCTCCATGATGCTAAATTAGAAAAATCTTAATTGAAACAGACTGTTGAGAAGTGTTGTGATCTCATTCTGGCTCTGAAAAAGTGTTTTTTTTTTTTTTTTTATTTTTTTTAATCCTACGTTGTGTGCAGAGTTGGCGTGCGCTTGTGTGGGGAAAGACGTGTGGTGTTTTGGGGGTGAAGTAGCTCTGTGTGATCTGTGTCGGTCTGCACTGTGTCTGGAGGTACCTGTGGTCCAGTGCTGGGTTTGCCTCTCGACCCAACGTTTGCGAGTACCCGTGGTGTTGCAAAGAAATAAATCTGGGCGTTTTATCCCAACACTTTAACGTAAATCTTTTAACCAAAAGACCTTGACGCAAAGTGACCCAAGTGCCTTGTTGCTCTCATTGGACTGGCTGTTTCAATGGTATGCAGAGAAAAATGAATCCCCCTGAATTAGATGGCATAAGATTTGTGTTCCTGTGTCACCTTCACGGTCCACCTCACCTGCTCTGTCCATCCCACCTCAGCGGTTACGTTGGGGCTTGAAAACTGGTGTTTATTGTAGGGCCAGTAAAATCTTTGAATGATGATGCATTCAACGCCATTGGGCCCTTATTGGGCAAGACCGCCTCCGTAGACTATACTTTTTTTTTGTTGTTTATAAAATTATTTTTTATTATGAGCTAAAAAGGCTCTGTTCTAATCATGTAAGTGGCTCTCCGCCGTCGGGTGGATCTGGTGAAGACCAGTCCCAGGGCACAGACGGTTTGGTGGGTGTTTGGCGCTCGTCCTGTTCGCGGGTTGAAGCAGCTTGCGGCAAGTACAGGTAATCCGGCTGGACTCGTGTGAGGGAGAGAAACGACTTAACCAGAGGTTGCGTTGCTCTCGCGTACTCTGTTTTTTTGTCTCTTCAGAGGTGCATCTTGAAGAAGCTCTCCGTGTAGTACAGAGGCAACCTGAACATCGATGCTGAGAGCAGCATCACCCAAGTTGGAATGTTGGTGAGGTTGCAAGCTCATTGTTTTTGGTCCTTTTTCAATGTAGTTGGCAAGGGGAGTGTTTTGAAATCCACAGTAGACCTTTAACATCAGGAGTGTGCTGTTGTAGGTGTCGGGTGTGTGCGGTTGTGGGTCTGTATTGTACAAATGGTTGTAAGTCATTTGAAGCAGTCTGTATCCTGTGACACTACATCTATTTGAATCAGTCTACCAGGCATTGGTGCCTTCACCAGGCAGTGTAAATGAGTCTGTTAGCTGTGTCAAGTAACGTTGAGTGATTTTGTTTGTTCATTTCCTTCATTTTTATTTTTTTCCCCTTTGTTCTTCCCAACTTTGGGATGACCGGTTTTCTCCCGCGCCTATTGGTGAATCTTCCACTATTGATTTGAGAGAGCCTGGGGCTGAGGAAAATGCGTCCCCTCATCTGGAGTGGGCTGTACCATATATCCAGTCACGGTTTTTAAGGTGTAATAACCACTGCCATGGGACGTGTAGGCCGTTTTATTGTTTGTTTTTATTTTGAATTCTTGATGTGGTAGTAAACAACCAAACATCAGCGGCCACGTGAAATGCTTCCTGGAAAAAACATCACTGATATCTATTCAGGGTTGACAATACAGCTAATCAGCAGCAAGGTTATACAGCTTCTTGGTGATTGTGATTTATTTATTTACTTTTTTATATCACGCTGTAAGCTGCAAGGCCTTGCTGCTGATTGCCCATCTTATCAGCACCCAAAAGATATTGGTGTTTTTTTAACCACTTACAACAGTTCCTTAACAGGATAAGCCACCCAGCAGCACAGCTGAAGGGATTTTGAGTGGTGGTTATCATTTTGAGAAGAAGGGTATTCAAAGCATTGCTTAACTGTTCATTAGGTGGTGGTGGGGAGGGGTGATTTAATTTCTCTTGCTTTCTTTGAGTGGAAATTAAGTTGTTTTTGATGGACGTGATCAGGAAAAGACATATAGATTGACATGGTTTGTGTATATGAAGGCTGTTACAGTGATTGGTTATATTTTAATGGGAACTATCATTTTATCCTAGTGCAGGAATATCATATCAGTAGCTGCAACTAGAGATATGTAGCCCGGGATCAGCAGTCACATGGGGACTGAACTGTTCAATGTGGGGTTTGGCAGTGTGGAATTGGCACGCTTGGGGTAAGCCTTTTAGGCTTTTGTTTGTGTGCTTAAATACAGAATGAATGCTGTCTTTAGAACACCCATTTTTCCATACGCATATATTGCATTATCGTGTCCTATCCAGTCCAGAGCGTTTTCGTTTGGACATGGGAATGACATCACCATATACTTTTTTTTTTTTTTTTTTTTTTTACATGAAATGATCTTCCTTTTCAGTTCAGGTAACCATTGACTTTCTTATTTATTTTTTTGTGATCTGAAATTTTCTGTGTTTTAAATGTATGGGGGGGGGGGGGGGCGGCAGGGACTTGTGGTCTTTGTCAACTACCAGTGGTCCCCCAAGCAAGATTATGTTGATGCCCAATTTCATGCTGGGGTTTATTTTGCTTTTGTTTTGTAGGTGTTTTGTCAAATATCTGTATATATCTTTGTGTTTCTGTGTTCACACATGATCAGCCTCTTGCAGATTTTTCAAGCTCCAGACCAAGATGGCTGCAGTTTCCTTTCATCCGCAGCAAATTCAAGCCTTGGAAACAAGTTTGGCTTTAGCCTCTTTAGGCAAACAATGACTTTAATTTAGCAATTAGCGACAGTTCTTTTTTTTTGGGGGGGGTTGGGGGGGGGGGGGGTTTATTTCAGTTGTAGTGTGTCTTTTTGATTGGGTCACATAGCTTTTATCTGTGTAGAAAAGCACAGCTTTTGGTGTGCTAGGAGACAGGTTCATTTTTCCTTGTCAGATGCCGTTGGTATCATGACTGAAATCAATGCAATTTTTTTTTTTTTTTTTTTTTTTTTTTCTTTTTCTGAATTGGGCAATGTACACACAACCTCTGGAATTATACTTTCACTGCACAAGCTGCTTAGGAGTTGAAGTGTATTTTTTGTTTTGGAGCACAAATCCCCAGATGCCCTCATTATGGCCAAGTTGACAGGCCATCAGAAACCTGTGTAAATATCTAAAATATCCTTCATCGCACTCACAGGCTATCTGGGCCAATCAGAAAACATAACACTGAAACTGAAATCATATTGAAAATGTGAACTGTAAGTGTTGAAACACCAAAAACCAGCAGGCCAAGGAACTGAGTAAGGTTCTCGGCCTAACGGATTGAGGATGGTTGGGTTGTGGGGGTCATTGTTGTGAAACTTCAGGAGTGCGTACAAAGAGAACTCGACACATTTAAGCCCACCATGGAAAATTAGAAAAGAAAAAACCTGAAGTGTAGCTGCTGCGCAATTTCAGCCATAGAAACATTCATTTTAACAGCCTCTCAATACCAAAGCTGATACACATATGGTGGGAGGTTTGGAATGTCTTGAGTGTGCGTGTACTTGCGTGTGTAACATTGAATTTGTTGACGATACACTTGCACTACTGTCGCTTCAACCCGTACTCGCATAGATTTCACTGCGGCTTTGTACTGTAGAGACTAGGTGCGTGAGGTTCATGCAATGACTTGCTTTGTTAAAAAAAAAAAAAAAAAAATTAAAAATAGGTCCTTCAAAATCTAACATGAAAGTTATCGTACCGAATATCAGAATGCTGATTGTGTTGTATCATTGCAAAGGTGGGAAACAAAAAATCTAATAAAAATTGAGCTGTAACCTTTTTAATAAATGTTTTTGTTTTACTGTTTTTCATTTTATTTTTTTACTTAGCCAAGCCTGTGGACAGTAACACTGTTGTGCAGTAAGCATCCCAGTAACACTGTTGTACGGAAAGTATCCCAGTAACACTTGTACAGTAAGTATCCCAGTAACACTATTGTACAGAAAGTGTCCCAGTAACACTGTTGTACAGTAAGTATCCCAGTAACACTCTTGTACAGTAAGTATCCCAGTAACACTGTTGTACAGTAAGTATCCCAGTAACACTCTTGTACAGTAAGTATCCCAGTAACACTATTGTGCAGAAAGTATCCCAGTAACACTGTTGTACAGTAAGTATCCCAGTAACACTGTTGTGCAGTAAGTATCCCAGTGTTAAGTTCCACTGTATCCGCAAGCTTCTGCTAAACCATTACACCTTCCACAGCCTGGCAGCCCTCTGGCAGGCCCTCTAAGATCAGTCCCCACATTTACAAAGTCTGCTCTTAATGCTGGGTGCCTGCTCAGTACTGAGTGGAGGGAGGCTGTAGTTCAGTCAACCCATGTACACCACTCTACACCTGCCTACACCACCATTCACCCCCTTACACCTGCCTACACCACCCTACATCTGCCTACACCACTGTACACCTCCCTACAGCACCCTACACCTGCCTACACCACCATACACCCCCTTACACCTGCCTTCACCCCCATACACCTACACCACCCTACATCTGCCTACACCACTATACACCTGCCTACACCCTCATTCACCCCCATACATCTGCCTACACCACCCTACATCTGCCTACACCACTGTACACCTGCCTAAACCACCCTACATCTGCCTACACCACTGTACACCTCCCTACAACACCCTACACCTGCCTACACCACCCTACATCTGCCTACACCACTGTACACCTGCCTACACCCCCATTCATCCCCTTACACCTGCCTACACCACCCTACATCTGCCTACACCACTGTACACCTCCCTACAACACCCTACACCTGCCTACACCACCATACACCCCCTTACACCTGCCTACACCACCCTACATCTGCCTACACCACTGTACACCTGCCTACACCCCCATTCACCCCCATACACCTGCCTACACCACCCTACATCTGCCTACACCACTGTACACCTGCCTACACCCCCATTCATCCCCTTACACCTGCCTACACCACCCTACATCTGCCTACACCACTGTACACCTCCCTACAGCACCCTACACCTGCCTACACCACCATACACCCCCTTACACCTGCCTACACCACCCTACATCTGCCTACACCACTGTACACCTGCCTACACCCCCATTCACCCCCATACACCTGCCTACACCACCCTACATCTGCCTACACCACTGTACACCTGCCTACACCCCCATTCACCCCCATACATCTGCCTACACCACCCTACATCTGCCTACACCACTGTACACCTGCCTACACCCCCATTCACCCCCATACATCTGCCTACACCACTGTACACCTGCCTACACCCACATTCACCCCCATACACCTGCCTACACCACCCTAAATCTGCCTACACCACTGTACACCTGCCTACACCCCCATTCACCCCCTTACACCTGCCTACACCACCCTACACCTACCTACACCACTGTACACCTCCCTCCAGCACCCTACACCACCATACACCCCCTTACACCTGCCTACACCACTGTACACCTGCCTATACCACCATACAGGATTCAGGTCAGGATTCATTCATCATACTCGATCTCTGGCGGCACGGTAACTATGACCGCAAATAACACACAGGGAATTTGGCTAATGCAGTTTTTCTTTTGGCCCAATTTTAACCTTCATTTTCAAGGATCACCGGAATATTCCGCCATTTTCAACTTAATCATAATCCTTTTAGTATATTTTTGGACATGGAATTAATACGTATTCAATCCGAAGCTTATGCAGCTGATTGAGGAATCATTCAATCATTCAATTTTATATAATTCTAATTAAAATATGGATAATTATAAAAGTCTTTTAACCATGCAGTGTTTAAATTATACAATCAAGACAAATTATTTTGGTTATCAATAAAGGGAAGGCAATTAATATGAATATAGTGTACAAAGAATAAACATTGGGAATTGTATATCCTTTGTTGACTATAATTTTTTACCAGCTGTATAACAATTTTAGGTGTTTAATCAGTCACATATTCCTTTTGACTGCAGAATAAGTTATTTCATACAAAATTTTTGATATAATGGTATATTTCCTAGTGGATCTGAAATGTGTGCAGTTGACCTGATGTCTCTTTCTATCCAGTTTCTATAATAAATGGATTTGTGCCTAAAATGTAATGTATCTGTTCCGTGCCGGTGTACTTCCTGGTTCTGATGTGGTCCCACTCACTGATACAGTTCATTGCTTCTACTGAACTGTTCTTATACAGGTCCGTATGGGCTCCTCATAGGTTTCTATTGGCATCGCTGTCTCATAGACTGTAGAAAGCTGACTCTTCACACCTTGGCGGGGTACGCCTCATATCTATACAGCACTGAGAGTTTGGCACTTTTCAGGGTTCCCCACAGAAATAACCACAACAGCCACAGACGCTCAGCCCTTAAAAACATTCATTTCAGTGCATCCTGTACCCATTTTAACAGACAATTCATAAACAACTTCACAAAATATCAACTTCACAATAAAGCTCCAAAGGGATTCTTCTTCTCCTCCTCCTCTTCATCGTCCGTCATCTCCATCTCCTTCTCCATCTTCTCCTAGGCGCAGGCTATATTGCTGTTCACATGGTTAGTTGGCTACGTTACAGTGGGTTCTTCACTAACCATGTTATAAAGCTTATATATACATTGTGAAAACTGGGCTTTGTTACTTTTAATGACATTAATCATTTGTGTTAGAGAAAAAGAATGCGATACAGAACAGTATTTTTTTTTTTTTTTTTTTTTTTTTTTTTTTTTTGACTTTTAAAACCCCGTTTATTATTAATCACACAGTCTTAATCACTTTGCAGCCCCAAAAACAAAACTCAGAAAAAAAAACCAACTCCAGTCCCACACACAGAAAACACTTAAAACTAACACCACTATCCCCATGTCTCCTATTCAAACCTTCAATTCTAATGTATTGCCCACTACTGCACACAGGACCTGCTGAATACACCACTTATCCTTGAAAACAGGCAAATCATTCATCATCAGGTAATATTCAAACTCCAGCCGTATCCTTGCTCGGAGCAAAAACCGTAACCACATTAACACCTCTGTTGGGCCTGCTCCCCTTAGCTGGTGCTTCCGGGTCACCCATATGGCCAATTTGGCCTGGCCCAACACAAAATTGACTATCTGAATTTTCCCCCTCATAGTCCTTGAGTAAGTCATGCTATAAATGAACAGACACTCCCCAAATTCAACCCCCAATGAGTGCAGTAACTGCTGTAAAAACTGGAAAAGTGATACCAGTCTGGGACAGTCTAGAAATAAATGTTCTACAGTCTCCTCCTGACCACAGAATACACAATTCTTGCTGATACCCGGATCAACTCGGTTCAGGAAACGGCCTGTAGAAACTGTCCTGTGGAGTATCCGCCACTGCAGATCCCCTGACCTCTTTTGCAAAGGAGGCTTGTACAGAGTCCTCCATGCAGGACTCAATTCGCCCGCAGCAGCAAACCTTTCCACCCACTTTGAGGCAGGCAGAGATGCGAGAGAAGCTGCGTGTGTCACTTTCACACACCACTGATACAGCAGCTTCCTCGGCGCCTCCCGGACACAGACCACCCCCCAGGCCCTCCCCCCCAGGAAAGGCCCTTGAGTGGGCTGGACTGAAGGTTGTATCCAAAGCTCAGGACACAAAACTTCTGAGCCAGTCAATCCACCTCTAGCAAGTGCCTCCTCCACCACCTCCCGCACGTGAGGATGAAGACAGCTGACCAGGCCGCCCAGCAACTTGTCACATCTCCTAACAGAGTGGACACCCAGATCCCTCGCCAACTCAACAGCAGTTTTCCAGCACCTGTTCTGCATGTCCAGAAGATGGATAAGTCTTGTTACTCCACCTCTAGCAAAGGTGTGGAGGGACAGTCCAGACTGTAATGCCGCTTCAGGAAAAAACAGAACAGTATTGTAATGTGCTTGGTAGCAAGCTTTACTGGAGTACTAGCAAGCTAAGCCAGCTGAAAACGAATGTCTCCGTATGTGGTTAGCTAAAAGCTATTACATTTTGATTGCAGTGAAAAAGAACTGCTTCTTTTCATTGAAATGCATGGTGTCACCCACTGCCACCACTTCACATTACAGGCTTGCATAGAGTGGAGTTGGAGGAAGACCTTTCATATGCGGCTTTGTGCAATCCACTGGCGCCTGATCAACCAGCGGGGGCTGTTTGAGAGGGATGAAACGCGGGCCCCTAACCGATTGAGCCCTCGCATACCCTGGGTGATGCAATCGCCAATTGTTCGTCACCCTGTGGACCTACCGGCCATATTTGGCCCTAGCACAGCCCGGACTGAGTTTGAGACCATTTGGCTGTCCATGTACCATAGAGTGTGTGCCTTAACTTAATTCTGACTAGATCATGTATCATAACTAGGGACACCAGTTTCAAGGGGAGTGTTCTCGCCAGAAATTTGGTTATCCCTCTGCAAGAGCTTGATGGAGCCTTCTTGCATGTCAGTAATCACATTGCCGTCTCCAGTAATCACATCTCTAGTAATCGATCAATGGCCACAGACGATGACTGGCAGCAGTGTTTCCACGCTGTCCTGCTGCTTACACTGCAGACATGCAGCTGCTATTTTATTAGCGTCAGGCGGTAACATTTATTTAATTTTTTTAAGCAACGGGGGAATTAAAATTGTGATTATATGTACAAAAATAGTTCATTAAGATCAATCATAGTAATTCATTACTTTGCAGCGGATGTAGGCTTATAAAAAAAATGAAAGGCTAGAACTTTGCGATTAAATTTCATCATGGTCAGTTGCTTAAGTGTCCTCTGTGATTCTGTGGTGGTGCTTGGTGCACACTTATTAATAGGTAGATACACATGTTTCTGTCAAAAAAGAGTTTATTGGAACTGACAAGTATTTTTTTTGCTTTCTGCACAAAATTTTGAATATTTTTCCACCTCTGCCCCGGAACTCCCCAAGTGTTAGAACTTGGCCTGGTTTGAGTGCAATAATATGTAATCAACTAGTTCAGAAGTACAGTACTCTTCAAACCTTGGAAGTGAGTCCAATGACAGTGTTGTCAAGTCATACAGCAACTTGCTTGGGGTTAAAACCTTGGACAGCCTCAAGGAATTACTGCACTGGATTAGAAAACCATGGTGTCTTTTGGGGTGCATTAGGGTTATAATTTTCTCAGCAACGGCTTTGAGTATTTTGATGTGTCTACCACATTAATACACCATGTTTATTTAGGTTTCAGATATTCAGAGCATTAATTGCGATGTGTGTTTGTTGAGTCATTGTTCGGTATTCATTTTCCGTTGTTGTATACCTTATTGTATAATACTTCATATATTCTGATCTCTCTACTGTCAAACCATCCATTTTGATTACAATTGTTTCATGTTCTGCATTACATTTTGAGACATTCCTTCTCTTTTTTTTTTTTTTTGGCCCACCACCACCCCCTACAACATATTCCAGGTGTTCCCCATGTGCATACACACCCACCCAATTTATACTTCCTATATACAGATAATAGTAATACTAAAAAGTAGAAATAATGGTGCTGCAGATATTTTGTCTGCCCCTTCGCCCTACCCCCAGCCAGCCCACCCCTCCACCATGTGTTAAACATATACTGTACAGTGCCGTGAAAATGTATTGCCCTTTCCTGATTTAATCTATTAGCCTATTGTATATTTGTCACACTAAATGGTTTGATCTTTAGACAAATGTAATGTAATATTAGACAAAGGGAACCTGAGTAAAAGCAAAACACATTTTTAAAAGTATTATTTCATTTATTTAATGGAAGAAAAGTTATCAAATACCCATATCACTCATTAAAAAAAATAATTGCTCCAGTTACTAACAAAGGACAACGAAAGCAGCCTCGCAAACGACAGGTTAGAGCGGTCAATTCATCTTGCGTTTAATAATAAAATGTTACCTATTCAATACCGGAAGAAATCCACTTCACTGAGGCTGCTGCGTCAGTGGAGCACTGAAGTGCCCTGGAGGCTCAGTTTTGATCAGTTCTGACTAAAGGAATTTTGAGCCACTATAGATATAAGAGATTGGAGACGAGTCCATAGACTTCCTGTTATAAAAAGGTATTAAAATGTAATATTTCCCAAAAACATCTGGACCAAAACAATCATTGTCTCACAAACTAGTACACATAATTAAATTGGATTTTTTTTTTTAAAAATTGACCAATCAAGTTTTCTTGGATTGTCAAACCAGTTTAGCTTTTTATATTTAAGCAGAGAGTTTTAGCTTAAATGTATCTCTGATTTAAGTAAATGGGCAGAAACGATTAACTGTATAAAAACAAGTTCTTATACAGACATCGGGCAGAAAAAGCTCTTTCGCACACAGCACGCATACTTCCGGGTGCTTCACTGACTGGCCCCTCCCACCTTAACTTTCAATCTCGCGAGATTTCACGAATAGGACAGTGTCGGATTCCAGTGGATAGAGGGAAGAGGGTGAGAGAGGGGCGCTTGGGTGAGTTTGTAAATACTTTACGGACTAGTGACAAAACACACGGTTGTAAATCATCCAGAATATGAGCAGAGAGGCTCCGCAAGTATCAGTGAGGTATTAGTGGGACAATGACAGCCTCATGATGTTTCTCAGTCGCGGTCACAAGCTAACATTAGCTAGTTAGCTAGCTAGCTTGTTATGTTTTCAACTCCGCTCTGTCGATTTTGGCTCTGTCTTTTTCCATTTCGCTTTTTTTAACCTAGTGACGTCTTTTGGAATATGACTTGCGAGACAGTTATGTAGATTTTTGACGCTAGGAAAGGGGCTCTTCAAGCATGGTGAATGGCTGTTGGGTTTGTTGTGGCACATTTGCCATTGCACGGGGCCTTCTGGGTTGAAGCATTTGGTGAAGGGGGAAATTCCAACCATTGATAGGCACTTCGAGGACCCAGTTATATTCAACTGTGAGTCACTATTGACAGGTACACGTCCAATGAGCAGGTGGTGTTTCGCTGTTCTTCTGTAATAAGACCAATCAGGAAGAAAAATAGGCGGATGTTGAGTGGATTAGGGCAGGGTCATGGTGGTCCTGACACATTCTAGTGGGCTGCTAGCTAGCTAGCTACTAGGTAGCTATTAGAAACGAGCTACCATTAGTTAATTTGTTCGTTAACGTTATATAGATTGTTAGCATGCACGCTAGCTAACGGAAGTAGAATTAATTTCGCGATGCCACTGAAACTTTAAAATAAGTTCTTCCGAAGAGAATTTATTCACCACAATCCTCACAGGTGACATTAACCTTTAAGGGATTTTTGTATGTGTTACTGGCGAGTTTGGTTTTCCTATTATCCTCAGCGGTAAATCTAGCACTACTTTGAATACTTTTGTTAAATTGGACCACTATATATCATTTACCACCAGACTTGCAATGGATAGGCCATAATTTACACGCGATCAGTTGGATTCTAGTATTATTCTTATTCTTATTATTATTATTGTGATGATGATGAGGCAGTCACCCATATCCGAATTGAATTCCAGTGCACAAATATATTCTCATTCAAGTTTATGAAAGTTTAACTTGTCAGACATTTTTGGTTAACAGTTGGTTAACAGTTTAGTAACATTGCATAACTATCACTATAGAAATCCTGAATAGATGTCTTCCCTTTCTTTTTTCAATAAATTTAATTCAGTTCACTTAAGTTTTAATTGTACAGCACTTTTTACAGACATACTGTCTCAAAGATGCTTCACAGTGGAAATACAAAAGAAATTCAAGCAAAAAAACATGATCTGCTACTTGGTCAAGGATGCAAGTAAGCCTACAACTTCTGCTTTTTTTTTTTTTTTTTTACATCAGTTACGTTTCAAGTACGCTGAAAAACATGGGGGACGATCGGCCTTTTGTGTGCACTGCCCCAGGCTGTGGACAGGTAAGTACCTGCTCTCAACTTTGGTCCTGGAGCTGTCCACGTGTGTGTGTGTGTGTGTGTGTGCGTGTGAATCACCAGCCTCTGCAAAACACTCTTAGACCTGATAACTTAAGTTTAGTTGTTTATTTGAGGAGGTTCTTGTGGGTAACGTTCTGTTCCGCTGATGTCTGGTTTAGTGGGCTTACTTTAATTGTTCTGGCTCCGCTGTGCCTTCTGTATATATTTTTACGATATACAAGAAAATAAGATTACTTCCTTTCAACAAGAGCCAGTGCTGAGGATACAGAGCTGACGATCTGGATAAAACATTGATAATCTGTGGTTAAAACTTCTTGTCATCATTTCAACACAGTGTCAATAATGTACAATGAAATTGTACTGTGATCTGGGTGGGTATTTAAGGTAGTGGATGCATCAACCTTGCCTTACAAGAGACATACCCTCAGCTGGGTAGAATCATCCATATTTGGAGAGAGACATGACTTGTTCAATTTTGTTTTCTAATTTGTTTTCAATGTAAATTTTCTAATGGGGAAAATAATCTGTTATTTAAATGGAAGAGTTAAAGTGAGCCTTTTCAAACGTTATATGGCCTTTCTTTAATCTAGCAAATGCTCTTCTCCAGAGCAGTTTAGAATGAAAGAGAATGTAAGTGTGTCCATCTGAGCTATATGAGCAACAGTATCAGACCTGGTTAACAGCATTTCTTAGGCCATGCAAGTGTATGTGCATCATCACCAACCACTAAATGGAAGTTAAGTTACAGTGACAAGAAAAAGTATTGACTGATTGCCTGATTTTCTCTGTTATTGCTTATTTGTCACACTGAATGGTTTAAGATCTTTAGACAAAATGTAATATTTGACTGTGTGAACCTGAGTAAACGTAAAGTACATTTTAAAAAATTATTATTTCATTTATTTAATGAATGGCCAAAAGTGTGTTAACACCTGACATCCAACATCTCGTCCATAATTACGGGCATTAATATGGAGTCAGTCCACCCTTTGCTGCTATAACAACCTCCACTCATCTGGGAAGGCTTTATGCTAGACGTTAGAGCATTACTGCGGGGATTTGCTTCCATTCAGCCAGAAGAGCATCAGTGAGGGTCGGGCACCGATTGGGCAATTAGGCCTGGCTCACAGGTGGCTTTTTAATTGATCCCAAAGGTGTTTGATTGGGTTGAGGTCAGGGCTCTGTGCAGGCCAGTCATGTTCTTCCACATCGTTCTCAACAAAATCATTTCTATATGGACCTTGCTGTGTGGGGGCATGGTCATGCTGAAATGGAAAAGGGCCTCCCCAAAACTGTTGGGGAAGCACAGATTTGCCTTCACTGGAACTAAGGGGCCTAGCCCAAACCATGAAATATAGCCCCAGATCACGGGATGTCCAGCTACTTTTGGTCATATAGTGTACCTTGTACAAAAAAAGTTCTCTTGTATATCCTACCTTATGCTTTAAAGCACCAGAGACAGACCTGCCTATTGAGCTCTATTTCTTTGAATACAAAGTTTGTTGTTGTGACATCCCTAACGCTATTGGATATGACATGTATGAATACATGCTGCACGTAAATGCTTTCTTAGGCTATTGGTGACCAAGTCAAGTCGTATTTGTGGTTTTGTTTGATAATTTGTAGCTACTGGTCATTTAAAAATTGTGGGTGATTTACTTGGATTCACGGGAAATTTGCATTTGACCAATCAGAGTAGTACAGGACTGCTAGCTCCACCCAGTAGTTCCTGGTACCTTTTTTTGCTACCTCTGGAAGGGTAGCGAAATTTAGTTCTGAGAACTTTACACGGTACACTTCTGCTGGCAGTGATCATGGTTTCATGGCATGGGACGGTACAGCAGTGGAAAAGGGGGCTGTGCGTGAGAAAAAAGTGCTCGGGAGTGAGAGTAGGAGAGAAGGGGGGGTACACAGATGCCACCTGGTGGCAGAGCAGAAGGGTCTGATGGTGTTTAAAGGTAGACGGAAGCTAGCTGTCCAGTAGGCCCCGTGGTGGCTGAGCAGAGGGGTCTGATGGTGTTTAAAGGTAGACTGAAGCTAGCTGTCCAGTAGGCCCTGTGGTGGCAGAGCAGAGGGGTCTGATGGTGTTTAAGGGTAGACTGAAGCTAGCTGTCCAGTAGGCCCTGTGGTGGCTGAGCAGAGGGGTCTGATGGTGTTTAAAGGTAGACTGAAGCTAGCTGTCCAGTAGCCCCTGTGGTTTCTGAGCAGAGGGGTCTGATGGTGTTTAAGGGTAGACTGAAGCTAGCTGTCCAGTAGGCCCCGTGGTGGCTGAGCAGAGGGGTCTGATGGTGTTTAAGGGTAGACTGAAGCTAGCTGTCCAGTAGCCCCTGTGGTTTCTGAGCAGAGGGGTCTGATGGTGTTTAAGGGTAGACTGAAGCTAGCTGTCCAGTAGGACCCGTGGTGGCTGAGCAGAGGGGTCTGATGGTGTTTATAGGTAGACTGAAGCTAGCTGTCCAGTAGCCCCTGTGGTTTCTGAGCAGAGGGGTCTGATGGTGTTTATAGGTAGACTGAAGCTAGCTGTCCAGTAGGCCAGCGTGGTTGCTGAGCAGAGGGGTCTGATGGTGTTTAAAGGTAGACTGAAGCTAGCTGTCCAGTAGGCCCCGTGGTGGCTGAGCAGAGGGGTCTGATGGTGTTTAAAGGTAGACTGAAGCTAGCTGTCCAGTAGGCCCTGTGGTGGCAGAGCAGAGGGGTCTGATGGTGTTTAAAGGTAGACTGAAGCTAGCTGTCCAGTAGGCCCTGTGGTGGCAGAGCAGAGGGGTCTGATGGTGTTTAAGGGTACACTGAAGCTAGCTGTCCAGTAGCCCCTGTGGTTTCTGAGCAGAGGGGTCTGATGGTGTTTAAGGGTAGACTGAAGCTAGCTGTCCAGTAGGCCCCGTGGTGGCTGAGCAGAGGGGTCTGATGGTGTTTAAGGGTAGACTGAAGCTAGCTGTCCAGTAGCCCCTGTGGTTTCTGAGCAGAGGGGTCTGATGGTGTTTATAGGTAGACTGAAGCTAGCTGTCCAGTAGCCCCTGTGGTTTCTGAGCAGAGGGGTCTGATGGTGTTTATAGGTAGACTGAAGCTAGCTGTCCAGTAGGCCAGCGTGGTTGCTGAGCAGAGGGGTCTGATGGTGTTTAAAGGTAGACTGAAGCTAGCTGTCCAGTAGGCCCCGTGGTGGCTGAGCAGAGGGGTCTGATGGTGTTTAAAGGTAGACTGAAGCTCGCTGTCCAGTAGGCCCTGTGGTGGCAGAGCAGAGGGGTCTGATGGTGTTTAAAGGTAGACTGAAGCTAGCTGTCCAGTAGGCCCTGTGGTGGCAGAGCAGAGGGGTCTGATGGTGTTTAAAGGTAGACTGAAGCTCGCTGTCCAGTAGGCCAGTGCAGTTTTAAACTTGGTGTGAGCTGCAGCTGGGAGGCAGTGAGGTGCGATGAGGAAGAGTGCGACGTGAGCGTGCTCGGGAACGTTGTGCGGCTGCGTTCTTGAGCAGGGACACTTATTCCTTAAACAGCATTAAAAGCTTGTCAGAGTTTAATTTCCCAGTTCAGTCTGCACAGATAGGCAAATACAGTGTAGGTTAATAATAATACAGTAGAATCCACTTAATCGCATATGCATTATCGCGTAATTCGTGTATTTGCATAGAATCGCCAATCTCAAAACATTTCCCACTCATTCCTTTGTATAGACAGTGCGTGTTTGCATAAACCATTGGAGCATATTTTGGATATTGTCATGGAATTATGATCATTACATCACACAATGATCTATAAATATACGTTATGTTGGCAGGTGCGGTATAAACAAACCGACAATTGCCTCATAAAGACACAAAGCCGCAAAAGACATTTCCGTGTAGGAAAAACCTGATCGTATACCATTAAAAAATCTGAAACATGTTTGACCTTTGACTAGATTTTCTGGTTGAAAAGAAAATTAGCTGAATGTTAGCTGAATATTCAGCTTGGCTGAATATTCATTCACTTGAATAGGGTCTGTCCACTTAGATTACAAAGTGCCATCGGTCATACAAGGCTTTGCAAGGAAGCATAATGATGAGCATCTGCCCATCTACGCTCATCATTCGCCAGAAATAGATATAGTCTAAATCTGATAAGCTCTGTCTGGTTGAGCTGGGTGTTTCCTGTGTCACGGTCTAGGTGTTTGCTGACAATGAATATCAGAGCTGATCGTGTTATGTAAAATTGTTATATGTTGCTTATTACTCGTTATTGCTTTAAGAAAGCAATGTCTTGTATTCCTGTCAAGTGGACGTTTCGCCAGTGATAACAGACAAAACAGATACACAGAACTGTTGTTTTTAATTCATTTTCTTAAACTCCTTCAGCTCAGCACCTCTTGACAATTTCAAATGTAACCAGAAACAGAAAAGATCTATACAAATATCCAAATAACCAAAATGGTCGCTTAAAATTTTTTTTCTCCCCTTCCTCAGTTAATCTCAAGTAATTAGAGTACTTCTAAATGCAAAATGTTGGACGTGCCTCCAGAGTTTCAAAGTCTGCGTATGATATGCGGCTGTGGGTTTTATTTTTTTAAGTCTTGAAAAAATCTGAAGTGGCGTGTTGCAATTTTTTGGGCTTGTTTAAAAAAATCTGGACCTGGTTTTTCTACATTTCTGGTTTGTGGACACACATTTATGGACAGTAACTAGCTTGCTTAGGTATTGTACCCCCCCGCCCCACCCCCCGGCACTCACTCCTTCCTGTTTTTTTTTCCTTTTAAAAATCTGTACTCCTCAAAGAAAACATCAAAGGGGCAGTTAACCCAAAAATGAAATGAAGATGTGTCTCCATGAATATGTCCATCCAGATAACTTGTCAAATTTCAGCAAAGCTTTCTAGATATTCTATAAATTTTGTTTTCTGACCTTTTAAACAATTTTATCAAAATGGTAGCCCTGGAGGCCCAACTCACCATTTAGGCTATCTCTTTCTCACTGACGTTATTCGTTTTACTCTTTTTTTTTCTCTCAGAGGTTCACCAATGAGGACCACCTCGCCGTCCACAAACACAAGCACGAGATGACCCTGAAGTTCGGACCTGCCCGGACCGACTCAGTCATCATAGCAGGCGAGTCCTGGTCCCCGCTCTCTCTTTCCTTTCAGACTGACCCCCCATGCGGGTATGCTGGGTGCTCTTGTGAAGGGATTGTCAAATCAAAGGTGTTTTTTTACATTTTATTTTGTGCAAGAGCATGATCTGTGTAAGATTCCTTTTTGGAAGCTATAGTGTAGATGCCTACAAATTATGCACCTTTCTGGAATGTGTTTTTAAAAAAAAGCAATTTTAGGTCATACAAATTTGTATTTTTTCCAGAAAAGGGTTTATGACTGACCAGCCTAGACTGATACATATAAAACATTTTAGATTTAGATTTCAGTTTTCTTAGGTGGTCAAAATGAACTTTGTTTACTTGGTAGCACTAGTGCTCCTAAACTCAAATGTTTAGGAGCACCAGCAACGATTTAGGAGCACCCACCAAAATTCCAGAAGCACCAACAATTTTATATTGATTTAGTTGTCTTTTCTGAGTAGATATCTCTCCGTTTTAAAAGAAGCTCTAACTAGTGAGCAAAAGAAAGTGACAGCCTTTGCAGCTGTAATGTTTTGAACGCGATATGCACCCATTCACATTGGTCAGCCCCAGTGAGGTGGGCTCTACTTGGGTTACACTAGATGTGATTCTACCTTAGAGTGATGGATACGGGGCTCCACGATGATGTAGGGTATTGGCTACTCTGCATTGGCTACTCAGGGGTGTGGTCTATTCACCATGTAGCCAATAGGGGCCCCCTGCTTGTCTATCAGCATTATTGAGTCAAAAATAATAAGAAAAATAGCATTTTAATTTTTTTTACATTTTTATTATTTAAAAAAAAATCACACTAGGGCAGAGCTCTCTGGACATGGCCCCATTGCACCATGGGGGTTGTGCTGGGGTGTGCTACACCAGTGAACCTGCTGTGCTTAATAACTAGCCTACTCGATTGGAATTAATCCAGTATAGCTGGATCTGTATGTGGTGAGCCTCATCCGTATGAAACTCGAATGACTCTCCATGGTACCATTTCCAAGTTATATGAGGTGAGGATAAAATTTGAAATTTAATATACATAACTGTAATTGTAGTGTAGGCTAATAGAACTGATCACAATCAACCAGTCCATCACATAAGCCATGTTGGTAGATTGCATGTCTTTTTAAAAAAAATGCATCAGTTAAAATTCATATTCTTCCCGTTTTTATCCCCCTTCTTCAGGCTTCTGCCTGTCCGACTGGTAGGCTACCCTTGATTGACATGAAATGTGGCCAATCTGCTGCTGAGGACTTTGTTACAATAAGTACGCCTATTCATGGTATAGATGCGATTGTGCACTCAAAACGTTGTGGTATGGTCGCGTAAATGTCCAATATTACGTGACAGTTACACAATAACTTTGCCAACGCATTTTATATGGGTCAGAGCGTTCTGGTCCATTTTGGGCGGGTAATTTTGCTTAATGGTGCAAATCTGAAGCTGGGATTCTGTCCTGATATGATACTGGTCTAACGATTTTATTCATGATTTCTCATGCCCAATAGATACAGGTCTGTATGCAATTTGGCCTATATTTTTATGTGATGGTAAACTTTTCTAATGTGTTTTATATGCCGCAGGACAGTCGTGGTGGTGAAATGATAAATCTGGTCCAGTTTAGGCAGGGCATGTTTCTTTCAATAGCTGAACGTTGATGGTGTTTTAAATCTAAAAACTGGGATATTTCTTTGTTCAGATATGATTCTGGTCTAATGATTTTACTTTTATGCCAATACAGGTACAATTCTACTTGATTTTGTAAATAGGCACTGAAAAATGCAGTTAAGCTTTGCCCTATAATAGATATATAGAACACTGCTCTGCTCTACAAGATTGTTGCATTTACTTAATAAAATTATGGACAGTGGACCTGCTTCACCTTCATTTCAGATGGAGTCTGCATGGACAGTTAAATATATGTGACATTTTCAACTTAATCAGTTTGTCACAGCCAACTTAATAATATTGCGTGAAACCGCTATCCCAACGATTAATTTTTTTGTGTGTAGAAACGACGTTGCGAAATCTGCTAGTTTAGTAAGCGAGCTGTGGGCTGGTAATGTCTTGTCGGAGTAATCGATGGGAGACACGTGCTGGTTTGCAGTGAATTTGCGTGTCGCCGCCTCACCTGGTCTGACGTCAGGTCCGAGGACTGGGCTGCGTTTGAATGGTTGATTGGACGGTTGGAACTGTGCTGATGTGTGGCTGAGCCACTCCAGAATGTTCCGGAATGTGACCGTGTTCCGCGCGTCCTTCCAGACCAGACGCCCACGCCCACCCGCTTCCTGAAGAACTGCGAGGAGGTGGGCCTCTTCAGCGAACTGGCCAGCTCCTTCGAGCAGGAGTTCCGCAAGGAGGACGATGACAACAACAACAGCAGCAGCAAGACGGCCAAAAACTCGGTGAGCCAGCGACGGTGATCGGTGGTGGAAAGGCTTTTTTTTTTGCAGGTTTGGAGATGACTGTACAGATAACGTTATGCACTTCCAATGAGTGGGTGAAGCAGAACTGAGATACTTGCCACTGTTGCCCCAGGCGTGCTGTTTGGCGGGGGGGGCGTTGGGGGGGGGGGGGGGGGGGGGGTGGTTCAGCCTGGATCTCTGCTTTGTGACAAATACCCTTTGTAAAATACACTATACAAATAAAATGTAATTGAATTGAGATACACTTGCCTGCTCTCACACTTTCTCTAACAACAGTTAATGAACAGAACAAGAAAATAATAAGAATATTGAAAATTAGATAAGTGTCAGGAAAGAAGAGTTCAGGTCTGATTAATGGAAAGATGCGTGTTCATGATGAGTCTGTCTAAAGCGCCTCTGATTGGCTGTTCCCCAGTCTTCGGCCGTGCAGACTGCCTCTGACGTCAGGGTGAAGCGGGAGGCGTCGGTGGAGCTGGACTCCTCCCCTCCGAACAGCCCCAACTCCGTCTCCAGCATGTCCGACTCGGAGAGCAGCGAGCCCACGGTAACAACGATGTGCATGTCCAGACGTCTCAGTTAGCACCCTGTTTAGCTTTAATAGCAACATCTTAATGAGCACCCTGTTTAGCTTTAATAGCAACGTCTTAATGAGCACCCTGTTTAGCTTTAATAGCAACGTCTTAATTAGCACCCTGTTTAGCTTTAATAGCAACATCTTAATTAGCACCCTGTTTAGCTTTAATAGAAACGTCTTAATTAGCATCGTTTAGCTTTAATAGCAACGTCTTAATTAGCACCCTGTTTAGCTTTAATAGCAACATCTTAATTAGCACCCTGTTTAGCTTTAATAGCAACGTCTTAATGAGCACCCTGTTTAGCTTTAATAGCAACGTCTTAATTAGCACCCTGTTTAGCTTTAATAGCAACATCTTAATAATAGCACCCTGTTTAGCTTTAATAGCAACGTCTAATTAGCACCCTGTTTAGCTTTAATAGAAACGTCTTAATTAGCACCCTGTTTAGCTTTAATAGCAACATCTTAATTAGCACCCTGTTTAGCTTTAATAGAAACGTCTTAATTAGCACCCTGTTTAGCTTTAATAGAAACGTCTTAATTAGCACCCTGTTTAGCTTTAATGGCAACGTCTCAGTTAGCACCCTGTTTAGCTTTAATAGAAACATCTCAGTTAGCACCCTGTTTAGCTTTAATAGCAACATCTTAATTAGCACCCTGTTTAGCTTTAATGGCAACGTCTCAGTTAGCACCCTGTTTAGCTTTAATGGCAACGTCTCAGTTAGCACCCTGTCTAGCTTTAATAGAAACGTCTTAATTAGCACCCTGTTTAGCTTTAATAGAAACATCTTAATTAGCACCCTGTTTAGCTTTAATAAAAACGTCTTAATTAGCACCCTGTTTAGCTTTAATATAAACGTCTTAATTAGAACCTTGTTTAGTCAGAACCAGCATAAGCAGTCTTTTCATGTCTTTGAGGTCAGTAGCTAATGGAATGATTTTGATGTTTTTTGTGAGTTGGGTCTCTTTAGCAGTTTTTGGCCTGCAGAACAATTTCTGCCACAGTGTCTGTACATTGGTCTCATGTTAAACGGCTGTTAGTATTTCACGGGGTGCTGCCTGTTTTTCCGTTTGATCTCTGAGGTCAGTCTTGGTGAGGAAGTGCACAGCTTTATCGCTATGGTAACTGTGAGCAGGAAGTGGCGGGCACTCACTGCGCTGTGTTGGTAGCAGGTCCCCCAGCCGCCTGCGCTCAGCTCGGCGCCCACGCCCACCATCGTGCGGCCCGGCTCCCTGCCCCTCCACCTGGGCTACGACCCCCTGCACCCCACCCTGCCCTCGCCCACGTCCGTCATCACGCAAGCCCCGCCCTCCAACCGCCAGCTGGGGTGAGTACTAACGGAGAGCAGCGCCCGGAGCCTCTGCTCATCTCTCCTGATCACGCACACATGCACACTGACACACGCACACACACACATGCAGGATAACGCACACGTGCACACGTGCACACTGACACACGCACACACACACACACACACATGCAGGATAACGCACACGTGCACACAGATACGCGCACACACACACATAGACACATGCAAGATAGCTTCGTTGGGCTGTGGTGGAATGTCAGCCCCCAGGTAAGCAGCTGCTGCAGTTTGCCTGGGAGAGGTCTGTACAGCCTGCGCTTCTCCCTCCTGATTGGATGCCTCTCTCTCTCCCCAGGTCCCCCACGGGCCCATACCCAATGATGATGCACCTCCCCAACGGTCAGGCTGTCCCTCTCCTGCCCAGCCCGGGTCAGATGGCTTCAGTCATATCAGTAAGCGCCGAACCGCCTCCACCTTCTCCACACACCTGCACTAACAGTCACATTCAGACTTCTGTCTCTTACCCACGTACAGAACTATACAGGTAACACAGCAATGCACAGTGCCAGATTATAGGACAATGTCGATTCTGGGAGCTGTGTCAAATGTGTCGTGCTAGTGTTCAGTCGCTAGTGCAGGGGTCCCCAAACCTCGTCCTGGGGAGCCAGAGGTTAGGAACAGGTTTAGTCCCCAGAGACCTGTTGAGCTGAGGTGTAATTAATCTGTTTTTTGTGCAACATTGGGAACGGGGTAGTTGAGAAGATGGAATTGTTTGTGAAATTAAATTTATCAATATTTATTTCAGTCATTTATTGATCACCTGCATTCGTCTAGCCTTTTTGACAGGCTTATATTTTAGCTTTAAGTCTTTTTAATAATTTAACCGGCAGTCATGAAGGTTTGCGAGCGGGGTCCCATCAGAACATTCATTTTTTTGAACACGCAGCATTAATATGAGACATCATAAGTCCGCAGTTTACGTCGGTTAAAAGTGCCTCGCCTTCTCAAAAGCAAAAACACTATGAGCTGTGAGATCTACGGTAGCTTTTGTTTCGTTACACCGTTCCCTCAGAAGCTGGCTCTCTGCCCACTCAGAAGAGACGGACTCAGCATGCAGCTACTGAGGGCGACGTGTATTTCCAGTTCATCGGTGGAAAGAGTCGCTTTTTTCGCTCTCACGCTCACTTTTTTAACGCTCGCCAGCGCAGATCTTTTATGTCTTGTGTAAAAAAAGCGGCTGATTGGCCGAGCTGTTTCTGGGGCTCCGTGCCCTCGTTGAGCTGGCGGCTCAGCCTGTGACGCGTGTGAAACCGTGCGTGGGCGGAGCCTCCGGCGCGGTGGGCATGTCGCGGTTTGAGATTCGCTGAGCGTGTGTTTTCTTCCCCCCCCCCGCCACCCCCCGCAGCTCGCTCGTCCGCTCTGCATGGTGCCCAACGTTCCCGGCATCCCCGGCCCCCCGTTGGGCGGAGTCAGCAGCGGCTCCTCCTCCCCCTCCGGATACAGCGCTCACTCCGACGCCAAGATGGTAAGCTTTGCGTCGCAAATCTTTTTTTTTTTGACCCTATATTTTATCCACAATTTTTATCCCTGGTTTGTTCCCAACCCAAACTCCGCTGGGCTTGTTGATCTCCCGCTGTACCCTTCCTTCCTGCCGTCGTCAGGAGGAGAGAGGACACGCGCACGGACTCCTTAGATTCACGTGACGCCTGTTCTCGCGATTTTCTGATTATATGCCGCCCATGTTGTTGGAGGTCAGCGTATTCTCCCTCTGTGCATCTGCAGTACCAGCAGTGGCCTCTGGAGGGCGATGAGATCAGTGAAAATTGTCGGCTTTGCCCCCTGTCTTTCCCCAGGGAGACCGGGCCAATTTTTGCCTCTCCAATGCAGACCTCTGTCCTCAGCCAGCAAGGGCGTGGCAGGGACTCCAGGGAGATTATCATTGTGTGTCAGAGAGAGAATCACTGGGTTTCAGGGAGATTGTCACACTGTGTGCAGCAAGACTATTGGTTTCAATTAGATTCTGATGTTCTTTGACAATGACAATGGTGACTTGGGGTGAATGCCATTTTTAACGGAGTCGCGTTGTTCAGAAAAACCTCGGTGACAGGACGGTTATGCAGCCGCGGATTGGAGCGTTTGTCGGCCGAGAGACCGTTGCCCTGGTGACAGAGTGTGGTGCTTCTCCCTCACAGAGGCTGAAGGCGGCGCTGTCCCAGCAGGCCGCGGGCGTTCTGAACGGGGGGGCCGGCGGCGGCGGCGGCGGCGGTGGTATGGCGGTGGGCTCCAGCCCCATGGTCTCCCAGAGGCAGGAGCAGGGCCAGCTGCTCTCCCAGCACCCAGACACGCCCTCCCCCGCGCAGCCCCAGGTAGTGCCCCCTCCCCCACCCCCATTACACAGAACGTGCTGCTCCCCTTCTGCAGCTGTCACTGCTGCAGTGGAAGAGGGGCCTCCAGGAGCCGCTTCACTGTGGACTGATATGCTAAGGCTCTGCTCACAGTTATCAGCATGGCTGCATGTCTTAACTGAACACATCAGCAGCGCATGTCATTTTGTTTATAGTTACCAATGAGGTGGTCTTCCAAGTGCAGATGTTTAAGTGCTAAAACTAAAGCAAATCAATCATAAACGTCACATTTTTACTTGTTTATCATGTATTATGTGGAAGTTCATTGAACTTCAGAGACTTTTTTTTTTGTATTTCTTTGTTGTCCTTGGATGGAATTTTATGGTTTGTTTAAATTTCCCAATAAGCAACTGTTGATTTGTCCCTCAATGGTATCTTATTTGATTTTTAAAAAACTTAATTGAAGTTTGCATCCCCATGTGCATCAGGATGTGTGCTGTGTTGTGAAGCACTTGCCTATGCCCAGCCCTAATAGGAGATACTCTTCCCAGCATTTAAGGGCTCGATACTGCCCCCTGCTGTTCAGAATCGCAGTAGCACTTCTGGTTATCTCAATCTCATGCATGGGTGGCAGTACTGTATGGTCCAGTACAACATGACAGCACAGTATGGAATATTTTTGACTTTTTCCAGACCCATTTTATATCAACCTGGGACTGACCTTTCCTTACCATAACCGTGCCATCCTTCACCCTCCCTCCTGGCTGTGCCACCCGTTTATCTACAGGAAAATACATCTTGCCTGCTTATGACATGATAAAATGAATGAAGCTGAATCTCCTAGAGTACATCTATAACCATGAAGTTTATGTTTAACTGCCAGTATGGTTTCGTGGGGGTGGAGCCAGATTCAGGGAGTTGACATCAAAATTATTGCAGTTTTGCTGGAGGATATCAGTGGCTGTTGTGGTTATTGATGTATGTGTCCTGGAAGGGAACCCATCTTGTCTGAGTGTCTCTTCACCATCATCTGACGCCTGATTGATGGATGGCTTGCCTGTGATAATGCTCTGAAAGCTTGGCCACAGCCATCGGTCAACCTCGGTGGATGGATACTGAGGTTTGAATAAATCCTCCTCTTCTGTCCGCTGAGACGCAGTGCCTCTCGCCGGACCTCTAAAAGGGGCCGTTATGTAGAATGAACTGGGGCCCTTCCACCCGTACTACAGCTGCAGTGCTTTTCTGAGTTTCTTTCAGGAGGCATCTCGCTCTGGTTGTCCATCTCTTCTGTGAAGTTAACATCAGGGCGATGGTTTTTTACAGTGTGGATCTGATTATGCGTTTATACAGGGTCATGGGGTCACTGCTTTGTAAAGCTGGAGGTGTCAGCCTTGGTGTTGGTGTGAGGCACAGGTTCTGCTGGTGTAGGTTGCAATTTGCACTCAGTTGGCCTCGAGTCCAAGACCAGGGGGTGTCTGTACTTCTGCGCTCTGGCGGTGTCGTGAACTTGTGTGACATCGTATTTAACAGCCCAAGTCCTGTAAACCAAGAACGCATAGAAGCAAGAACGGTTAAAGATCCAGGAAAGTGGTCTTGATTCCCCTCAAATGTCGAGTTTGCATCCGATGAATCCTTGCCCAACGAGAACGGGCCTAATATCCCAACATTCATTGCGCGATGGCAGATGAGACGGGCCGAGCTCACAATTAATTTTTTGTTTTTGTTTTCTCATTTCCCTTATAAATGTTTCGAAAAAATAAGGTGAGAAATATGTTATAATATAAAACGTTCAATTCGAATTGGCGAACTCATAGAGTTTAGTCTGTTCTCTTGGAGACCAACTCAGGGCCAGAGGAGAGTAGTATGTGTTAGCCGAGCTGAATTACACTTTTTTAGTTTTCATTTCACCAATAAATGTGATTAAAATCTTCTACAAACGAAAGAAAGAGGCAAGAAATAGGTGTTAAAATAGCTGTATTTTTACTCATTTTAAATATAGCTTCTTTGAGTAAGTATCGGCTCGTAGCCAGTACTGGCCTCTGTTGTGATGTGGGGTGCATCAATGGAGGCAATCGGAGTTGTGTGCTGTAGCAAACGCTGACTTGATGATGTTGTTAGCTGATACAGAGAGCAATTTTAAATGATCAGAATGGCTCGGCTAACTTGTTTTTGGCGCTAGCTTGGCTGCATCGAGTTAGCCAAGCCTGCCCTTGTTGCTGTAAGCGCTAGGTAGATTTGTGTCGGTATAGAAAGTAATTGTGAATGAAGCCACCGACATGTATTAACTAGCTAGAGAACAGCGGATGAAAGAGACGTTTGTTTCACTTTCATAGGCTTTACAATTAACGTTAGTCTACAGTTGAAATAAAACTATACCCCCAAACCAATGTAAAGCAGCCTTTGTGAAAGAAACTAGAATACACCGAGGACGGTGACTGTCAGGTAGCGTAACCACACGTCACTGCCACGCACGGGATCTCAAATACATATAACAGCCTTCTTTCTGTACTTGTGAGCTTGCAAGTGCGGTCTCCCACAAGGAGAGACTTCACAAGATCGCAAGTCTGGGTTCGCGTTCTCGGCATTGAGAAGCACCCCAGGACTTCTGCTTTGAACGTTTCATTTCCCCGTGCCTCTGAACATAATCGCAGATTCTGTAGACTGGCCGGATAGCGTGCCGAATTGTTGACGGGACAAGAGCGACCCTCGCCCTCTCCCCCACCCAGGTGTCCCCGGCCCAGCCCACGGGGGGGCGGCGGCGGCGGGCGGCGGAGGACGACCCGGACGAGCGGCGGCAGCGCTTCCTGGAGAGGAACCGGGCGGCGGCCTCCCGCTGCCGGCAGAAGCGCAAGGTGTGGGTCAGCGCTCTGGAGAAGAAGGCCGAGGAGCTCACCTCCATGAACGTCAATCTGTCCGTGAGTACCTCTCTCTCTCTCTCTCTCTCTCGCTCTCTTTCTTTTTCTCTCTCTCTCTCTCAATCTCTCTCTCTCACTCTATCTCTCTCACTCACTCTCTCTCTCTCTCTCTCTTTCTTTTTCTCTCTCACTCACGCTCTCTCACTGGAGAACAATTCAACCGATACTTAATTCACAGTTACTGAGTGACTACACAAAACGATGTTCAGTTAACCAAGAAAAGAGGCAACTGAAACAAAAAAAAGTGCAGAAAATTATACGTTTTTCTGAATACCACAAGTAGAAGTTGCAACAACATGGAATAGATGCACTCTGCCACTTAAATACTCTCAGAATTAGCAATACCATAGTGCGATACTTAAATTAGTTTCCGCGAGGTCCTTTGTATCAGGGTGAGCTGCAGCGGATATCTAGAAAACTCATCAATCTCAGCGATACTGTCTGGATGGCACTCTGGGTTAAATTTAAGTTTTTAAGTTTTATTTCATTTTTTTGTGAACTGCCCCTTAAAAAAAGGGGACCTTAAGTTATGTTACCGTGGACCGAAGACCCCACCGACCCCCTGTCATCGCTCTGTGTTTTAACCTGTACCGTGCTGTTCTGCCCGTCAGAACGAAGTGTCCCTGTTGCGGAATGAGGTGACCCATCTGAAACAGCTGCTGCTGGCCCACAAGGACTGCCCCGTGACCGCTTTACAGAAGAAGGCCGCGTACCTAGGTGAGAGCTGTCAATCAAGCCGTCGGGCCTGTTGGAGTTTAACCGTTTAGCTGCTTGAGGACTGACTCTCGGACACTGGTGGTCTGTGGGTCACGCCAAAATGACCTGTGGGCTGTTTTACTGACTAAAGCCCCTTTATTTCCCTATCGGTGGAGTAAACACTGAAAATTCAGATGACTCTTCACCAGACCCCCTCATGTTTTTTGCATGTTTGCATTCACTGGCTAAATAATGAATTTCTATTTCTATTGTGAATCTGGTGGATTTATGGACTGGCACAATGGAACCAAATACATATTGCAGAATATAACCAAAATGTTTTCCGTGTGTACTTCAAAAGAAAAATCTGAATCTATCATTCACCAAAGCTGCTGTTGAGGAGATCTAGCTGGCCAGTAATTTTCCAGGGTATCTTTCAGACAAGGTTGCATGTATGTACTGTTTGATTGTAGTCTTGAGTGTATTTACAATAACATAAGATGGCAAAGGAAAGTAATGATGGGATTTGTGTTCCTACAGTCAGCTGCCAGTCATTGACTCGCTTGAACCCATCACAAACATTTGGCTCTCTGAAAGCAAAACACAATGATTGGTTGAACACAATGCTTGGGGCACAGGGGACAGTAAACAGCACAGATTCTTTAGTCTCACTCAGCACTGTGTGCTTAATATTGTGAGATGTGCTGCTTGATCCGTATCGGTGAGATGATCTGGACTACAAATGGCCATGACTACAAATACAAAACTTTATTGACCACACGTTGGAAATTTGCCTTTGGCTTCTCTATAAAAGACGTAAGAGAAACATACAAAGTACAAAATACAGTTTTGAAAGTCAATCCAAAAAGTACCGTTGCTGTATTTTTGGATTGTCTTTTTTTTGGGGGAGCCCAGAAAACCTGTGTGACTCGGCTTCTTCTGCTCCCCTGCAGGAGAGGAGAGCCCCAAAGAGCCGGCGGAGCCCAAGGGGTCCCCGGCCCCCGTCATCCAGCACAGCTCCCAGGCCCCCAGCCCCGCGGGACGGGCCAACGGGCTGAGCCAGCGCGCCCCCGCCGAGGTGGTGGCCATGTCCGTGCTGGCCGGGATGGGCGGGCAGCGGTCCGAGGGGGGCGGGGCCTCCCAGGTCATCGTGGCGCCGCAGTCGCAGCCCTCCGCCAGATGATGCCGGGGGTGGGACGCCCCCGTGGAACTCCTTTTAAAAAAAAAAATAAATAAAATAAAAATGACTCGCCGGAGGGGGTGGTGGGGCGGACGCTGCGAGAAGGAGGCGGGGTTTCCCCGCGTCGCGTCGCGACCGGGCCCCGTCCGTCTCTGAAGCGTCCGACTCCTGTTCCCGCGCTCCCGACCCTCTTCGGCTTCCAGATTCGCGGGAGTGTCGAACTGAACTGAGAATCGAGAAATTCCTTTTCACCATGCCATTGACTATGTGGGCTGTACTATTACCCCCCCCCCCCCCCTCCCCCCTCCCCAAGCGGTCCTCCTGACCCAACTACGACCCCTAATACCCAACCTCACGATGACTGCATCCTCTGTCCCAGCAATGTACTCTGATACGCGCACGCACGCACACGCCTGTGGGTAGCAGACGACTATCGCTTTTTTTTTTCTTTTGTTTTTTTTTTGTCCTGTTGGTTTTGACTGTCTATTTCCTACATCAGCAAGCCCTCCCCCACGGAAACGTGATTTTGGGAATGGCTTTTGGAAACGCGGTTTTGGGAATGGTTTTGGAAGTGATGGTGGTGTTCAAAGCTTTCGTTTCCTAAGATCCTTCAAAAGAATGTCTGGCCAGGATGAACAGACGAGTGAAGAAACAGTCCTTTCTTGTGACGCAGTTAAAAACCATATCCATTGTTTCATATCGGCACCCTCAGTGTGTGTGTATGCATGTATGTGCATATATATACACAGATATACATATATACAGTACACACATGCATACATACATGTGTTTATGTAAAGACCAGTATATACCACTATATGCAGATGCAGTCAGATGCACTAATGCCTGGTTTTTTTAAACATGCTTTACTTTTTAGCTTATTAACAGTTGGGAGTTCCTATGTGTGAATGTAGCTGTGTGTTTAGAGGCTAATTTTTGGTTTTATATAAAATTGCACGGCCATGACATCACTGTCATCAGTGCTATTAAACTGGTACAGTTCCCTTTAGGTTTTGATTGGCTAAAATTGCATGGCAGGAGCATCCGTTTATTTCAGGAGTGATCCCATTTCTGGAAACGTTTTTATCCCTCTTGGACTGAACGTGAAATGTCTGCTTAGGCGTCGCTACTGCAAGTGTCGGTAGTTGCAAAGCTGGAAGGGTTGGAATCTTCTAGAATCTGGTTTGTTCTGTCTCTTAACGATGTGGACCTGAAGCAGAGGGGTCGAGTAGCTCTCCAGTGCCAATGAGGCTTGATCAACAGGTGCTGGGGTTGGGATGAAAACCAAGCAGGTGCCGCTCCTTCAGGGAGGTAGTTCTTGTGCTGCTGCTCTGATCCTGTCCTCATTTCATTGGATTTGCAGCAGATTTGCCACACAGCGCACAGCTGTGTTCTCTGTTTTTGGCCCTGTAACATTCGTGCTTTTGGCCCTTTTGTCTTTTGGGTAGGAGTACCCAACTTTAGTCCGAGTGGGCCCCCGGGTATGCTTGTTTTTGTTGTCACTCGGCACTGAACCAGTCAACTAAAGAAGGTTATTAGACATTTCACTCGCTTTGCCCTGTTTCTTGGGTCAGGATTCAAGAAGGACAACAGCAGGCCCTGCAGATATCCAGGACCAGGGTTTGGGACCCATTTCGTTGGGCCTGTGTGTCCAGCTTTGGCCTCTTGTGAGCTGCTTATCCCTTCCTTCTATTCTTCTGACTATTGCGGTTTATAGCATAAAGCCGATTCACAAATCTCCCCGCCATTTTAAGGATAGGTAGCATTAGGTAGGAAATTGTATTATTTTGAAAACTTGAGTTCAAGGGAGGCTTAGGGGGTTTGTGACATCATTTCCTGTTGTTACCCCATTTCCTGTGGCATCTTGTGTATTATTTATTGGGGTGAGTGACTGTGTAACTGGGGGGGGGGGGGGGGGTTCCCTTGTTTCAGTGGCCCACTCTCGATATCAGTAGATCACTGAGCTAAAGACCAAGGTACCCAGCCAAGGGAACCAATCGCGCACTTGTTTTTGCTCACAGGTAATTACTTGAGCTTCTGCTGCAAACTATCATTTGTGCCTCTAAACTGAAACCTTCGCTTCATTTTGCATATATGCCTACTTAGCTGCTAGCTGCATTATGATGGTAGCTTGCATTTTAGCTGACTTACCTTAGCTCATCTGGCTAGTGTTGGATAGTAACACCTGTGCGTTAGATTGATGAAATATTAACTTTTCATTAAATTTAATTGTAAAAAAAATTATCAATTACATTTTAAATCTTAGCAGATATTTCATTTTATATACTGTATCTGCGATTACATTATGACAGTTTACCTACACATTTACATACATATTACTTAATTTGAAATCTTTTTAAAAAACAGATTCCCCATGTGTTGACATTGTTGGAATTTTCAAGCCAGTCTTTTCTCACTTTGTGAAGCAGACTGTTTGAAATACCATGATGGCTAGTTGGTAAATTATATACAAAGATTAGCTGACCTCAATAGTTTGTACTACATAAAAAATAGAATGTTTGGTATATGCAGGCTACCTGTATTGCCTTACTAACTAGCTAATACCATTTGATCTTGCGGGTCCTGGAATTTTCAGGGCTAGCTAGCTTGCTAACCTACATAGTTTGAGTTTGCTTGCTAGCATATTCAGAAGATATAATCTGTTGAAGCATTAGCTAGGAAGCTAACTACTCACAGACTAGCCATCCTCTCTTTGAGGTAGCTGATGTGCTTTTTAGCCGGCTGTCAGTCTTTTTAGCATTGCAGTTTATTCTCTGTAATTCTGCATTAGTACACACAGTTTAAGCCATCTAGCAGTACTCCAGGGGTACTGCTGTGAATAAATGTGAATCATTCATTCTATACCAGTGTTCAATTGAAATTTTAAAGAAAAATGGTCATTGCTTTTTTTTAAATATACTTAAACTAAAATTGTGCTTCTCAACAATGACGAAAGAATTACAGCAATGTCTGGCCTTGACTATTTGGCCAACTTTTAATCAAGGTGCATGTTGTGTTAGTCTACATGACCCAGTTAGGTTAGGTATTACTATAGCTTTCTTGCTAGCTATCTACTATAACTATGCTTCCTGTTGTGCAGGCTTGTCAAGTGTAGCCTACTTGGAAAAACCTTTTAAATTTAGAGTACAAAAATGCTGTGAAAGGTCCTCTTACATATGTTTAATACAAACTAGCGTGCACCTAGTTCAATTTTTTTATTTTTTATCTTTTTATTTTTTACACAAAATCTCCCAGCAGCCTCCCTGAATTGCAGGATGAATCACAGAAAGGCAGATTAACTTTTTTTTTTAACCTGGAAAATGTCAGACCTAGGCAAGGTGTAATCAAAGCTTAATGAATGTTTGTGATCAAATGCATGTTAGCCCTCATTGTACATGTTTGTGTGGTACATGTAGTATGTCATGTAAATGTATCAAAAGAGTGCCTGTGCCTCTCAACATTGAGAGGAGGAAATCTAATTAACTGAGACATGGTTTGGCGATGTTTGCCAGTTAGGCCAGGTGTAACTAAATGGGTTTGCTCAGCTGTATACAGGTGTATATGTGCTTATGTACTTACAGGGTACTGTCAGTAAGGAGAGGGTCTGTGTGGAGTTGTTAATGTCCTGTGAAAAACCGAGCCTTCGGCTGCTATGAAACATGTTACAGGTTGCATGCAGGGATCCATCCCTGCTGTTTGCCTGCACGGAACAGTCTATAGCAGTGGTCTCCAACCCTGGTCCTGGAGGGCTACAGGGTCTCCTGGTTTTTGTTTTCACCTTAAAATCAGCACCCAACTGAGACCCAAGACACCAGATGAGCTGAGTTAACTGTGTAATCAACTGCTCTAATTTATTCATGAAGTGCAGAGTCACTATGAAAACCAGCAGACCCTGTAGCTCTCCAGGACCAGGGTTGGAGACCACTGGTCTATAGTCTAGTCTTCTGTCCTTCTGTGCTGTTGGAGGAATATGTAATCAGTTTGTCAAATTTTACTGCCCCATCGATCTCGGAGCTCCACGTCTCTGCGTGTTCTCTCCTGGTTTGATTTGAATGTTTGTCCATTAGCCCTGATTTGCTTGATGTTGCCTTTATAACACTATTTCTACCTTTGTCACATGCAAAGACACTCATGCACACACCGTAACGTCCTGTGTAGGTATAAAAGAAGCTCAATCTGCCTAAGAAAGTCCTACTTGTACTAGTACCCATTAGGACTCCCAAGTTTATTTCTGTAGTTTATTTTTAAGCCGCAAAGAATTTGTTTTGTTTAATTTTGTTGGTACATGTAGACAGAACCATCGCGAGGAAAGGCATACAATAAGAAAAAAAAAATACTACATTTGTATAGGCCTCTGAAAGATTGGAAAACTACCCTCTCATTCAATTGTGATTTTCCTTCATGCATCCACTGGGAACTCGAAACTTCCTTGGTTTCACTGCCGGCTTAACTAGACTGTGATGTCATCCCTCCCCCTGTGACACACCTGTACTGGACTGGACTGAGGAGGAGGAGGATGAGGAAGGCCCACAGACACGCTTCCGTAGAGGATCACCCCCCCCCCCCCCCATAACAGTCTGTGTCCAAGCACTGCTCAGAAATATAACATGGACTTCGTTTTTTATTCATCACCCATTACGAGCATCTTCACATCATGTGTTGTGGTCGACACACATTGTGGCCACTGTATAGATGGCACCAGAAGTAGTCTGGAATGCGGTGGCATATCTCGACTTTGTCGACGTTTGTCCAGGACCTTGCTTCCGGTCGGTTCTTTCCCCGGCAACTCGGCTTCAGTGTATAACCAGTGGAGCCCCCATTGGTAGCTACCTTGTGCCTGTACCTTGATGGCATTCCCTCGAGTAAGCCAGTTAAATGCAAAACAATGAATATTCCTTATTCAGCTTTTCAAGTTCGTAATAGTCATTGACTTTTTAAAATCTTTGTTCTTGAATAGCTATTGTTAGAACAATGGAAATACCATGTTTTATTAACGCTTCACTTGTATGTTTTTGGCTGTAATTAATTTTTTTTTTCGTTTTTTTTTTTCATTTCGGGAGGGCATCCACTTTCTTCCTTAAGATTGTTCTAGTTTCCTAATATATTAAAATGTGACTGAAAACGGGTCTGATTGTTCCTTAAGGTTTTATGTCGGTGTATATGTCTGTACTGGTGGTCCAGATTCTCTGTTCTGTTTGTGGTCTCCTCAATGCACCATTTTCTCTTCTTTTGCACCGTTTCTCACTTAATATGACTTGCATCACTTTTTATCTGTGATAGAAGGCGGTAAGGTACAGTGCCTTTGGAAAGTATTCAGACCCCTTCACTTTTTCCACATTTTGTTACGTTACAGCCTCATTAGAAAATGGATTAAAATCATTTTTATTCTCATCAGGGATTATACAATCAATCGGGTATAGGAGGTGACTTTTTAGTTAGATGTAGAGAGCACCAAAGCAGGTGCAACCCAACCAACCTTTAGTTGGGTATCTTTGTAATTTGCCACACGATCTGCGCAGCCACTGTGACAGAGAGCTGAACTGCTTGCGCACATTGGCCCAGGTAGGCTAGTCAGAGTGCTTCTTGAACCAGAAGATTCACCAGTGTATGGCTTTCAACTCCGTTCTGTTAAGTGCGTAGCATTAGGGTGATGCACATTTGCAAAGGTCAAAACCTACACTTGTTACAGGCACCACATCCATTCTTGTTGGTTGTGCATCAGGTCATTTTGAGCCCTCCCATTCTCACCGGAAACTTAACAAAATGCTCATATTAGGAAGATGGGAGGAACATATTTTATTTATTTATTATTGATTGATTCATTGATTGCTCCAGTCACATTCCAGTACAGGCTAATGATGTAATTGAGCTCATCTGCTGTCAATCAACCAATTGCCCAACCCTAAGTGATCCACCCTATATAAGCCACCTCCACAAGCACTCGACCCACGCCTGACCCAGTGATACTATGGCACCCTCAAGATCCACGAATGTGCAGCACTTCATCATGCCAGAAGAACCTGAGGGAAACTTCAATGTTCTTGGCAAACACTGCAGCAAGAGCATATCGTGTTAAATGAGGGCTCTCTCTAATCTGCACGCACACACAAAGGATCGTATGCCCATGTGTGGCATTGTTGATCTCTGAACTATAAAAAATATTTGAATGTATCTCTGGGCAGGATTTAATCGCTTTGCGATATGCTGGTGTTATGTTTGATTGATCGCCTGCGAGCGGCACTTGATTTTAATGAAATCAGCCCGACTGCTTCCGTTCTGGGGATATCAGGCGATCAATCCAGCATATCACCAAGCATTTTAAGTCTGGGCCTTTGCCTGTTTCCTTTATTGCCCTGAATACACTCACAGCATACCTATACACCTCAGGACAGCAGACTGGAACCTACTCAGGCCCCTGTATCTTTACAATATCATGACCAAAGTTCAGCTTATCCATTTGAATGGACAAGGATCGTCTTGAGTTCCCCAGCATGGTCTTGAGTTCAGGTGGAATGACTCATTTATTTTACATTTATGGTAAATTAAAGGAATACTTCACTTGATGATAATAATAATGATGATAATACCACAAAACATTCCCAGAACTGTCCGTCATTCTATGCACACAAGCTGCCCTCATGTGTGGCCTCTGTCTGGAATCCTGTGTCCTTCTCTGCACCAATCAATCTGCGCGTGGTATTTAGCACCAAAAACCGGCTCTTGGAAAAACTCGGCAAGTTCATTGACAGCGGGTAACATGATGTCTTTTCCTGCAATTTGCTTTTTCCTAATCTCCTGTGGCCTGGGGGATAGCGAGTGAAGTTGGGTGAGTGAATCCGAAAACTACTTGCACTCCTCACAGGTATTCATCTCGGTGAGTGGCACATGCACGACTTACTGGGATAAGTTTAGCCAAGCTCTGTCCCTCATGTCGGAAGGTTCTGGATTCAAATCCCAGCCGGGCCTTTCTGTGTGGATTTGGCATGTTGTCCCCGTGTCCATGTGGGTTTCCTCTGGGGACTCCGGTTTCCTCCCACAGTCCAAAGACATGCAGGTTAGCATAATTGGAGAGTCTAAATTGCCCTTTGGTATGAATGTGTGAGTGTATGGTGTGTGTGCTCTGCGATGGATGAGCAACCTGCCAAGAGTGTATTCCTGCCTCTTGTCCAATGCATGCTGGGATAGGCTCCAGCACCTTCTACAACTCTGACCAGGAATAAGCAGGACTAGATAATGGATAGATGTCCCTCCTGTCTATAAATCTTTCAGGTAGCTTATCATTTGTAAGGTCTGTTACTATTTAATGATTGATTATTTTACAGTATCAGAGAACTCTATTTTGAACTTAAAAACTCTATTTTGGAATGCAAAAAACATAAATGCAAAGAAGTTCACTCCGTGTAAGAAAAGAAAACTGCGCTGCTTGATTGTTTTATTACTTTTGATGTCAGTCTGGGAATGTACAGCCGAACCCTGGCCCGACTACGCAATGTTTGCGTATCCTGTTTGATTTGAAAAATACGTCTGGTTTCGGTATTTTTCATTTAAAAGTCCGTAGTCTAGTTTTGAAGATGGATGTGATCAGGATCTGGGCTGAGACAACTGACGTTGATGTAATTGTTTTATCTTAAACTTTGTTAAGTAAGTCTGTCACTTACAATGAAATTTACATCCATGGTTACAACGTTCACCACACTGATCGGCCTAGGAAAGGAGGAAGCATTGCTATTTTCTTGAAAACCAAGTTCCACACAAACATTATTTTGTTTCAGTCTATTTAAACAATTTGAGCTAATGGCTCTGAATCTGGAGGTATCTACAGATTGTCACTAACCTGTGATTGACTCTTACAAACCTATCCACACGTATGTTTGCCCCATTAATGTACTGTATGCTTGTACACACAGGGCCCAGTTACTTCAATTTGGAATACTTGCTTAATTTGTGTGAGGTAAGAGCCAATATTGTTTCTTGTAACTTGATGTAATTTTTATATCAATACTTTTAATGGAAGGCCTAAATTTTGCCAGTTTGAATTAATGACTTATAGACAGTGCTTTGTATGTGTGAGGTACTTGCCATTTTTGTACGTGCTTTTCATCAGATATAATTTCTTTTTGTACTGTGTTTGTTATGAGTAACTGATAATAGCAATTCATATATAAATGTAGGCTATGACTGGCATGCATACACATAAATGCATGCAAACACACATAGCCTGCAATCTGAAAAAAGCACTTAGGCGTGGATTCAATCATGAAATTAAAGTGTATGTCATTTTTAAATGGAAGTGTATTTTTAAAGGGCTATTGTACACAATAGACCTACAAATTGTTTGTATGTCGGTAGAGGATCTAAAAGACTAGCTAACATTCATTTAGAAATGTGGTGAGAGTAGCCACAGTAATTTAAAAGTAGTACAGGCGCAGCAATGAATATGACTTAAAGAAAATCGATACCTGGCGTGAAGAAGACCTATCTTGAGGCAGTTTCTATACGACCAGTAACGTTACTTACGGGAGCGAATCGCAACGAAGGTGTTGGAGCTTAATTTCGGAGGCATCTGTATCTGTATTAACGTTATACATGCGGTCAGTAGTCTCGTTAGCAAGGTAGCTAACATTAAACTCGGTGAAAATGCCGAAAGCGGAACTGCCTAAAGTGTGGGTGTATTTTATTTGGATTTCAGAAACATACATGTTTTTTTTTCCCCACAAAGATTTTACAGATGAAAAAGCAATAGTTTAAATGTTTTATTTTTAGTTAGCCAGCAAGCCAGTGTAATGAGGTAGAGACTTCAGGCTTCAGTCCTTTGTACCCGGAGCTGTCACTCTGCAAATGCACTACCCAGTGAGCTATGAGGGAGGTAATGTCAGGACTGCCAAGTTTTGCTCTTTACATTACATGCATACTGTATATATGTCCAACATAATTTGTGTTTGTATCCAATGTTTTTATTGGCTGATGTACCAAAATGCCCAATGGGGAGAATATTCTTTATGGGCCTGGAGCATTTGTGATGATGTAATCAGGCAGGAAAAAAAGAAGAAGGACAAATGCAAAATCCCCTAAGTCTGGGGCTTTATTGTGTGGACGTGTGAAGTTCTTTGTGTATTCTGTCTGTTGAAATGCGGTCAGAAGGTACAGAAATTAAAACATTAATTTCTGTACCTTCTGACCCATTAAGGGCAGAGAGTCTGTGGTCGTGGTTATTTCTGTAGGGAACCCTTCAAAGTGCCAAACTCTCGGTGCTGTACAAGTATGGGGCATGCCGCCCCACCAAGCCATAACTTGGCAAATTTTGAGAAAACCGTTAAAGAGTCGCAAAAATCGACACTCCCCTGCGTTGTTCTCAACAGACTTTTCAATGGATTGGTGCCTCATACCAATCCACTGTTATTCTGGATGGCACACGGCAGTGAACTTCCTGTAGGCTACTGAGCAAATTTGCATCTAGATACTTTCATGTACCTGCAACCTCTCCTGCCACAGAGCATCTTTTTAGCATTGGAGGGCACGTCTCGAGACCAGACTGCTGTTCATTAATGAACAAGTGTATGCCCTTTTTGAAACACTGATGTTCTTAAAATGTAATATGCAAAGTGTCCCCTCAATGACGAACAAATGTAAAATATCAGTTGAATAATGCCCACTTTTTCCTGTCAAAGTGTATTGTGAATTGAATCAAATTAAAGTTAAATGAGACCAGTGAACTTTGTTTCTCAAATTGTAGCAATTAAAGGTATAAAAACTATTTCAAAATACATCAAGCAATTGAAAATTATTTGGCTAAAAAAATACTTACAACAAGATCTCTTTTAAATGACTTCAAATACTTGCGATTTTTCCAAAATACATTTGCATATTTTTTTTCTCTTCCAAATGACCCGTTTACCTTTGCATTCGCTTGACTGAAATTGAAATACCTACCTATAGCATTTCGACACAGGTCATACATTTTACTCTGTGCTAAGTGAGGTTGTAGTCTACAGATTCACAGGTCAGGTTCAACACAACACACAGGACAACTGGATCTTTTGTCATCAAAAATGTGCAACATAGCCTATACGCATTAAGACGTTCGTCCGTCAGTTCGTTTTTTTTTCGGTAATTCTTTATTATCTTGAAATTAAACCTTGAATTTTTTACTTCTGTGAAATTAAACCATTTGACCTATGATATTTTAAAAATGTTATTTTAACGTTGAGGACGAACACATGTGTATACAAAACACAGCTGTCAGGCAAACAAAATTCGCAAATCCCCCTTCCCATTCTTTCACACTGTCAACAGTTGGCTATTTTTCAGAGGTGGGGGTCCCAAACCATGATAATCATTGTTGGTAGAAACCCAGTACTATGTATTTATAAACTAGAAAGCGACACCAGATGGAGCAAAAGCCACTTATATCCACGCGGCATCATCATATTGCGCTTAGCCACAACTCGGCTCCTGGTTGTTCGGGACTTAGCTGGGTTAGCTTGCTCGCGCTTGGGAAGCGATATCATGTGACAGATTCCACACGGTGAAATTCCCCAGTATGGCGGAGCCAGAGAAATGCACTGATGGCTTGTAACCCGATTTTCAGTTCAGGTCTTGTCTCACTAATATCAGTTTTTGGAATTGTTTAAAGTCCAATCTGTTTTAACGGTTAGAAACGTTACTCTTTATATTTCCTACAATTATGGCGGACCGAGGCATGGATCTATCGTCTCTACCTAAAGAGGTCAGGGACCAGTTGGCTGAGTTGGATTTGGAGCTATCAGAAGGTAAGGCTGCGAGGAGCCCGATAAATCTAAGCAAAGGGAACGAAAGCTCGAAGATATTATTTTTGTGATTTTTCTGGATTTGATATGCGGTTACTTCGACACGCTTTACAACAAATACATAAATAACATTGAAGCGTTTCTAGTGCTGTGTGCCCTGTAAATGTCAATGCTTGCTAACTTAGTGTAGCGGACAGGCGAGAGGATTGATGTTGCTGTAGCGAGCTAGCCCGTTCCGACAATTTGGTGCATTGTACAAAAATCATTGTTAGCTAGCTAGTTAAATACTTTGTGATTTAGAAACAAATTTAGAAACAAATGCAGAGCAAGTTAACGCCATGCCTCGAGCTAGTTAGCTAGCTAACGTCAACTAATAACTGTAGTCTCTTAACGGCTTGCATCATTACCCGTTGTTGGCAGTTACCAGTGGCGATTTAATAAAAAAATGTAGGCTAACACTGGCAAGAGTTTCTTTCAATATCCGAGTATCAGTCTAGCTGGATGGCAAAGTTATTACAATACTTTTTCGAGACAGAGTAGCCAAACATGAATGGCTAGCTTGCTAGCTGCTTGCCCCAAGGTATCGAGCAATTGACATCAAAGCTGTTGTGTCGACATCCGTTTGTCAATATTTTATTTGCCAGCAGTCATGTCAGTTGTCTTTAATATTCAGTCGAACCAAACAGACTGGAGTCTTTTGGAGTGAAGGGTAAAACAAGGATGAACAAAACATTTTCTCCACCCCGTTGAAGGACGAATAATGATTATGAGTTGTGGTGCTGAATAGGGTGTTATACAACTCCAATGTGTCCAGGACAATAATGTTAGCGCATGCTGTGATTAATGAGGGTGCTGCTTCGGGAAAAATAATTTGGGTATAAAATGAGTTGCGTGAGATGAAGGATCTTTGTTCTGCTTTTGGTGTCGAGGCGGAAAAGACCTAATATGACCTCTGGCACGGTGCATATATTATTTAGGAAATTATTTAGGATTTTTATTATGGCACATCATGGCCATTTTATATACTTTTATTTAACCGAAGTGACAGTCGATTTAATACAATTACAATAAAATTAACATATTTTGTTATATAATGTGCCTTTGGTGAGTCATTGTGTGGTGTGGCCTGTGTAGGCTCCTGGCCCAGGGTTTTGTGAGTAATGCAATGTGTGGTGTGGTGGGCAGCATGAGTGTATACACACTGCACAGAACTTTGTCCCGCGCTGACTGTAATGGTGTCTTTGGAATAGTACTGGCAGTAAGCGTGTCCCGAAAGCTCCACCCACTCACCGGCAGCTTCAGGCTCTCTACGGGAGTGACTCAATCCATAGGAGAGGTTTTTCTTCTGCTATAACAATGGTTACCAGGAAGCATGCGATAACAGACTTGGCAACATATCGGATTTAGTCCCGCGAAAGTGGACAATGCTTGTCTGTTTTCTAGTGAATAGCCAAACAGTCACGAAAGGAGCAAAAATGTATTTATACATTGTAAATATACAAAAATAAAATAATAACAGGGACATCTGCTATTTCTGCAAAGGAAAAAACAACAAGGCTCATTTAATCTCTGTGGAAATCTTGGTTACCTTGAATGACTGAAGCCGCTTACCTCAAATTACATTTGTTTTAATTTTGAAGCCTAACATACACCAGAAAAAGATAACTGTGTGGCCTATTAGAGGGACTGTTCACCCAGAAATAAAATGAAGCTCTATTTCTATTTACCCAGTGCTATGTATCCATCCAGATAGGATTGCAAGGTTTGACGGGTTTTCTAGTTATCTGCTCACCCTCATACAACGGATCTCAACAGTGCCAACGTACGTGGTGCTCAGACCACCAAAAATTTACATTAAAAAACTCAACCGCAATGATTGTGCAATCAACAGCAGTCGACACCAAATGTATTGACTCAGTTACTCACGAGCATCCACAGACGTTGTTGTGCATGGTTTCCTCGAAAACTACTTTATGCCGAAGTACGCCAACTGCATATCTGTGCAAAAAGTCTCAACCAAAGCACAGCGGTATTCTGGGGCGTGGTGTCACCATTGCTAAAACAGTGTCGAAGCAACGTTGTAAAACGACGACGACACTGCGCCTCTTGTTACACAAACTGAACTGTGAAGTTTAGTTTGTGCAATATGGGAAGAGTGAAAGGTCGGAGCATGCGCTTGGATGGAATGTAAGATGCACACTACAAAGAGCATGACTTTAAGCAAACAGGTGCAGCAGTATCCACCTGGTGCACAGCACACCTGGTTTTATGCCGTGCAGCTTGCAGCTTACCAGTAATGCATGCAAAGAGGATGACGGTAGATCAGCAATTTAAGACAAACTCACATGCATCATTTCAAGTCCAATATCAACGTTGTGAGAATTCAGCTGGGGAAAAGACAGTCTTGATTGGCGGCTGGGTGTCATTCAGGATTGTGTTCCTATGTGCAAATATTCCACTGGGAAAAAGTGGAAAATCACATATTGCATGCATCTTTAAACATTCGTCATAAAGGGTCAGCTGGCAGAACTCAACAGCTTCATCAGAAGTGTACCCCACAAAACGACTGATGGCGTATGTGGCTACAGATTAATCAACAGACAGGACAGGTAGTTATTTTTGAGTTATTTTATTTGGTCTTAAAGGAAAATCTGTCAGCTGATAGCCTACTTGCTGATACTCTGCATCACAGCGCTGTGAATAGGCCTATTCCTTCCCTTGTGGATTGCAAATCAATGTCCTGCACAGCAAAGACAAAACAATGAAATATACTTCCAAATAATAAAAAAGGCAAAACGGTGCTCATCCATTGTAACCAACCATGTGGGTGCTGAAAGATCTCTTCATATGGAAGTTTTTACCAAGCATCATTCATCAGTGACAGAAGAAACCAACACTGATTATGATTAGAGATGGGTATCGTTTGGATTTCATTGAATTTTATTGATACTTCTCTTATCATTACTGATTTTTGGTTTGGTTCTTTATCGATACTGTTATCTGGGTCATGGTGGTAGAGGGAGGAGGGGTGGACTGGGTCATGGTGGTAGAGGGAGGAGGGCTGGGTTGGGTCATGGTGATAGAGGGAGGAGGAGTGGGCTGGGTCATGGTGGTAGAGGGAGGAGGGCTGGGCTGGGTCATGGTGGTAGAGTAAGGAGGGGTGGGCTGGGTCATGGTGATAGAGGGAGGAGGGCTGGGCTGGGTCATGGTGGTAGAGGGAGGAGGGCTGGGCTGGGTCATGGTGGTAGAGGGAGGAGGAGTGGGCTGGGTCATGGTGGTAGAGGGAGGAGGAGTGGACTGGGTCATGGTGGTAGAGTAAGGAGGGGTGGGCTGGGTCATGGTAGCTGGAGCTTCAGTCTGACTGTCTATAAGTTGCCAAATCTTTAAACTATATTTGTAGCTAAATGATTGGCTTTCGTTCATTGGCCTATTTTTAATAATTCATTATTAGCCTTGCAAACTCTGTATTAACGGTTCTAGTACATTACATTACAGGCATTCAGCAGATGCTCTTATCCGGAGCAACTTGCACAACTCTTTACACAGCATTTACATTGCATCCATTTATACAGCTGGATATATACTGAAGCAATGCAGGTTAAGTACTTTGCTCAAGGGTACAAAAGCAGTGTTACTAGCTGGGAATCGAACCTAGGATGGCTCCATGAGAGATGGAGAACCGTGAGCAAAGCAGTTGAAATCTGCACATTTCTGCGGAGTTTTATTATGTTTGGTTGGCAGATGCTTGGATATTGCTTGTATTGCCTCCCTTACTGGAAATAGTCTTATTGCATTTGTGGCGACAGGCGTTATCATCACCGGCTCGAGTGAAACATGACCACTCGTGACCGTTTGTGTGTGTCTCGTGCGGTGGGGTTGTTTTATGAACGCGGTGGACATTTGGTCATTCCACATTAGGGGTGGGGGAGAGAGAGGTGTTTCCCTTTCATGCGATCTGTATCCAGATGTCTTATCAGGATAAAGAATAACACAATGCAGGGTGTAAATAGCGTCAGAGAGGGAAAGCAGCGTAAATTCCTCAAAACTTGGCGCTATGGAAATCTCACGCTATAATTTCTCCGGTACCAATAGCAGATCCGATAATGTTGAACCTTTTGAACCGGTTCCCATGTAGAACTAGGTTTCCAGGGGCAACTAATTTAATCTTGAATTTTCATTTAAAATGTGTACATTTATCTTTATTATTATTTCCATCGATCCATCCATCCATGTTCTAACCTGCTCATCCCTGGTCAGGGTCATGGGGGGACTGAAGCCTATCCCAGCATGCATTGGACAGGAGGCAGGAATACACTCTGGACAGGTTGCCATAATACATTCACTCAGACACTCATACCTAGACTTTCCAATTACCCTACCTGCATGTCTTTGGATTGTGGGAGGAAACCGGAGTACCTGGAGGAAACCCACACGGACACGGGGAGAACATGCAAAGTCCACACAGAAAGGCCCCGGCCAAAATTTGAACCCAGGACCTTCTTGCTGTGAGGCAGCAGTGCTTGGACACCGTTCCAAGTTTTATTATCATTCAATAAGCCTAAATAATCAGGACCAAATTTAATATGCGAGTATTCTTTATAAACATCACTGCAAATCCCTTTCTGTCCCTGATGAGTGGTAATTATCTATGATAGGCGTGGTGCCATGTGTGACACCTGGCTTGACAAAAAGGTGGAGGATTGAAGCAAAGACTAGAGCACTGAGCAGAGTCCTCTGGTTGCACAGGTGCTCAGTCTGCCTGCACAGCCCAACGCTGAAGGTTACTCCTCACACCATGGCCATGCCTGCTCAACAGTCTGTTTCACACTAGAGCACCTGAAGCCCCAAAACTGATGAAGGACATTTAGGGTAAAACGAGACCCCCAGTGGAGACAGGAAGGGCGATACTCAACATGAGAACGGACTATTCCATCAAACTCCACATGATTTAAGGGCGGAATGAAGTCTATGAGGCAAGAAATGGGAATTAAAAGGAAGTGAGTGTCACCTGTAGACCTTGGACCTTATGAATCAAACAAAATAATACAAAGTGTGAACGTCTTTCCCTGAACCAGTAGGGGGAAAAGCTAATGTCTTTTTTAATTTTTATTTTTTAAAGGTAAAGTTTTGCCAAATGGGTTAAACCGAAGGAATATACTTAAGGTGCTCTGATGTCTTCTTGGATTCGGATTGGACGTAAATGGTTTGGATTAATGATGGGCTTCTTTTAAACTCCAGTTAACCAGATAAGTCAGGTGTGACCACATACCCTAAGACCTCAAAGAAACGGCTAAAATGAAACTTGATATTAGGCAAGGCCAGGCCTTCGGGCAAATTACTACGCGGTAATGTTGCAAGGACCTCACTCTAGTTTATACCATTGGATGATATTTCTCTTTGTTGGACGTCAGTCGGTGGTAGTTACAGTGGGATTCAGGGTCCACGCGATTTCATTAAGAGTTAAAAAAAATATTTTAAATGAAATATTATAATGAAATGCGTGGGTGTGGAGACACAGTGCCGGCATTTTTATGTTCAGTTTTAACCGTGTTTCTTTGCGATACACACCAAAGACTGCTACTGGAGGTGTTTACATTTAATCTGAGATTTGAGAGCTCCGTCCAGTAGAGAGTGGTCTGTGCTGTGAAAGACACCAAGGGCGTGCTTATTCACTGCAGGGTGCACTGTTCTGCTGCTATAGGTGACAGGGAAAAAACCCAAGTTCTGTTTGCTGGTTGGATATGAGAGTAGCAGACGACAAACAAATGGTGTAACCATGGCCTTCCAGGGTTTTATCCTCAGTGGGTCAGTGCTGGAGAGAGGGAAGGAGGGGGAGGGTGAGAGAGAGAGAGAGAGAGAGAGGGGGACAGAGAGGTAGAGAGAGAGAGGGGGAGGGTGAGAGAGAGAGGGAGTGAGAGGGAGAAAGAGAGAGGGAGAGAAGTACAGAGTGGTGGAGAGAGAGAGAGAGAGAAGGAGGGAGGGAGAGAGAATGGGAGAGAGAGAGAGAGAGGGAGGGAGGGAGGAAGGAAGGGAGGGAGAGAGAGAAAAGGTTTCCCGGGAGGCAGTCAGTGTGCTGTGGAGAGCGAGCAGAAGACTGCGGCTCGCGTTTTCCCATCTAGGTCACGGAGCGGAGAGGCAGCCTGCCTCGCTCATCTGCAGTCTGAGTCACGGCGCTCGCCCGCCCTCGCACGGAGTCCTCGGCATCCGGACGGATCTCCCGCTTTATCCTCGCCTGGATTACATCATCGAGCACTGAGGGGGGGAGAGGGGGTGGGGGGGTGGTCGGGAGTTGGCAGTCCCCTTGGTAGAGATGCGTGTCACATTCTCAGAGCATCGGAGGGCACTTCTGAACGACTGCCTCTCGACAACAATACGCGCCGCTTCATTTCCAAGTCATTTGCGCTGTGCGATTCCTCTCTCAAACACGCAAATTTAATGCTGACATTACGTGGGCTTCCAGTGTAATGGCATGAACAATCTCTGGGAGACCTGCTAGGCTAGTGTTTCTGGAATAGTAACTCGTTGTCTGTTGGTGTTGTTCCGATGCCAAAACTTTGAACTGGAAACCAGTACCAGCTTTGGTACCTCAATATTGATACCAAATCGATGCCGCAGCGAATCGCTGATAACCAAAAATTTCCCATTAAATGAAATGTGACCTTAACACTTCTTTTCATAAATATTTATGAATACAATATCTGATGCAGAATATCAGAAAAAAAGTCGCACAGCACACAATGTTTATGTGAATCTTCTCTGTCGCATTGTGCCAGGTGTCTGGCTGTCCCTCTGTTTTGCTTGTCAGATGAGGAGCTGACACCTGTGCCAGGTGAACTGCAGGTGTAGCTGGGGCCTGTAGGAGAGAATGGGGCTTAGCATGCGCTCCTGGCCCGCACGCGAAAAACGCCTTTTTCCTTTTTCCCTCTTAGCTTTACTACTTATCATTTTTATTTTGTTAGTATCTTCACGGTCAAATCAACAAAATAACAAATGCCGAATAAACTTAGTTGAGAATTGAAATTTACCTTGGTTCTTTCTTTTGGGGGGGGGGGGGGGGGGCAGGGTGTTATTGGAAAAAACAAGTGTGCTTATTTGTTTTTCGGTAGTAATCCGATTAGTGAAGTAAAACATTCGGCTTAAAAGTTTGAATACTCTTTCCCTACTACAACAAATATGGTAATACCCACCAGCACAGTGTGTTTCTGACGCAGTGTATCTGCTGTGTCCTTCAGTGTGTTTCTGGCGCAGTGTATCTGCTGTGTCAGCGCACCTTCAGTGTGTTCCTGGCGCAGTGTATCTCCTGTGTCCTTCAGTGTGTTCCTGGCGCAGTGTATCTGCTGTGTCCTTCAGTGTGTTTCTGGCGCAGTGTATCTGCTGTGTCCTTCAGTGTGTTTCTGGCGCAGTGTATCTGCTGTGTCCTTCAGTGTGTTCCTGGCGCAGTGTATCTGCTGTGTCCTTCAGTGTGTTTCTGGCGCAGTGTATCTGCTGTGTCCTTCAGTGTGTTTCTGGCGCAGTGTGTCTGCTGTGTCCTTCAGTGTGTTCCTGGCGCAGTGTATCTGCTGTGTCCTTCAGTGTGTTTCTGGCACAGTGTATCTGCTGTGTCCTTCAGTGTGTTTCTGGCGCAGTGTGTCTGCTGTGTCCTTCAGCGTGTTTCTGGCGCAGTGTATCTGCTGTGTCCTTTAGCCTGTTCCTGGCGCAGTGTATCTGCTGTGTCCTTCAGTGTGTTTCTGGCGCAGTGTATCTGCTGTGTCAGCGCAGTAGCGAACGCGCTAGGTGCGGCGAGCTGGCGGTCTGTGTACCGTGCGGCTGCGCTGGGGCTCGGACACGCAACCAGCCGGTTACTCAACACCGGGGATCGGGCTCTCCTCAATTCTTAATGAACACTCCCATCTGTAGGGGGGGTTGGGGGGGGGGATACCGGGCTATCGCTGTGCATTTCAGAAAGACCCTGAATTATTAACGCCCCCCCCCCCCCCCCGGCCTCATCGCCAGAGCACGATGGGACCCCACCGGTCACAAGTGGTCCTGTCCCCCCCCCCCCCCCCCCAGCATTCTGGGATGTGACCCCAGCGGCCCAGCTCTGGGAGGCGGTCCGACCGATTATCGGGATTCTAATCCCCGAGTCTGCTCCTATTCGTTCGCCCACCCCACTGGGACTCGATTGGGTGAGAGACAGGTTAGACCAGAACTGTCTGTGTCTGACAGCCATCTGCTCAGGCAAGCCAATAACTCAGAGATCTGCTGCTTCCTGCTTCAGGCAGACTGTCACAATTAGAGAGAAAAATACTCCCCAGCACACAAGGGCTTACAAACTTTCTTATCCCCTGACACGCTTATCATCAGTGAACGCAGAATTATTCTCCGCACCTCTGCGCTTGTTATGCCGTTATTATAACAGATTAACATGTCTTAAAAATATGCGCTTAAAATATGTTCCTGTCAAAACAACTTGAGGGAAAGCACTTCGTGTCCAGTGAAATGTGAATGACAGTAACATTAAACAATGAGGATAATTTTTCAGAAAAAAATATGTTTCATGATCTTGCCTCAAACTCTGTCACATTCATCAAGTGGGGCTTTAACCCTCTGTTTGGAACCAGGGCCCTGAAGTCTTGTGCAAAGCTTCATTTTGCAATGTGTTTACTTAGAAAGAAAAAAGGTATGTTGTGGTGGAATTCAGAGGGTTGGGGGGTGGCATACCTCTAGAAAGTCAAATCTAGAAGTCTTGGAATGTCTCATCATTGCAGAAAGTGACAGAGAAAGTGTACAAGCGTCTGTGAAGTTACTTTTATACTTTCCTTTTCTCTTGACTGGGGATGGGAAACTCTGATGATAGAAATGGTCATTAAATTTTGGTCCCCGCTACCACGGGGCCTGATTGCAAATCCACATGGGCGCTCATACCACCATTACTCAGGGTTGCCGTTCAAACCCCGCCCTGGGCGTGTCGAAGTGTCGTGAGCAAGACACCTAACCCCTAACCTCTATCTATGAGAGGCACAATTGTAAAGCGCTTTGGATTAGTTATTTACCAGATGCTCACCACCATTTTATGCGTTTGTGTGATTCATTATAAAGAACAAAACTGCTGCTGAACAGAAACAAGAGGTCCATGTTTTCTCAGTTCCGCACATTAATATTAGTACAGACAGACAGGATTATCTCAAACTCATCATTCTTTGAGGTTTGAATTAAAGGCTGCAATGCATGGTACAAAATTAAAGTAAACCCGAATACTGAGTGCAATTAGCATCTTTCATACTGCAATTCCACGCTACTCTCTCACTGCCTGACATTCTTAATGCATCAACTCAAAGATCATTCAACGTCACCGAAAGACAACTCTGTAGGAAGTTCTGTCTTAATTAGTTCTGTCTTAACAGGCACACAATAGACTTGATGTCAAATTCAGCTTCAAATTAACATCTCTCACCTGCTACGGGACTACAGATGAAAATGAGCTCTTGAGCTAACTCTGGCACTGTACCATTTGACGCAACTGCGGAAATGTTGATTACCGTGTGTTGTCCCTTTAAAATAAATAAATAAATAAATAAATAAAAAGCTTCATTAGCCAGCCTGTTTCTTTCTTCGGGTTTGATGTGCTTCGCGGTTGTGAAGTTGCTCTCGCGGATGTGAGTACTTTCCGAACATGTTGTCCATTGACGGCGCGAAACCCACGAGGAGTGGGAAACATTACATTACAGGCATTTAGCAGATGCTCTTATCCAGAGCGACTTACATTGTATCCATTTATACAGCTGGATATACATGCAGGTAAAGTACCTTGCTCAAGGGTACAACGGCAGTGTCCTACCCAGGAATCGAACCTATGACCTTTTGGTTGCAAGCCCAGTTCCTTACCCACTGTGCTACACTGCCGCCTCCTGCCGAAACGGGACTCCTTGCAGGTGGGCAGGCGTGTCAGATCCGGGCGGTCGGATGAAGGGCCGCCTGTAAAAAGGTCTGGTTCATTGTCGGAATGCGTTTGTGCGCGCGTTGGGATCAAACGCTTTGGTCTCGTCCTTGCCAGCTGCACATTCAGGCGATTCAGGTTATGTGGTGATATCTGCCAGGAAGGCCATGTCTCAGAGAGTGTATCCCTGCATTCACTGCAGCCAGCGCCTTCTGATGCAGGATTTCAGAGCGTAAAGAACTTCTCCGAGCACTTAGCCTGGCTCTTCCATCTTATCTCCGTGTGCATCAGTAAATCTCAATAAGGAGAATGCTCCTCTCGCAGAAAAAAGTCTGTAAGCTTCCTGTGACTGAGAGACCTGTTCCCCCTCTTAGATCTGATTGGCTCAAAATAGGGCTTAGGTGCTGACTTTGCATAACAGCGACTGCGGTTGGGTCCGGCTTTACTGCCTGCATCAACTCAACGTGTCATCTCCCTATATTTAGCTGCGTTTACAATGTACTGTTCTGGTTTTCATACAATAAAATAATATTCCACTATCCGGAAAATGTTGCCAATTTTCGAGGTTCTCATAAAATGGTGCTTCAAACTCAACACATGACTGAGCCACCAATGAATGCTTACACTAGAGTACGTGAAATGCCTGCATTAGAGAATAGTGCAAACCTCTGGAAAGACTCGGTTTCATTGCAAATATGTAGTATGGCCTCTGGACCAATGCGAAAATAACAATGTCAAAAATAACAAATAGCCTACACCATGTTTGTGTAGCCTATATCCTCGCTAGACTTCATGCTTCCTCCTCCACATCTGGCCACTGTCAACATGGCAAGAGTTGGCTTTAGCCACGCTGATGAGTTTGCAAAATTAGTAAAATATTCCGGAAAAGAAGTGCTGTAATTTCTGCATGGTGAAACCAAAATGTGTAAAAAAATACCCTTTAAGTAAAGCTGAAAATGTGCACTTTGACCGCATGTGAATTGTTTGATTGTCTGACATGTCTAAAATTGTGGAGTACAGAGCCAAATCAAGAAGAAATATGTCTTTGTCCAAAACATTATGGAGTTCACTGTATATGTTTTAGGCAGTGTGTGAATATTTGAAATGCCTCTCATGCTTTGTGTCATTGTAACTTATACCTTTTGTTCACGGTGAAGGTTTGATTAACTTTGGTGTCTAGAATTCCCTTTTCATTTCTTTTACCAGCCCCCAATTTTGGCTTATCTGGTTATAACACCAGTGCACAATTCCCTGATCTAACACCTTTTAAAGGATGGGAGATTTAAGACTGGGCACATTGGAGACTGAGGCATTTCTCAACCCTGGACCCACGTAACCAGCAAATTCCTGTAATTGTAGTTTTTTTTGCCGAAATTTAGGATTTAAATATTTAACACGTGGAAAAGGCTGCGTACAGCTTATGTAGCTAATCCAGCGCACGTAACGGGTGAACTGTGTAAATGTTATTATATGCGGAATTTATGGCATGCGCCCGTTGTTTGTTTTGTTTGCGTCGTGCTCTGATTGCCTCACGTTTTTGGCACCACTGTTATAAGGATTTATAGAGGGTATACATGCCTAAAATTCCAGTAAATTTGAAAGACTGATTTGGGAACTCAGCAGAGATTTATTGTCTGTGTAAGCAGTAAGAGTGATTATATAACGAGCGTTAGAAAGGTGTTAAATGGAAGATTTAATGAATAAACACATATAAATTTGATGAATGGGACTGTGCTTGGTTGTTTTCTTTCTACCATGTAGAGACACAGAAAAAAATTTTTTTCTCCGGCTATAAATGGCCCTTTTTTTAGCTGCGACTGCAGCTCTATAGCTCTGTCTGTTGGTCAGTTGGTTGGTTGGTTGGTCGGTTGGTCAGTTGGTTGGTCAGTTGGTCCACAAAAAGTGTCCCACCCCATAGCGGCCACAGTTTTTGCCCCAGGAGGCTGAAATTTGGCATGGACGTTGGCCATGATCGAAGGTAGAGCTGAGTAACTTTCAAGGCCGATCGACCAAGAGGGGGCGTGGCGATGGGTGTGGCCTATCACAAAAAGGTGCATAACTCCCAAATGGAGTCACATGTTTGCACAAGATTTTGCGGAAAGGTTGGTCATGAGCCAAAGAAGAGGTCACGTGTTTGCGTGAGGGGGTGTGTGCGTGGATGCATGCACACATGGATGCATGCGCGTGTGCAGTCGCAGCTATTGCGGATTCGCGCTTGTTTCCTCCCTGCTTTGGAATGACATTCCCCCGCTGATCTGGGAGAGCGCAGACCGGCCTGGGCTCTCCTATAGGGCACAAAATGGCGTCTTGCCAAATGCTTCTGTTAAAACATCGACTGCCTTATTCATTACATTAAATTGCCGAAACGTTAGAAACCACATTGGAAATTGCTTTGTCACAATGAGTCCCTTGTTTTTCTTCTACAAAATCCTGTAGCTAGCCAGCAAAGCCACAGTTCCACTGTTCACAGAAAAGCCCATAGCCCATAGTCAGACATGGCAGCCTCCATGAATTGGCTTCATGCACCATTGAGCAGCTTCCATAGGAATCTATGGAACTGGTAAATGGAAGCTGTCTCCAGTTCTTGTATATCTCGATGGTACATATGGACTCTAACATGTTTCATGTTTCGAATCATTGAAACTTATGTATTTTTTATTATACTGCCAAATGTGTTTGCCAGTAAGACTACACATGCAAAAAAAAAGTAAACTTCTCAATACCTTTTAAAAAGTTGTGCAAAATTTTATTTTAAAAACCTGTGCAAAATTTTGTATTTTGCATTTTTTTTGGTGAATATGGAACACAATAGGCACGGTAAGTAAGCCTATGACCTCATTCTGGGGTAGGGGTCTTTCTTTATGAACATATGGAATCAGTCGGAATTGTGCATCAATGAGGGCATTTGGGTCAGTCTTCCTTCTGGAAAGACTAGACCTCATTCTCATTCACACGTTTTGATCACACATTAATATAAGTGTGAGATTTTAACGTCGTATTAGCCGTAGCTGTATCAGTGTACTGATAACACCATGTCTGTTCAAGTAGGAACAAGATGTGGTGACTAATGGGATTCATCACCCCGTCTTGTTCAGTGAACACAAATAACCATTCCTTCACAGGAGAGTTGATATGGATATTCTCCACTTACATATACATGAATATACTTCAGTAAAATGTCTGGCAAAAATAATCGTGTGTCTCTGATTCATTCATTTCTGTTTTTTTGTTGCGTTTTCTGAGGCCACATCTGTCTGTTCTCTTCTGCAGTAGGCACCATCATTTAAGGGCACCATAATGTTTGGGACATATTGACCCCAAATCTGACCAATCCTTGTCCATTTAAGGGGTGTTTGTTTATATTCATAATTTAGGTAAAAATAAAGTGGCACAAATGCAATTTTCTTGGCGAGAATGAAATAAATTAAGTTGTTCCTTCAATTTGAAATTTAATACTGAAAGATTGCATATATAATGAAGGTAAAACTATGCATGTCCTGGATCATAAACTCCTTGATCACAAGTGTCCAAAGTCTGAGGGTGATATGCAGAACTACTAAAGATCTATGAAGCCAACTTTCAAATAACATTCAAGGTGTATGTTTGGCAGCCAAAGGCTGGAACTGGACTCAGCCTTCCAACACTGATAAAAATGGGACAGATAAGCTTTGATGGAGGAAGCACAGTTAACCAGCACACTCCGTAGTAGCCTATTTCTTATTAGCCGCAGAGGCTATAACAGCTAGCTAAGAGGATGATTACAGTAGATACACCCGCTGAGGCAGATAGGAAAGCATACTACTAAGTGTGCTTTTTCACTGCGTCCTCATTCCTGGCTGATGTGTCCCATTTCCATGAGTGTTGGAAGGTTAGGCTCCAGTTCCTGCCTTTGAGGCTGGTTATAAAACAGACATCTTTAATGTTACTTGTTATTAAGTTTAGTGCAGCCTCTCAGGCAGGTAATTAGTCAAATAATGCCTTGCATGCCGACGCCTGTTTTTCATAGTATGGTTGCTGGACTCAGTTGCCAAATTTGTGGAGGAGGGTGGTGACGCGCGATTGGCTGAAGCTCTGGGGGGTGGGGGTGGGGGTGGGGTTTGGGGGGAGCCTTCAAGGCTACAGCCTCAGAGTCGCGTCAGGGCAAATAAGGCATGCTGGTTGCTGGGAAACAGGATGCAGTTCCCACGACTCAAAGAACCTGTTGTCGACCTGCTCCCTTCACACACACACACACACACACACACACACACACAAGCCTCATTGTGTTTTTATGTACAGTACTTCTTTGAGACTAGCCCAGATTTGTATCTTTGTGAAATCTTCGAGTGATAATACAAGTCAGTATACAGAACCTGCCGAGCGCACAGTACAAAGTGTGTGAATTTTCCCGCCATAGCGTTTGAATGACAGTTTAACTGTCATCGCAACCTTTATCGCTACCTTTCGGCTAACCGGGGAGCGTGATTCACCACTGTAGCACCACTCCCTCCACCCCACCCAGCTCGACACGCTAAGGATCTTGTTTCAGTTTATAAGCCGCATATGCTTAGGAACCCATATCAGTGTATAAGCCATCTATGATGAGGAACCTGTTTCAGTGTATAAACCATATCCTAAGGAACCCTTTTTAGCGTGTATGCCATATTTGATTGCAAACCTGTTTCATTGTATATATGTTACCTGTTTCATTGTATATTAGTTATATATGATTTGGAACCTGTTTCAGTATGTAAGGCATCTGCTAGCAGGGTTTTTCCTGGCTGAAAATAGAGCTTAGGTGGGGACTTGGTGTGACAGTGACTGCAGTCGAGCCAGCTTTACTGCCTCCGTCAACTCAACGTGTCATCCCCCGATATTTAGCTGCATTTACAATGTACAGTCTGGCCTTCTAGAAACTACCACAATGCATTGAGATGGTGGCTATAAAAAATAAAACGCGTGACAAAAAATGGGAACAATTAAAATATTTATTGAAGGGTTACATATTGTAGGTAACAGAACTGGGGGGAAAAATAATATATAATATAATATATATAATTAATATAATATATATAATTAATTTTTGTCCCTCACACTTATAATATTTAATTAACCATTTAACTGAATTAATCTGCACAAATGCCACCTTAATCTATTCAGATTGTTTTTATGCATTCATAAACCATTCTTTTTGTCACTGGTATCTGCACAGATAGGCAGAAAACAGTATAGGTTAATACAGTAGAATCCACTTAATTGCGTTACATATTATCACATAATTGGGGAATTTGCATAGAATTGCCAAATCTCTAACCATTTCTCATTAATTTCGCAGTAAAGAGATTGCATATTTGCATGAACAGTTAATTTGGAATCATGTCCTATAGGCTACATTGCATAATCTATAAATATATAGTTTATAATGTCGGCAGGCTGATGTAGCATAAATAAATCAAATTGCCTTACAAAGACACAAAACTAAAATATCTAAAATATATTTATTAATGGTAGATGGACTGCATTTACATAGCACTTTTTTCAGCACGCACAACTACACAAAGTGCTGTACAATTAATGTCTCTCGCTCACCCATTCACACACACCAACGGAGAAAGGCAGCCATGCAAGGCGCCAACCAGCTCGTTGGGAGCAGTTAGGGGTTTGTTGTCTTGCTCAAGGACACTTCGATACCTCCTCCTCCCGCCTGAGCTAATGTCGCCCGCACCAGTTTCAATGTGTAAACTTTAATATGCTAAGGAAACCTGTGGCATCATTGATAAAATCATCTTGGAATTCATAATGAAATATGAGCGTACGGTTGTCTCCTAAAATGTTCCTACGAACGGTTTGTAAAATATCCATACGCACAAATAAATGTCAAAATCCTTCCTACGCATGGTCTGTTTATAAATAAAAGATCCATCCTAAAATTATGCGCGCGTGAATGAGCTAATCAAATCCTCCATCTGAACACCCCCAAATATACTTATATGGACTGCGATATGTACTCCCTGCACCATTACATTTATATGTGCCCATTTTATATTTTATTATGCCTCCGCGACGGCACAGCCGTGGTCAGAGGCATTGTGTTTTCGGGTTGTCTGTCCGTCCGTCCGTCCGTCCCATTCTCATGAACGCAATATCTCAGGAATGCCTTGAGGGAATTTCTTCAAATTTGGCACAAATGTCCAAACTCAAGGTCCACTTCAAAGGTCAAGGTCACTGTGACTCACGTTTTTTTGCCTTGAGGGAATTTCTTCAAATTTGGCACAAACGTCCACTTGGACTCAAGGATGAACTGGTTAGGTTTTGGTGGTCAAAGGTCAAAGGTCCTAGCTGGCCTTCCTTAACAGCTTGTTGAGCACTGCTGACCTCCAAGCCTTGATACCACCACCCCAGCACCACACCGCGAAAAACACAGCACTGGCTACTGGTTGGCGGAGGCATACAACCGCAAGGCGGTATTTCTAGTTTTATATTTTTTATGGATATATTTTGTATTTGTATCTTCTTTTCCCCCTTTTTTCCCTGCACTGAAATTATTGCAACTGGCCCTTTAAAAACAATTCAATCAAGACCCTTAACTGCCTTCAGTGTAACACAGGTGATCTGTATATAGAGGCCTCCTTGTGTCCTTTGTGATTTACACTGAAGAATGCTAACACTGGAAAGTTTGTCTTCGTCTTCTATTAAAACTTAGCCTAAAGCGTCAAGCTTGTATGAGGCATCTTTTGGTCTGCGGACCCTTCTGTTTTGCTTTTTTTTTTCTTTGTTTCATTACTTTTTGCATTTTTAAATATATTTTGTAGGACCGTTTTTCTTTATTTTCCTTATTTTTTTATTTTTCTACAGTTACATTAATGGACAAGGTGGCAACCACAAGGAATAGTGCACATACTCTAGAGTTTGCATATGCCCAAGTTGTAGTTGTGTAAATCGCAGCAAGTAAGATCAGAGTTGTTGAACTCCAGATCAAATCCATGAATAGAAACATTTTATAAACGAAGCCCCTGTTTTAGTGCATATGCCTCATATACTAAGAAACCTGTGCCTTTTGGTGTATGATTTTATGGGCCATGGCTTGTGGGAGATGTGAATCTGGTAAGATTTGGGCGGAGGTGGGAGGAAATGAAGGTAGATTGAACGGAAGGTGCTGGAAGTAAACAGTTTGAGGAATGTTAGTGTGGGGGAGGCAAGGGGAGCGAATGTGTGTGTGAAAACTCACAGTCCTCACTGTTTGACTCAGACTCAGAGTGTGTGGGAATAAACTCACAGTCCTCACTGTTTGACTGTGTGTGGGGATAAACTCACAGTCCTCACTGTTTGACTGAGACTCAGAGTGTGTGGGAATAAACTCACAGTCCTCAGTGTTTGACTCAGAGAGTGTGTGGGAATAAACTCACAGTCCTCACTGTTTGACTCAGTGTGTGGGAATAAACTCACAGTCCTCACTGTTTGACTGAGACTCAGTGTGTGGAAATAAACTCACAGTCCTCACTGTTTGACACACACTCAGAGTGTGTGGGGATAAACTCACGGTCCTCACTGTTTGAATCAGACTCAGAGTGTGTGGGAATAAACTCACAGTCCTCATTGTCTGACTCAGACTCAGAGTGTGTGGGGATAAACTCACAGTCCTCACTGTTTGACTCAGACTCCGAGTGTGTGGGAATAAACTCACAGTCCTCACTGTTTGACTCAGAGAGTGTGTGGGGACTAAGCTCACAGTCCTCACTGTTTGACACACACTCACAGTGTGTGGGACTAAGCACACAGTCCTCACTGTTTGACACAGACTCAGAGTGTGTGGGAACAAACTGTCGTCACTGTTTGACAGAGACGCAGAGTGTATTGCCTCTGGGCCTGATCAGTCACATGACTACGCACCAAATGCGTCTTGATTTTTCACGACTGGTTCTTAAATTTGTCAGAGACATTGCTCGAAGGTAAATTGCCCCATCATGCTCAGACAGGTTACACCATACTTCTGTCAAGAATGAAATATCTAATTTGTGTACTGAGAGCTGTACTCTGTGTTAGTATCTACTCGAATATCAGGTCTTCACATGATTGCAAGTTTTGCACTGCTGCGTTGTTTTGCATTTCTGAATTATCTTATGCTGTACCTGTGTGTGCTCTGTGCTGTACCTGTATGTGCTCTGTGCTGTACCTGTGTGTGAGCTCTGTGCTGTACCTGTGTGTGAGCTCTGTACTGTACCTGTGTGTGCTCTGTGCTGTACCTGTGTGTGTGCTCTATGCTGTACCTGTGTGTGTGCTCTATGCTGTACCTGTGTGTGAGCTCTGTGCTGTACCTGTGTGTGCTCTGTGCTGTACCTGTGTGTGTGCTCTGTGCTGTACCTGTGTGTGAGCTCTGTGCTGTACCTGTGTGTGCTCTGTGCTGTACCTGTGTGTGTGCTCTGTGCTGTACCTGTGTGTGCTCTGTACTGTACCTGTGTGTGCTCTGTGCTGTACCTGTGTGTGCTCTGTGCTGTACCTGTGTGTGTGCTCTGTGCTGTACCTGTGTGTGCTCTGTGCTGTGCCTGTGTGTGTGCTCTGTGCTGTACTTGTGTGTGCTCTGTGCTGTGCCTGTGTGTGTGCTCTGTGCTGTACCTGTGTGTGCTCTGTGCTGTGCCTGTGTGTGTGCTCTGTGCTGTGCCTGTGTGTGTGCTCTGTGCTGTACCTGTGTGTGCTCTGTGCTTTGCCTGTGTGTGTGCTCTGTGCTGTACCTGTGTGTGTGCTCTGTGCTGTACTATGCCTCTCTCCAGTACTGCTCCATCTGTAGATGGCGGCAGCTTGTCGTGCTAGGGAGTGGTGCTTGTCTGCCCCGTGGGTGTTTTTTTTGTTTTTGGACATAGTTTCCTGCCCCACTTCCACAGTGGAGCCTCATGGGAAACTGCTATGGTGAGTCAGAATGACGTGGCTTTGATTGGCAGCCCTGTCGGCGGGGGCAGAGGCCTCGTTGGTGACAGGTCATGTGACATCCGATGGCGGGGAGCCGGATCACATGACGAGAACGAGGAATTGACCCAATTCGGGAATTTTGAGCTTTCCCCTAATAAGCTTTGTGTGCAGTCGGCTAAGTGCCTTTGGGTTTTTGCCAATTTAAAGAAGTAAATGCTCAAAGCTGCAGTCATTAAACTGACTTTAAAGACAATGTGCACCCTAGTAAATGTACTGTCAATGAGTACAGTCTAAGGGAACATTAGGGCATTTGTCTGATTTGTACGAGCAATTGTGCCCTCCCTAACTAAAAACATTTCCAGACTAACGGTTATATATGTAACATTAGCAGAACATGAATGCAAATTGACTGTACTAACCTGGGTACATCTTGAGCATGTCCTACGGCTATTAAATTTAGATTTGATAGTTAAATATATTTTGCACAGGAAAAAAATAATACACTTGAATTGTTAAAATTAATGTTTGAATATATAACCACGTGTGCAAACTGGAAATGTATCTTGTTCCTTGTTTCAGAATATTTGCTCTTGCTTCTGAATGACCCAGTTTTCACTTGCGCGTGGTCGGTTAAACTAGCCAATCACGGAAGAGCTTGTTCACGCTCACACACTGGGCATAAACATGACTGAAGTCATTCTGGATAAATGAGCTAAGCCTGCTTTGTTCAGAAAGCCAACGTAACAACGAGCCGAGAAGCTGAATGTAAACTAACCCCTTGATAACTAAAGTCGTTTTCTGAATAGCTGATAACTCAGGCCTCAGGATTGACCTAGAAATGGTTAACTGACCACAAAATGACTTTTGTGATGTCCATCTCAGTCACCAGACTTGAATCCAATTTAAATTTGTGGTTTGATTTAAAGAATGGTGGTCCATTATCAGATGTGTACGATCTTGAAGAAGTCTCTGTGGGCAGTGGTCAAAGATTACATTACAGGCATTTAGCAGATGCTCTTATCCAGAGCAACTTACACAGCTTTTATTACGTAGCATTCGCATTGCATCCATTTGTACAGCTGGATATATTCTGGGGCAACGCGGGTTGGGTGCCTTGCTCAGGGTTATGGTGGCAGTGTTTGACCTGGGAATTGAACCTGTGAGTCGGTTACACCAGCCCCTTACCCATTATACTACACTGCAACCCCCTGCCAGTGTTCTCCTGTCTCAGCAGAAGATCACCCGTTAGTGTTGTGTTTGCAAATGGAAGGTGCACAAAGTCCTGAAAACAGGGGTGTGAATATTTTTAATATAGGCTATATATATATATTTTTTTTTTTTTTTTGATTTTTGGATTATAATTTTTGCAAACTGTTGTTTTGGTACATTCTGTTGAATATATTATAGGCTATAAAGAAAGAGAATATTTTCCATGTTTGAACATGACAATAATGCCCAGTTCTCGTATTACTTGTTTTCCCTTTTATGTGTGTCTGTATGCACACGTATATTTATTAAGGGTGACAGTGAGAACCTTTGGAGGGCATTGTGTGCAGTGTCAGTCCTTATACAAGAGTATATTGTGTTAAAAAGTAGGTAATACAGACTGTGTACATTTTCCTGCATTTAATTTCTTCGGTTTGTGTAAACGTACTTCCAGGCTACAGGCATTTGTGGAGGTTTCTGTCCTTGAGCGTTTTGAATGGAAGTAGTTGATGTTCCCTTGTGTTTTTTGGCAGCTTTACACAGAAGGTATTTGCACGGTGGCTTTGCAATAGTGCCATGCTTCATCACTCCGTCCCGTAGAGAAGTGGCATGTTCCACCTGCCACCTGGAGGCTTGACATTCCTTTTAAAAAAATCCCTTTCATAGCCCCTTTCAAAAACACTGTCTGGATGTGATTTTCTCGAGAAAAGAAAGAACTTTTTCATCCAGAAGTCACAGTTGCCTCCCTTGCTTTTAGGAAAGAGCTGAGCCTGTACTTGGTAGTAATAAGCATGACTTTTTGCTGTTTGTGTGACACCGTCAGTAGGTCTCCCTCCTTGACATTACAGTCCCACCTTATTTCCCATGGTTTTTGAAGTTTTTGGTGGTAAGTTGTGAATAATTGTTTGTGTGATTTTTTTTTACCTGGTTGCAAACGCATGCATGCTTATCTTCTGTGTGCTGATCGTTCAGTTCCATCCGTCAATGCTTGATTTCCGGGTTTGCCAAATATGTGCTTGTCGTTTTAAGGAAAAACAAAAATTCCAGCAGCATCAGAAATAGAAAATCAGCTCCTCCTAGCCTGTCATGTTTGAATCAGAACTGCATGGCAGTGACATGGCTGCATTTGGCATGACCCGGTTTGCTCTGTGCCACCAGAGTCGGCTATAATAGCAATTTGAGATGTGCCGAAAAACCTGGATCTCGGAGTAACACCGCTCGTCTTGAACGGCCAGCGCAAAAGGGATACGAGTTGCCATGGGCTCAGACAACACATATTTGCATAATTAGAGAGATAATGTGGAATGTGCTGTGTAGCTACCGATGGAAAAATCACATGCCTTAAGCTGAAACATCTGTTAGATAAGAGCCTTTGAAAGATGTACAGGCATCTCTTGTTGTGGCTCCCTTGAAGCGTGAAGCCATGATACTGTTTGCTCAAACTAACAGAGCGTGCCATTTTGCCTCTCAACAGTCGGATAACCGTTGAAATGCACGCTACACGCTGTGTATTAAGAATATTATGCGTATTCCTGATGTGGTTCAGTTATGTAGGCAGCGATATCCAGTTCCACTGACCCAGGGTGTCTCCGTGTTAGTTTTGACCCGGGGTCAGAAATGCAGGAATTTGCATGCGGCTTGTTACCTTGCTGAACTCTGGAAGCGCAGGTAGTTATGTGCATCTTCCTCAGCTGCTATCTTGAGTCTTTGTTTTCTCTTCTGTAAACGAGCTGGATTGCCTATGTGCATTACCGGCTTTGGCCTGGCTCTTAAACGTGTGAGTGGGACATTGTCTGTGAATTTGGACCAAAAAAATTCACTTGACATGTCAGATTTTCCTGCAGTTTTCTCGAGAAAGGATGTTTGAAGCATATTTGATATTTACGTCATGTCGATATATTTTTTGAGAGAAATATAATTTTAGTACCCATTTTGGGCATGTCTGACCCTATAAGTGCCTGCATTAAGACCGTGTCATTTTTTTACTGTACATGGTTTAAACATACTGGTAGTGTAATCCTTAGAGAGGGCATTCACAATTCCCCTAAGATATTTTTGTACAGTTATTAATTTTGAAAATTATAAATATTAATGTTTCCAAAGTACCATTTTTGATTTTGTTTTTGATATGTTGTGTAAAGTTTTTATTGTATATGTAGGCTATAGTGTGGGAGTTCTGGTAGCCTACTTCTTGATCAACAGCACAGTGGGCACTTTTAATAGTATTTTCTCGAAACGTATTTGTGACACAAACCTCATATATGCATCAAACATCCTTCCTCGTTTTTGTGTGGAAAATTTCTGGAAAATCTGAGACGTCAAGGGAATTATTTGTCCAAAATCACACGGGGGTGTCCCTCCCAGTCTCTCCGAGCTCTTATGAGCCATGACTCCAGAGATAAAAGCACTGTGGTGATTTGGTGATATGGTGAAGGAAAAATCCCCTCATAACGCCCCGCCTTTCAGGTGCAACGGACACAAATATCAGCGCCATCTGTTGACCACAGCCTGCGGCCGTTCTGTCCACACGGCAGGGCGTGCCAGCCGTGAACCTGAACGACGCACGTTATTCAGAAATACGTTTGGAACAAAGTGGTGGCAGGCATTCGCTAAGTGTCACGCATTTCACGTGAACTCTTTTAAACATTGAACAGGCTAACGACTAATCTCATCCACATCTACACTGGCAATATTGACTTAAGACGCGTTGGCTTTTAGCGTACGTAAAATGTGCATTATCGTTGTGGTATTTCGGCCCTCCCTAGATCACAGTACAGGAATGGAGACTTGAACTCTAGGCCTCGTGAGTGAGATTTGTACTTGGGTTGACGGTCCACATAAAAACACTGCAGTGGGGAGGCTGTGGTGCACATTAGCCCTGTTGCGTTTGATAAACTCCACGGTACTCTTGTGAATTTAAAAAAAAAAAAAAGAGCTGTTTTCCAGCTCCCCAGCGCTGGATATTCTGTGTACACCAGGTGTTCTCCCCATGGCTGAAGTTTAACGTGTTCCTTGACAGAGAGTGGAGGTTCACTCATAGGACATTGGCTCTTAAGGGACTGCTAGGCTTTGTGCCTTTTACGAATTTGATGGAACCCTATGTGTGTCATGGGGATACAACTGACAGCTTGTGCAGTGTGGGTGGGGGAGGGGGTGGGGGGCGGGGGGGGGGGTCAGGGTGGGGCTCGTGTTTTATTCCAGAGCTTTTACCAGAACACTGAGAGCCTTTCTTTTCTCACAGAATGGCAGGAAGCTGTGTGAAAGGACAGAAGATTCCGTGCTGGAGAATATGACATCACCGGCAGAGAGGTGGCAAGAGAGGAAGTGCATTTCAGAGAGAGAGGGAGAGAGAGAGAGAGAGAGAGACATAGAGAGGGAGAGAGAGAGAGAGACATAGAGAGAGGGAGAGAGAGACTGCAGGGAAAAGCACATTTTTGTTGCAAGAGAGAAGCATATTAACGGGGAGGGGCATTTCTTTTTTTATTTTCTTGGGAAATTCTGACACTTTTAGGATTAGAATATAAAGCGTGCTGACCCTTAGGGCTTGGGCCTGTCAAGCTAATTTGTCCCAAACATTATGGTGCCCTAATGCACCATAAAATCTTTTTATACTTTTTATGTATAAAAAGTGCTGTCATTTTTACATGGTGAAACCAAAATGTATAAACCCTTTAATAGAAGTTGAGAATTTGCACTTTAACCTCATGTGGATTGTTTGATTACAAATATAAAATTGTGGAGTACAGAGCCAAAAAAGAAAAGATTTGTCTCAAACGTTCTGGAGCTCGCTGCATGTGCAGGTGAGCTTTCATTGCACAAAAGGAAGATTGTTCCCCTTGGATTGGGGGGTCCCGTAAGACTGCCGGCTGTTGTTTGGCGGAAGTGCACACATGCCAACCAATCCCCAGTTCCCCGCCCTGTCTCTTAACTGGCCCCCACTCGTAACTAAAGAGTAATATTCCTCCATAGTCCCCGACGACCTTGAAGAATGGCCTGGTCTCATCTCGTATTTCAGCCAAAAATGCTTTCCAGCAGTAAATCGACTTGCCAAACAGCAAACCAGTTCAACTTCTAAACAGACAAATGAACAGTGCACTCTAACTCCCCGATAGCAGTATACCTCCTCGAGTATATAGCTACTCAAATTAAAAACGCTTTTCTGGCAGGATGAAATCTGCAATTTAAACGTTAACGTTAGACCCTGGGATATGACGTTGAAGCCAAACGAGCGGGGTTCATATGTTAAAAACTGAGAAGCTGCATTGACAGGGAACCCTGTCGTGTGCTCAGCAGGTTGTGTTTTGTTATTTGTGTCACCTGCAGCATATTTCTTGTTTTCCGTTGTGCCTGTGTGCAAGACAAGTTCCCTCTGGTGCTATAATTGCCATTAATTAATTAATTAATTAGTTGGTTGGTTGGTTGGTTGGTTGGTTGATTGATTGATTCATTGATTCATTCATTGATTGATTCATTCATTGATTGATTCATTAATTCATTCATTCATTCATTCATTAGTTTGTTATTATCATTATATAATTATATTAGCTTGCTAGCTAGTTCAAAATAGAAATGAAAGTTATGATGCTTATTATAGCTAGCTAGCTAGAAGGTTTTTTCTTTTTGTTGCTAAAACAGTAAAATTATGCTGAGAGCTGCAACCAGAAAAAAAGAAGTTACCGCTTCTGTCGATGACATTATGCTGAATAATGTCTTTATTACCTTGCACAAGAAAATACAATATAACATAACCATGCTATATTTTGTTTTGTGCGTAAGTTTGCTTTCCCCTGCCTTCGGGCCTGGTTTGTTTGCTTCAGCCGATGCACGAAGATTCTCACTTAAACGGTGACGCTCTGCCAGATCGAGCAGTGCTGTGAAGCTGGTGAAACTCCTGTTCGCAGTCGCTCACTACAAGATCTTTGCTCTGTGTGCACATCGTAACCCTTTAACACAGATAAATAATCAATGAACTGAAGCAAACAAAACAAGAGGAGAGCTTCATTCAGCTCTCTCTCTCTCGGTCTCCCTTGCCTTCTCTCTCTCTCTCTCTCACTGCTGTCTCTTGCCTTCCTCCTCTCTCTCTCTCTCTCTCTCTCTCACTGACTCATAGGTGCACCTCTTCCTGTTTTGTCGTTTTTCCCACAGAGTCTAGTTGAGTGTTTATTTGAGGTTGCACCGTGTCATTGTCATTAGTCACGGTGTTCAGACAGCACTGCCACGCCCCTCACAGTAAAAATCCTCGATCTGGAGTTCTTATGCCCTATTGAGGTATGACAAATGCCTCAAAGTGCAGACCAAGTGATTACACAAAAATCCTGACTCCATTTTAGGGACACTCTGGGGCTTTTTGCAATGCCTCTTTTTTTTATATCTTTATCTTTATAATATCTAGAATCCCTAAGTAAGTACTGTAATTAGGACGGCCAACCGAGGGTATTAGCCCACCCCCCTCCCCCTCGGGCTGCGTAGTGACAGTGGGATCTGTGAATAGGCCCGGTTTGTACACAGCATTGCAACCGTCCCCTTCCATGCTATATGTTGATTGTGTGTCATTGCGTAATGTGTCACGTGACGGCCTGAAGCCTTTTGGGGGGGAATTACTGTAGCCCTCCGTATATGTGAGGCAGCAGCGATATATAGCCTATTCAGCGAGCTCCATAATGTTTGGAAGAAAGAAATATTTTTTCTTGATTCGGCTTGAGTAAGCCACAATTTTAGATGTCTAATCAAACAAATTCACATGTGGTTAAAGTGCAGAATCTCAGCTTTTATTAAAGGGAATTTTTACCATGTGGAAATTACAGCACTTTTTATACACAGCCCCACCCCATCTCTGGACACCGTAATGTTTGTGATGTGTTAATGTTATGTAAATGAAAGTGAGTCATGTTAGCACTTTGTGGCATATCCTTTGCATGCAATGACTGCTTGACGTCTGTGAGCCATAGACATCACATGGTGCTGAGTATCTTCTCCTGTGATGCTCTGCCAGGCCTGTACTGCAGCCATCTTCAGCTCCTGCTTTTTTTCGGGGCTGACCCCGTGTTACTTGTGCAGTGATGTAACCTACCTTCGAGAATCATATTCTGACCACGCTGGTGTGGTTTTGCGTAGCTGGTTTTTTTGCATAGCACGCTGGTTTTTTGCATAGAGAAAATTAGTTTCGGAGAAAAGATTGTATGTGTCCTTTTGCTGAGGTTCATCAGAGATCCCTACTTTCAAGCGGAAGTTTCAGTCACAGTAAAGTGCATTCGGAACAAATCAGCATCCAGGGATAAAATAATCATTTTATGAAGTCAAGTAATAAAATAAAATGGCCGTAGTGCGATTGTGTTTTTTCTGTCCACAATACTTTTCTGTCCTCCTCATAATTAACTGGGAATCCAAAACATTTCCACACATCAGACAAGTTGAGGGTTTTCTATTTCAATGGGTCTGTTAGCACTGGCCATGATTTCTGCTTGGAGTTGCAGTCTTGTTGAATGAGTGATGTTGCTGTCTTGTTGCTTGAATGAGTGACGTTGCAATCTTGTAGAATGAATGAGTGACGTTGCTGTCTTGTTGAATGAATGAGTGATGTTGCTGTCTTGTTGAATAAATGAGTGATGTTGCAGTCTTGTTGAATGAGTGATGTTGCAGTCTTGTTGAATAAATGAGTGACGGTGCAGTCTTAATGAATGAGTGACATTGCAGCTTTGTTGAATGAATGAGTGACGTTGCAGTCTTGTTGAATGAAGGAGTGACGTTGCAGTCTTGGTGAATGAATGAGTGATGTTGCAGTCTTGTTGAATGAATGAGTGATGTTGCCGTTTTGTTGAATGAAAGAGTGATGTTGCTGTCTTGTTGAATAAACGAGTGATGTTGCAGTCTTGCTGAATAAATGAGTGATGTTGCAGTCTTGTTGAATGAGTGAGTGATGTTGCCGTTTTGTTGAATGAAAGAGTGACATTGCTGTCTTGTTGAATAAACGAGTGATGTTGCAGTCTTGCTGAATAAATGAGTGATGTTGCAGTCTTGTTGAATGAATGAGTGATATTGCATCTTGTTGGATGAATGAGTGATATTGCAGTGTTGAATGAATGTGTGATGTTGCATTCTTGTTGAATGAATGAGTGACTTTACAGTTTTTTTGAATGAATGAGTGATGTTGCAGTCTTGTTGAATGAATGAGTGACGTTGCAGCTTTGTTGAATGGATGATGTTGCAGTCTTGTTGAATGAATGAGTGAAGTGGCTGTCTTGTGAATGAATGAGTGACGTTGGAGTCTTGTTGAACGAATGACTGACATTGCAGTCTTTGTGAATGAGTGATGTTGCAGTCTTGTTGAATGAATGAGTGATATTGCATCTTGTTGGATGAATGAGTGATATTGCAGTGTTGAATGAATGTGTGATGTTGCATTCTTGTTGAATGAATGAGTGACTTTACAGTTTTTTTGAATGAATGAGTGATGTTGCAGTCTTGTTGAATGAATGAGTGACGTTGCAGTTTTGTTGAATGGATGATGTTGCAGTCTTGTTGAATGAATGAGTGACGTTGCTGTCTTGTTGAATGAATGAGCAAACTCTCACGATTATTTTAGTCACATGGAACTTTAGTCCCATGGAACACATGGTTTTTCCTGTCGGTCTTTTTAATACTGGGAAATTCTGTCTTTTTTAACTGAATTAAATTAAAATGAAATAATATGCTAATATCTGAGCCACAATTTGCCTGTGTGTGTGTGTGTATGCGTGTGCGCGGGTGTGTGCATGCGCATGCGCATGTGTGTGTGTGTGTGTGTGCGCGTATGTGTGTGAGTGTGCGCGCGTATGTGTGCTCTTTATAATAATAAAACATCCTGCTCATCGCTCTGGGGAAATGACTGGGATAGAGCAGTAGTGCGGCTGCTGCAGATAAATGTGTTCCTGAACATTATTGTCTGTTTGAATGTTTCGGGGGTGGGTGGGAAATACTGGGGAAGTGCAAGACTGGAATGGCTGAGTACCGTTCAGATCCTTCATTGTGCCAGACCATTCTGGGTTGCTTTAAGAGACTGAATGTTTTCATTGATGAATTAAGATGCCGTTTGTAATTAGCTGATCAAAGCTGAATTCAGACATGCTAAACGTGCGCCCCACCTGTGTAAAAAATGCAGGCGGGTGCTGACCTGGCTTGTGTTGAGCAGGCTTGCTTTCAGCAGGCTTGTGTTGAGCAGGCTTGTGTTGAGCAGGCTTGTGCTGAGCAGGCTTGTGCTGAGCAGGCTTATGTTGAGCAGGCTTGTGCTGAGCAGGCTTGTGTTGAGCAGGCTTGTGTTGAGCAGGCTTGTGTTGCTTTCAGCAGGCTTGTGTTGAGCAGGCTTGTGTTGCTGCTGCCGCTATTCCCGACTGCCTTGGCTGAGAGGAATCAGGAAGAAAGCAGCCTGGGATTTGTAGTTTCCCGTGGTGTGGAATGTAGTGTAAGGGATGGCTGCATGCGGCCTGGAGCTCGGTTGCTCGGGTGACTGTTCTTGTGGATATTTGACGGAGGCCATTTTAATTCCACCGTGGCCCAGCAATTACAGGTTTATAGGTTTTGTTCTGTAAGTTACAGTGCCAGAAACAAAAATTTTACTGTTATAAAATGCCACTGTTGACAGAGATTGACTGCATTGTAATGTGATCAGTAAATTTCTTTCAGTAAACCTGCCATTGAATAGAATGATGTAGCAATTTAAAATGGCAACACAGATGTTGAGGGTTTTTATCAATTTTTTTTGCATAGTTCCTGAGAATATGATTTTCGTCTGTAGTTGTCTACGTTGTTAAGTGCCTGGTTGAGCTTAACAGTGGTCATGTTAACGTGCTAGAGGATATGTGTTTTTTTAAAAGGGCAGTACGTTAGTACGCCAGGTTTGAAATCTCTTACTGCAGAGTAGTTTGTGCTGAAGGATTTTCATTTTTTGGTCCAGTGTCAGCCATCTTGAAACTCAGCTGCGCGTCCACGGCCTAGTATACCATAACCCTACATTACTAACCTTGATCGAGTAGCCTGAATCGCAAACATCTCAATTAATATTGTGACAAGCACTACACAGCAGTAGTTGTATAACTGACAACCTGGGCTGGGTTGAACAATTTTGTCCCTTTCTTGCTCCGTTGAGCAGTCGTAATGGGAAATATAGCTCATTCCCTTCGATTTCAGTTGACTCTTAAAAATGCTCTGCTAACTCCAGACTTTCCGGGCAGTAAGCAATGACTGCTCCACCCTGTGTGGTGTCTGTAATGTGTTGGTCTGGTCTGGTCTGGTCTGGTCTGGTCTGGTCTGGTCTGGTCCCAAAAGTTAAAGACAAGGAGACACCGGCGGTGAGAGCTTCGCCAGCGTGTTTTTGAGCGTGTGAACTGGGTGAAAGTTTAGCAGTCGTTTGAATAAAAAAAAAAAATTAAAAAAATTAAAACAGAGATCCTACGCACGCTTGGTGTGTGGTCCCCTAATTAAATCCTCTAACACAAAATCGCAAGCAGTGAAACCTGAGTAAATCTTGAAGCTGGTGAACAGAGAAAAGCATGAAGCTGGTGAACAGAGAAAAGCACGAAGCTGGTGAACAGAGAAAAGCATGAAGATGGTAAAACAGAAAAGCATGAAGCTGGCAAACAGAGAAAAGCATGAAGCTGGCGAACAGCAGTTCTGGTTAAATAATAAGTCTTGTTTATATTCTCTGTGGTGTCCCACTTGCTTACTCACTGTTCCTCAGGCGATAACAGACTCTCTCATACTTAATCCCGCCCTCTTCATTTTCTCTTTTTCTTCTCCTCCCCCTCCGGCTTTACTGATTTATTCATCCTTTCCTGCTCGCTTTCTCTCTAGTTATCGTGTTCTTCCTTTTTTTAATAGATCCTCTGCACTTGATCCTCATCTATTTTCGTTCCAGTTGTTCTCCTGTTCCTCGTGCCACATTTCTCTTCTCTGTAGTCTTTCTCCGTTGTCTTGATCATCTGTGCTTCTGCACACCACATCTCATAGGCAAAGACCTGTGCTTTTATGTGTAACCATGTTAAACAGCACTAAATGTAAAGAGAGGACAGGCCATTTCAGTGTATAAGCCATATATGATGAGGAACCTGTTTCAGTGTATAAACCATATCCTAAGGAACCCTTTTTAGCGTGTATGCCATATTTGATTACAAACCTGTTTCATTGTATATATGTTACCTGTTTCATTGTATATTAGTTATACATGATTTGGAACCTGTTTCAGTATGTAAGGCATCTGCTAGCAGGGTTTTTCCTGGCTGAAAATAGAGCTTAGGTGTGACAGCGACTGCAGTCGAGCCAGCTTTACTGCCTCCGTCAACTCGACGTGTCGTCTCCCGATATTTAGCTGCATTTACAGTCTTCTAGAGACCACCACAATGCACCGAGATGTTGGCCATAAAAAATGAAATGTGAGGCAATCATAAAAAATTGGAACAAATTAAATATTTATTGAAGGGTTACACTTTGTAACTGCCAGAAGTGGGGGAATATAGCCTGTATACCAAAGGATTAAAACATTCATTCTACTGTGATAGTGTTTCCATATTTGAATTGCAATATATCTTGAAAAGCATTTCATTTTTGTTGCTCAAAACGTAGGGCACAATATTAACCTTTTAACTTAATGAATCCACACAAATGGCACCTTAATGTATTTAAATAATTTTGATACATTCACATGAAGAATTCTTGCACCATTCTTTTTTGTCACTGGTGTTACTTGTGCTTGTACCTGGCAATGTCTCTTCAGAGTCTGTATGCATATGATATGGTGATTTTGACCTAAGAGCATTTAATTAAGAGTATTTAATTGCTAAATCAAGTATAATTTTATTAAACCATTCAGTGCTGGCATAATTCATGGCAAGAAACAAACATTTCAGTTTAATGTCAGGAAAATACAATTTTTTTTCCTTGTAAATTTTCGACTTTAATATCAGAATTCTGAGTTTTTCCTCAGAATATTACGAGAATGGTCGAGCTGCGGTAAAAAAAAAAAAAAATAAAATGGCTATATTACGACCGTACAATGTGGTGTATTGGCATGTGATGTATTAGCATGTGGTGTATTGGCATGTGATGTATTAGCATGTGGTGTATTGGCATGTGATGTATTAGCATGTGGTGTATTGGCGTGTGGTGTATCTTTTTTATATCTGTTGCAGCAGTAAACATCCAAACTTCAGAGGCTGCCTGAAATGCTTTCGGGGAAAAATGACTCCACAGTTTTCTGTTGGGTGTTGATAGACAGCCAGTCAGCAGCAAGGCCTCTGACATTTGGTTGTTTCTGCCAGATCAGGTATAAGCAGAAAAAAAGACGAAAAGTAAGGCAAATGACAGTTATTTGTGGCTATGACAGTTATTGTTATTGCGTCCAATAATTATCCTTGCAGTGTATATCAGCCAGCCGTAGCTAGTATCTATAACGGTGGTCTCCAACCCTTGTCCTGGAGAGCTACAGGGTCTGCTGGTTTCCATAGTGACTCTGCACTTCACGAATCAATTAGAGCAGTTGATTACACAGTTAACTCAACTCACCTGGTGTCTTGGGTCTCAATTGGATGCTGATTTTAAGGTGAAACAAAAACCAGCAGACCCTGTAGCTCTCCAGGACCAGGGTTGGAGACCACTGATCTATGGATTAATGATTTGTACCCTAACCTAGTGTATGTTGTGAGGTGTGGAGGTGAAAGAAGAGAAAGTGGAAACGAAACGCAGCACGTCTGCCAAGGCAGCCCCGCTCTTCCTGGTCATCCACGTATGGGACTGATCTGCACTGCCTCTGGGCCAACTGACCTCCGCCATTATTTCTTCTCCTTTGTTACGTTATTAGTTTTGGTTGGGAAAAGGGGATTGATTTTAAGGAAACAAGCAAACGAGAGCACGGTTTTTGGGATGGTGAGGCGACGAAACGTTGGTGGTCTGATTGTGGAGGCAGATGTTCCCAGCGTTCTTTGTACAAACAGATAAAATCCAATACAAAATATTTATATTGAACAAAATCCATTGGCAGCTAGCCTCTTAAATGCCATATCAGGCACGCAAAGCTGTGTCGGCCTTCTTATGAAGTGACTCTTATTATCTTTAACAGCATGCGCAATACACAGTAATGAACACAACTGTCGCAAAAGTCTGTCCGTAGTCTTGTATCCCAAATGCCACTAAATGCTGTTGCCTCCTCCCCTTCCTTTCCGATGTTATTTTAAACCTCCTGCTGAGGGTGGGACTGCCCTGTTATGAGTTGTCGACACAGTGTGCCAACTCAAAGAAACAAATTGTAAAATGTGTGTTTTGAGTGAGCAATGACCCTATACTAACAGCTGTTCTGTGCTCTGAACACTATTACAGACTAACTGTGCGTTCCTCTTGACTATGTTCCAGCCTAACTGTGCTGTCCTGTAGACCGTGTTCCAGCCTAACTGTGTTGTCCTGTAGACCATGTTCCAGTCTAACTGTGTAGTCCTGTAGACCGTGTTCCAGCCTAACTGTGCTGTCCTGTAGACCATGTTTCAGCCTAACTGTGCTGTCCTGTAGACCATGTTCCAGTCTAACTGTGTAGTCCTGTAGACCGTGTTCCAGCCTAACTGTGTAGTCTTGTAGACCGTGTTCCAGCCTAACTGTGCTGTCCTGTAGACCATGTTCCAGCCTAACTGTGCTGACCTATAGACCCTGTTCCAGGCTAACTGTGCTGTCCTGTAGACCATGTTCCAGTCTAACTGTGCTCTCCTGTAGACCGTGTTCCAGCCTAACTGTGTAGTCCTGTAGACCGTGTTCCAGCCTAACTGTGCTGTCCTGTAGACCATGTTCCAGTCTAACTGTGTAGTCCTGTAGACCGTGTTCCAGCCTAACTGTGTAGTCCTGTACACCATGTTCCAGCCTAACTGTGCTGTCCTGTAGACCATGTTCCAGCCTAACTGTGCTGTCCTATAGACCCTGTTCCAGGCTAACTGTACTGTCCTATAGACCATGTTCCAGCCTAACTGTGCTCTCCTGTAGACTATGTTCCAGCCTAACTGTGTTGTCCTGTAGACCATGTTCCAGCCTAACTGTGCTGTCCTGTATCTCTCTCCAGGTGACATCACTCAGAAGGGATATGAGAAGAAAAGAGGGAAGCTGCTGGCTCCATTCATCCCTCAGAATCGCAGTAAGATGATCCTGGCCTTCATCATCTCATCAATCAATCATTCAGTCAACCAGTCAACCAGCCAGTCACTCAGTTGACCGGGCACTCAACCGACTGATGGGTCAATCAACCAATCAAACAGACTCAATAAACTAGTCATTCAGTCAATTCATCAGTCAGCCTTTCCAAAAATCAGTCAGACCATGTTTTTTTTCATATCTGTTTGCCTGGAGGCAACAAAACAATAATGAGCTTGAAAACCATGAGGTGTTGGGGTGGGAAGAGAGGTAGGGTGTGTGTGTGTGTGTGTGTGTGCATGCAAGTGTGTGTGTGTGAGTATGTGTGCGTGCGTGCGTATGTGCATGTGTTTGTGCGTGGACACGTGTGTGAGTGTGTGCACGTGACGTGCATGTACGCATGTGTGTGCGTGTGCGAGAGTCTGGGCTGTGGCTGGGGCTAGTGGTCTGAGGCTAGAGGTTTCTCCCTTGGGAAGGGGCTGGCTCTGAATGCCTAACTACACTGCAGCACATGCCCAAAAACAAAAACGGGAAAGATGCACGCGAGAGGTGTGTCTGACACAATCACAACAAAATCAGCTACGGCTGCTGAGTCACTTATAGCCACTGTATCTTTTAAATGGCTACCCTTTCAAAATGTATGAAAACAAAAGGTAATTAGTTACATTTCCCAGAGGGCAAATAGTCAGCCACCTCATTTTAAAAAGTATTTGGGAGGGAGAGAGTGTGAGGTAGAGAGAGAAGCAATGAGAGAGATTGTTATGGGGCACAGTAAGGTACTTTACTGCTCTATGGTATTTTTATGGTATATGGTATTTCTTTGGCTTTATATCTTCTCAGGGCTTGTTTTGGGTGTTGTCTGCGTATGTTTAGAATGTGTATGTTGGTTTTTGTTTAGCACTTGCAGTTGTGCATCTTAAGATGGTGCACATTTACTCGCTGTTCTGGGAATGTTGTTAGCCAGTTCTGGCTCTATCGCTCGTATTAATCCGATTAATGCACTTATTTTTCTTCAGTACTGTAAGGTGCTCTTGAGAAGAGTGCCTGCTAAGTGAATGTAATGGAATGAGTTGGAGGAAGACATTTTATGTGCGGCTCAGTAGGGTGGAATGGGTGGTGCCTGACTGACCAGCCCACCTATGCACTAGAACATATATGGTTGAGCCCACCTATGCACTACAACATTATGGTTGAGCCTACCTATGCACCACAACATCTATGATGGAAACCGTCTATGCACTAGAGCATCTATGGTGGAGCCCATCTATGCACTGGAGCATCTATGCATACTGCAGTCCTGTGTGAAATACCGTAAACTTGCCCACACAATCACAACAAAATCAGCTACGGCTGCTGAGTCACTTATAGCCACTGTACCTTTTAAATGGCTACCATTTCAAAATGTATGAAAACAAAAGATAATTAGTTACATTTCCCAGAGGGCAAATAGTCAGCCACCTCATTTTAAACAGTATTTGGGAGGGAGAGAGTGTGAGGTAGAGAGAGGGAAGCAATGAGAGAGATTGTTATGGGGCACAGTAAGGTACTTTACTGCTCTACCAGAGTGACAGGAAAGGTGATAAGTAAGCAGGGGGGAGGTGATAATTAATGAGGGGGAAGGTGATTAGTAAGCTGGGGAAGATAATAAGTAAGCAGGGGAAAGGTGATAAGTAAGCAGGAGGGAAGGTGATAAGTAAGCATGGGGAATATGATAAGTAAGCAGGAGGGAAGGTGATAAGTAAACGGGAAAGGTGATAAGTAAGCAGGGGGAAGGTGATTAGTAAGCTGGGAGAAGGTGGTAAGTAAGCAGTGGAAAAGGTGTTAAATGGGGGAAGGTGATAAGTAAGCGGGGTGGAAGGTGATTCATTAGAATGATTAAAATTCTTGTTCCGTGTCTCCTGGAACAACACAGAAGCATTGCCATGGACACAAGAACAGCAGAAAAAAATATTTTATACATTCATTGAGCATACATACTAGAAGTCTTTAGCAGTGAGTTTTTTTTTTCTTCTCACAAACATGTTTTACCCCAAACTGGGCTTAGATTACAGAATAGAAGAGTTTAAACCTTGTCAGAATTGAACCCGATCATTTACCTCAGTTAAGGTCACTACGGCTCCTATGAAAATCCGGGAACATTCTCATCCTGCCTCCTGTGTGACATTGTTGTAGATCTAGTGGTGTGCACTGGTACTGCATGGCCATTTCGCTAGAGATCAGCCGAGCTTTATTAGTGCAGTCACACGTTTGGGGAAATATTTTTCAGTACCTTGATCCACAGATTAAAATATTCTAACTCTGCCTCTGATTGGTTAAAATACGATGATAAATGGTGGATATCAGTTATTTAAAAAAAATGGTATTTTGGAGATGATTTTTGTCAGCATATGAACATCACCTTTGGAAAAAAAAAGTGTGAATGAGAATTTGAGGTTGCATCACAATGTTGTCTTTTCCCCGGACCGAGTAAATTCAGTAATATAAATGTAATTTTTTCATTCTGCTTGGATATACTTTTAAGTAAAGCCTACCTTTTCAATTCATTGTAAAATGCTTACAAATAAAAATTATGAATGCCGAATCTTATTCATCAGACCACTGACTACTTAAACCCCCCTACAGTGCAGTGAGAAAGTATTTGTCCCCTTCCTGATTTCTTCTGTTATTGCATGTTTGTCCCACTGAATGGTTTCAGCTCTTTAGACAAAATGTAATATTAGACACATATTAGACACCTGAGTAAAGAGAAAACATATTTTTTTAAAATGACTATTTAATGAGAAAATATACGAATGAATATTTATAATAGAGGAAATCAGGAAGGGGGCAGATAATTTTTCACAGTGTAGCAGACTGCAAGGGCTGTCCGTGCGGTGGAACGAGATGTCTGAACAGCATGCCTAGATGCCCCTCGTACTGCACTTTCATGCAGCTGTTGAAATGACTGATGTCTCCTGCTGTGGTCTTGAATGTGTGGCTTTTCCCCCGTTGGATTTGTTATCCTGTGTCTCCCCCCTCAGGTGTGGATCCTGCCCTACAGAGTGACCATCGAGCCTCCGGTCCCAGTTCCGCTCCCGCACCCGCTCCCGCTCTCGCTCCCACCTCGGCTCCGCCTCCCTCCTCCTCCAATCGCAATCATCGCTCCCACCGGTCCCACCGCAGCGGGGGCGCCCGGGATGACCGTTACCGATCCGGTGAGGGAAACAGAAAAATCGCCGTCGAAACGTAGCGCATGAAGCAGCACTGTGTGTGATCCAAGTTATGAAATGTGACGATGAATAGAGAGCCTAAATCACTGACTGATTCAGCCTGAGGAAATCTGCTAAGAGGAGGTTTCTGGCAAATTAATTAATTAATCAATTAATTAATCAATTTACTATGAAGTAGCAAAGAAGATCGGCAGTATAACTGGCATCTACTACTGGTATAGCTCTGTAGTGCCTCCCTGGTTTTGGAATGAATTTCCCGCTGTGACTTTTTTAGTTACTTTTCCCTCTTTTTATCCCAATTGCTGGGAGTACCCAGCCTGCGCTGCGACTACACCTTCCTCTGTCAGTTTGGTAGAGGGTCAAATACCCTCCTCCAGAACACAGGACTTCCTGTTGCTGCTTTGTCCACCCCCCCCCCCCCCCAGAGTGTTCACTGACCCACAGACCAGGCTCGCCGAACACACCTGAGTTTACGTTTTTTCTGGCTTTCGTTCTCGTTCCCACCGTTCACACTCCGCCCCTCGCTTTGCCTGAAGGACATCTCGTGATGGGCGGCCTTGAGCTCACCCTTGCTTAAGACCATGGTCCTCAACATTTTTGCTGAATCTTCACCTGAGGCCAAGACCCATCCTTTAATCTCGATAGTGCAGAAGAGCTCACTCAAAACTCTTCTGCTGCAGGAAGTCTCCACAGCCCCTCCTAGTTCTGGCCCTCTCCCCTCGGCCTTGTCTCATTTCTGTCTTGCGGGGCCTGTGCTAATAATTTCCTAGAATCCCAGTCACAGGGCGTGTACAAGCCTTTCCAAAGTGTCACACCCCTCCTCATCTCAGCTCACGGGGCTACCTGTCACTGGAGATTAAACCCTCTCTGCTGGTGTACTGGGCGGCGAATGGAACAGCTCCCCCACTGGAGAATGGGAGAATCAGTCTTCAAACCCTGCATTCCACAACCTTGGGGCAACTCCCAGTCACAGTGCCTGTCTGTACTGGTCCCACATTAGTGAAACAAACCACTTTCACATTAATTTGGGCTGTGGTATTTTTATGGGATATGGTATTTTTATGGGATATGGTATTTTTATGGTATATGGTATTTCTGTGGCTTCATGTTTATATTCTTAGGGCTTGTTTTGGGTTTTGTCTATATTTAGAATGTGTATGTTGGTTTTTGTTTTGCACTTGCAGTTGTGCATCTTTAGATGGTGCACCTTTACTCACTGTTCTGGGAATGTTGTTAGCCAGTTCTGGCTCTATCGCTCGCATTAATTCGGATTAATGCACTTCAGTACTGTAAGGTGCTCTTGAGAAGAGTGCCTGCTAAGTGAATGTAATGGGATGAGTTGGAGGAAGACATTTTATGTGCAGCTCAGTAGGGTGGAATGGCTGGTGCCTGACTGACCAGCAGCAGCTCAGCTGCCTGAAACCCTCTTATCCCTGGGGGACCATGGCCTCTGTTGTGCATCGTCCTCTGTGGCTGCTAGCCACAGTCAGTACTGGTGTTGTCTGCATTTGACACCATATTGTTCTGCCCATCTGTGCACTGGAACATCTATGCTGGTTTCCATCTCTCCATTAGAACATCTATGGTGGAGCCCATCCATGCACTAGAACATCTATGGTGGAGCCCATCTATGTGCTCGAACATCTATGGTGGATTCAACCTATGCACTACAACATCTATGGTGGAGCCCACCTATGCACTAGAACATCTATGGTTGAGTCCACCTATGCACTACAACATCTATGGTGGAAACCGTCTATGCACTAGAGCATCTATGGTGGAGCCCATCTATGCACTGGAGCATCTATGCATCCTGCAGCCCTATGTGAAATACCGTAAACTTGCCCACATTACTTAAAACACCAGTTGTGCCAGGACATGTCCGTTGTCAGATTTTGAGGTTAGCAAGGATTTCCCTAAGCACCGACTACCTGCTGATTGGTGGACTACACACCTCTTTTTGGCTGGCTACTTTTAGATGCATATATTTAAGGTTATCTCATTATTTTATTAACAATCCGTCAGCTGAACAATTTGTCTCCCCACCACCAACACACTTAACTGGCTACTTTTCTCACCTGGCTGGCGAATTTGGCGGAACAACCTGGTTTAGGCTACACCACCACCTGATAAAGTGCAGATTGGATTTGTTTTTATGTGTTAGTTGGCTCCAAATGTAATATGATCATCCAATATTGTGCAAAGTGGGTGTAATCCAAGTATTCCAACAAGTACACACCTGCATGTACTTTGCAGTTTGATACTCAAAACGTTTTCTAATGAACAACTGCACTGAAATGCATGAAATTTTGAACTTTTTTTAGGTCTGGGTAGAGACAGAGATAAATATGGTATTTGTACAGGTGTCCCTGCTGTTTGAATAAGTGTGTCTGCTGTATGAATAAGTGTGTCTGCTGTATGAATAAGTGTGTCTGCTGTATGAATAAGTGTGTCCCTGCTGTAAGAATAAGTGTGTCCCTCCTGTATGAATAAGTGTGTCTGCTGTATGAATAAGTGTGTCTGCTGTATGAATAAGTGTGTCTGCTGTTTTAATAAGTGTGTCTGCTGTATGAATAAGTGTGTCTGCTGTATGAATAAGTGTGTGTGCTGTATGAATAAGTGTGTCTGCTGTATGAATAAGTGTGTCTGCTGTATGAATAAGTGTCTGCTGTATGAATAAGTGTGTCCCTGCTGTATGAATAAGTATGTCTGCTGTATGATTAAGTGTGTCTGCTGTATGAATAAGTGTGTCCCTGCTGTATGAATAAGTATGTCTGCTGTATGAATAAGTGTCTGCTGTATGAATAAGTGTGTCCCTGCTGTATGAATAAGTGTGTCTGCTGTATGAATAAGTGTGTGTGCTGTATGAATAAGTGTGTCTGCTGTATGAATAAGTGTGTGTCTGCTGTATGAATAAGTGTGTCTGCTGTATGAATAAGTGTGTCTGCTGTATGAATAAGTGTGTGTCTGCTGTATGAATAAGTGTGTCCCTGTGTCTGCTGTATGAATAAGTGTGTCCCTGCTGTATGAATAAATGTGTCTGCTGTATGAATAAGTGTGTGTGCTGTATGAATAAGTATGTCTGCTGTATGAATAAGTGTGTCTGCTGTATGAATAAGTGTGTGTCTGCTGTATGAATAAGTGTGTCTGCTGTATGAATAAGTGTGTCCCTGCTGTAAGAATAAGTGTGTCCCTCCTGTATGAATAAGTGTGTCTGCTGTATGAATAAGTGTGTGTGCTGTATGAATAAGTATGTCTGCTGTATGAATAAGTGTGTCTGCTGTATGAATAAGTGTGTCTGCTGTATGAATAAGTGTGTCTGCTGTATGAATAAGTGTGTCCCTGCTGTATGAATAAGTGTGTCTGCTGTATGAATAAGTGTGTCTGCTGTATGAATAAGTGTGTCTGCTGTATAAATAAGTGTGCCCCTGCTGTAAGAATAAGTGTGTCCCTCCTGTATGAATAAGTGTGTCTGCTGTATGAATAAGTGTGTCCCTGCTGTATGAATAAGTGTGTCTGCTGTATGACTAAGTGTGTGGTGTTTTGCAGATATCCACACTGAAGCTGTGCAGGCAGCTCTGGCTCTGCACAAAGCACAGAAGATGGCTCTGCCCATGCCCACCAAGCGACGGTCTACCAAAGCCCAATCAGCAATCACCTCCACCCCTCCCGGTACGTACTGCGCCCAATCAGCAATCAACTCCACCCATTCCGGTACGTACTGCGCCCAATCAGCAATCAGCTCCACCCCTCCCGGTACGTAGTGCGCCCAATCAGCAATCAACTCCACCCCTCCCGGTACCTACTGCGCCCAATCAGCTCCTCCCCCCTGATATGTACTGTGCCCTGTCAGCGCTCAACTCCACCCCTTCAGACAGGTGTATGTATACAGATAGGTGCATGTGTACAGACAGGTGTCTGTATAGGGTCAGGTGTATGTATATGGACAGGTGTATGTAAAGGGTCAGGTGTATGTATACAGACAGGTGTATGTATATGGTCAGGTGTATGCATGCAGACAGGTGTATTTATAGGGTCAGGTGTATGTATACAGATAGGTGTATGTGTACAGACAGGTGTCTGTATAGGGTCAGGTGTGTGTACACAGACAGATGTGTGTATACAGACAGGTGTATGTATAGGGTCAGGTGAATGTGTACAGACAGGTGTATGTATATTGTCAGGTGTATGTATACAGACAGGTGTATGTGTGTGGGCAGGTGTATGTATAGGGTCAGGTGAATGTACACAAAACAGGTGCATGTATAGGGCCAGGTGTATGTATAGGGTCAGGTGAATGTGTACAGACAGGTGTATGTATATTGTCAGGTGTATGTATACAGACAGGTGTATGTGTGTGGGCAGGTGTATGTATAGGGTCAGGTGAATGTACACAAACAGGTGCATGTATAGGGCCAGGTGTATGTATAGGGTCAGGTGAATGTGTACAGACAGGTGTATGTATATTGTCAGGTGTATGTATACAGACAGGTGTATGTGTGTGGGCAGGTGTATGTATAGGGTCAGGTGAATGTGTGTGGGCAGGTGTATGTATAGGGTCAGGTGAATGTACACAGACAGGTGTATGTATAGGGTCAGGTGAATGTACACAGACAGGTGTATGTATAGGGCCAGGTGTATGTATAGGGTCAGGTGTATGTATAGACAGGTGTATGTGTGCGCTCTGATGCGTATTCCCTCTCTCTCTCTCTCTCTCTCTGTCTCTCTCTCTCTCTCTCTCTCTCTCTCTCTCAGACACCTCCTCAGCCTCGGAGGACGAGGGCTCCCTGCGGAGGCGGGCGTCGCTGAACGCAGTGCTGTCCCAGAACATGCAGGGCCCAGACTGCTGGATCAACCGCACCGTGCAGCCCTCCTCCACCTCCTCCTCCGCCTCCTCCACCCTGTCGCACGGAGAGGGCCGAGTCCAGCCCGCCGTGCTCGCCGACGTGCTCGCCAACACCCGCATCGGTAAGCCTCGCACTCACAGGACTAAAGCCCTGTCTGAAGGGTTATCAGCTGATGCATGCGCGGATGTTTCCGGGTTCTTTGTTTCCCGCTGGGTGAATAATAGTTTTGACGTCAGGCTCGTCGGAGAATGCTAGCGTGCCTCCGGACGTGACCTCGACAGCGGCGCAGGAGCGGGGCGTCCGGGTCGACCTGCCCCCCACCCCCCCAGTCCGCGGCGTCAGCCGGGTCCAGAACCGCTCCAGCCTCATGGAGACCGCCGATGGTAACGACCCAACTGCCTTCCGTTCCTCCTATTGGTCATTTTTAAAAACCTTCTCTGAGCACTGTTTCTTTTACTGAGAACATTGGGCAGTGTTCGTTATACATTATATGATAGTCAGTATTGCCAGTACATACTACTATGATGATCTTTATTCAGCACAGTTTGGAGAGCTCATTTCAAAGCACGTCACTGGGTTAAATCAAAAGATAAAGGGGGAAAATACATAAAAATGATAAATGCTATACACATAAGAGTATGGTCAATAATCCTAAGAATTTCATTACTGCATTTATGTATCCATGAAATTTAAGCATTTAAAGTTAGTAAAGTACTGTTGCCATCACTGATGTGTCATTTCTGTAATTTCACAGAAGTGAATATGGGAAGCAGTGTCGAGCAAATGAATGCCAAAATATTATTTAATGGCTGATGGCAAGATAGACAATTTAGTTTAGATGGCAAGTCAAGATTCTGTGGCCAGTGTTTTGAAATCTCCGATTATGAGCATTTTGCTAATAAAAATATTTTTTTTTCTTCTGATTTTTTTTCCACCCTGGTGTTTTGTTTCATTTGACTGGCAGTAAGAAAAGGTAATACAAACTAAACTGGTCACTCGGGGATTTCCCTTAAGTTAGCGTGCGTGCGTGCATGTGTGTGTGTGTGTGTGTGTGCGTGATTGGCTGCGTTTTAGCATCCATTTCCTGTCCTTGCAAGAACAACATTGACTCCCACATAACAAATTACCCTGTTTTCCCTTTTAGGGAGTGACCCTGTTCCTCTCCGTGCTTTGTAAAATGTAGTGTGATTGTCTTGACCCTTGTCCTGGTAGTCTCCCTAAGGTCGGATGATGGTAATGTTTGTGTGTGTGTGTGTGACCACGGGTCCCTCTGTTCATCCAGGTGTCCCCGTAAACAGCAGGGTCTCCACCAAGATCCAGCAGCTGCTCAATACCCTCAAACGCCCCAAGAGGCCGCCACTGAGCGAGTTTTTTGTGGACGACGCCGAAGAGATTGTGGAGGGTAAGCCCAGTACTGAGGGGAAATGTTCAGGTACAGGAAGAGCCTGCAGAAGCCTGCAAGCTGTCTGTCTGTTCACCCAAGTGATGATGGGAGGCCATTTTAAAGCAGTCATTACGGTCTGGTTTTCCTTAGCCTCGCTAGCTAGACGTTTCATGTTCTTATGGGTATATAACGCCTGGCCATTATAAAGCACTGATATGAGGGTTGAAAATCCCCAAATTGCAGGGAGGAGCTAAACCTGATCCCCCATGTGAAATATTTAACACCTTGAGTCATGGTTGGGGGCGGTAGACTCAGGACTGGTGAACCGGTAGACATGGTCTGACTCAGAACGCTGTTGCTGCCAACGTGAATCATTTGGAGGGCAACATTTGTTGGCCTGAAGTTTCATGCACGTAATGGAAAAAAGATTGATTTGCCACTTGAACACCGCAGGAACCTAACTGCACAATGTGTACAGTACTGAGTACAGCTACAGTTTTGAAAAAAAAAAATGTTTTATTTAATAGCTGGCATTTTACCTTTAGGTAGTTTGGCTGGATTATATTAGCCACCATATTTCATCTAGATTGTACTTAGTGCCTTTCTTTGTGCCTCCCCAAATTCCCTCTACCGTTCCGTCCCTCCTTTCTCTCCTCCCTGCGCCAGTACCCCAGCCTGACCCCAACACCCCGAAGCCCGAGGGCCGCCAGATCGTCCCGGTGAAGGGGGAGCCCCTGGGCGTGGTCAGCAACTGGCCCCCGGCCCTCCAGGCGGCCCTCGCCCGCTGGGGGGCCACGCAAGCCAAGAGCCCCGCCCTCACGGCCCTGGACATCACCGGCAAGACCCTGTACACGCTGACCTACGGTAAAACACCTCCCCTGGGGGCCTCCAGTGGCGCGGCCCGTAGAGCGCTTTCCACGTGCTCAATGCGAGCCGCGACGTCAGCGGTTCGAGTCCGACCGCCGACCTTTGTCGCATGTCTCTCCCTCTCTCTCTACACTATCCTGTCTAATAAAGCTGAAACCCCCCCCAAAAAATAAAATATTAAAATACCTCCTCCTAATGGTCATTTAGGTACCAGAATTCAGATGAATGCATGTGAATTTAAAGGGATGAGAAACACCAAATCACGTTTTTTGAGTTCTAAAACTTGAGTGTCCTGTTGCCATGTGATACATTTCATTAGTCCCATTGTTTAAAAATAAATAAATAAATATCAATTTAAGCCCTGCCACTGCATTTTGTGTGGGGAAAAAAAAGCCATGCACTGCCTCCCTGGGGTGAAAAGCTTTGTTTTTCGTTTTTCTTGGAGGCCTACCCACATCCGTTATGTAGAAGTAGGTAAAAGCCCCATCTCCGCCCCTCTTCTTGAGTGATGGATGAATATTATGTGTTCAACCCATCTAATATGACTGCCAAATTACCCTGCCTGGTTAGGGTTTTTTTCTCTTTAGATTAATTTAGCTAGAAAAATGGCTTGCTGCATTTTCTATGTCGTTTAGCGCTATTTTTGGCACTTTACAGTAGTTCGTTTTACTACGAGTAATCATCCTAGCTTGGGGTAGGGTCAGTTGGCTTGAGGCACACTGAAACTTTTCAATGATTCTGATTGGTTTCCTTGAGGCCATTGCTTGTCTGATTGTTTTAGGAGTTCCTAGTCACTGTAAAATGTGTGTTGCCCCCCCCCCCCCCCAAGGAAAACTGTGGACCCGCAGTGTGAAGTTAGCATACACCCTCCTCAACAGACTGGGAACCAAGAACGAGCAGGTGCTGAAGGCTGGAGATCGGGTAAGAGAGACTGAGGACGCGCGAGAAACAAAAGAAGGGAACCTTCTAGATTAATAAACATTCAGTCCCCAACACTGCTACTGTTATCCCCTTAGGGAATGAGAAGCCTTTTCCTTCAAATGTTATTAGTGCCATTCGAGCCAAAAATGACCTGAGTTTGCTTTTCTGAACGATTGCTTCTGAATCGATTGAGTTTTCTTACCCTTCACATTGATTGCAGGCAGTCATTAAAAAACTACTACAGTTTACTCTGGGAACAGCAATACCGAAGCTGCATAGAGTTACTCTGAAACTGCTGGCACTGAAACTTTCAGTTACACTGAAATGGCACCTTATACTGAATTATTATATTGAACTCAGTTACATACTACGCTGAATTGATGGGTCTCGATCATTATTGGTATCAAATTGCTGTCAAATGTACTGAAATTGTGGGCAGCCGTGTGGAAATTTCAGACGAATCGTTCACAGGCAGTTGCACTGAAATGGCCAGCCATGCAGTGTTCTTAATCCCATGTTTCATTTTGCTGAAAGTAGATAGAAATTGTAAAACTCAAGATTAGTTGGATTTGACTGTGCACATTGATGCTCCAGTCCAAATCTTTCATGAATACAACAGGGTTCTTTGGTCCAAGATGACTGAAATGGATTAAATTTATACTTTAATTAGCCCAAAACATGAACGATTCTTTAATGAGGTGTGTGGGAAACTGTCAGAAATCATTAGAGAATACTGAATAATAATTTTAGCGATCTCTTAAAGGGGCTAAATCCCTAGAGCACCACATCACACATATAAAAATGGTATTATGTAAATTTGCGAAGTGTTGAGAATTTGGGTGACCCGTGCTTGGGTTATGTTCTCTTCCCTTTGGCAGGTGGCCCTGGTCTATCCCAACAGTGACCCTGGGATGTTCTGGGTGGCCTTTTATGGCTGCCTGCTCGCCGAGGTCATCCCCGTGCCCATAGAGGTGCCCCTGTCTCGCAAAGTAAGAGTCCGCAATTCTAACCAATCATGTCCGAGCATGTCATACAGAACTAAGTTAAGGTACCTTTGGGTGTGTGTGTGTGTGTGTGTGTGTGTGTGTGTGCGTGCATGCGTGCGCATGAACGCCGTAAAATAACTGAAGGTCGTTGGAACAACTTCAGGACACCGGTCAGATAAGGTACAATTCTCAAAAACTATCATAAAGTATGTGTTATCCATTGCCATGAACATCAAGTCTAGTTTGCGCAGAAAGCATTGGCTAGTCAGTAAAGTTGTGGCAAGTCACAAACTAGAAGTGAGGCATGGCTACAAGAGATATAATAAAAAGCTACCACTTCAAGATGAAGATACAAGTGCAACGTGGAGGTGCTAGAAGATCAAGATACACGCGTTGCATGAAAGTATGTTTGTGTCCTAGGATGCAGGAAGTCAGCAGATTGGTTTCCTGCTTGGTAGCTGTGGAGTGGGCCTGGCCTTGACCAGTGAAGTCTGTTTGAAAGGACTGCCCAAGACCCCCAACGGGGAAATACTTCAGTTCAAAGGTCAGTGGACATTGCCGCAAAGGGCGTCAATAAATTGAGGAAAAGAAAAGGACGTTAAAAAGAAACCAAGGGTAAGCCATAACGCATTGGGAGGTGCCTTCTCAGGGACTGCAGACCTAATCCAAAAAACATCCATTCCAACGACCTACATGGGTCCCACTTCAATTTCTAAAATATGAATTGAGGCTGGATTTAAAGGAGGTGTGCTCAGATATGTTTCACATAATTTATGCATTTTCAAATGTAATTTTCTTTAATAATCTTGGACTGAAGGGGATGTCCTTCTTAGAACTGTTGCAGGGAATCTGCCTGAGACTTTATTTGGAACTTCATACAATTTAGGCTTGTGGAGCCAATGCAAATGAGTATTTTACAAAAATGCTCCATGTGTACCTTATTGCACCGTAACACTGTGTGCCTATGCATGCTCACCCATGATGTGTGTTTCTGTGAACCCCTGAACTTTCATTGCAGTCTACCTAAATTTGTGGCCGTATTTTGGGCTTTGGTCAGTCACTTTCTCTAAATTGAAAGTACAGTCCTGTGGCCATCTTTGGACTTGATCAAAATTTCCAAAATTAAAATTTTCAATTTAACACCAGTATGTGCTGTAGATCACACATGGCGAATTTAGTGAGAATCAGGGAAATATTTGTTCACCTCTTCAGTGTGGAGAAATTAAGACAGAATAAGTCATTCATAGAGGTAGCACAGTTAGCATGCGGCTTGAAGATACTGTCTAATATTTTTTTAGGCTACGGGACACACAGGGATGAAATTGGTATCGATCGTCAAACTATGAGTAAAAGCCAGTTTGTACAGAATTTGGACGCCTACTTTAAACATTATAAGAAGAATATATGATACGCTAAATGCTAAAGTGATTGATTGGTTTTCTACGATACATGAACTGTCAAAATTTGATTGATCGATAGTTTGACTTTTTTGGCTTTTGATATGGTTTGGTTGGTGAGGTGATAAGGGAAGGGGGGGGGTGCAGTTGCCAGATGGTGTGGGTAAAATTAAAAAAAAAAATTTAAAATTTTTTTTAAAAAAATTCTAAAAAAATAATAAAAATTTTTAGAATGCTTGGTGTCACTTCCTATCCCCAAATCCTAAATGTCTCTGACTATTGATGGACCTCTTCAAAACTTTGGGGGCGATGCTCTAACATTACAGTGTCTCCTCCCTAACTCCGCCCGGCTTACAGGGTCGCTGTGGCCATTTTGATTCTTGCCACCCAGCTGGACGATCGCAGAATGGGGGGAGTTGATCAGGATGTTGTTGCCTCTTGCAGGTTGGCCGCGGCTAAAGTGGGTGGTGACCGACTCAAAGTACCTGACGAAGCCCTCCAAGGACTGGCAGCCCCACATACCGACCGCCAACACTGACCCTGCCTACATTGAGGTGAGACACCCCCCGTGTCCCTCCACACCCAGGCACAGGTCTGGCCAGCCCATCCTCCGCTGGCTCCCCTGGTACAGCGGCGAAGATTAACTGAACAAGACTAGGAAACCTAGTATATGGCTGGACCTAACGCACGTGATCCGGCCGACCAATGGTGTAACTTCATAACTCGGCCGACCAATGGTGTAACTTCATCACTCAGTCACTCAGTCACAGACATTCATGTTTGTAGGGCTGGCCCCAGCCAATAATAGAAATGCAGTGAAGGATCAAATGGTACAAACGATAAAATGTGAAGGTTATGGCCAGAGGCAGTTAAATTAACTGGTGAAGTAGGCAGTCCCTGCAGAGAGATGTGTAGTAATATGCAGTTCAGTGGGGTTGTGGTAATGTATCTAGGCCTCCAGTTTTACATCATGGTGTGGGCTTGAACCAGGAGAGAGACGAGGCTGGAGCAGTCTGTAAACATAGGAGAGAGACTAGGCTGGAGCAGTCTGTAAACTTAGGAGAGAGACTAGGCTGGAGCAGTCTGTAAATTTAGGGGAGCGACTAGGCTGGAGCAGTCTGTAAACTTATGAGAGAGACTAGGCTGGAGCAGTCTGTAAATTTAGGGGAGCGACTAGGCTGGAGCAGTCTGTAAACTTAGGAGATACGAGGCGTTTACAAGTAGGGGCAGGGCAACAGCTCTGTGAAACTGATTTACCCCTCCCAGACATCTTTAACTATACGATTGACTAAAGAGAAACGTTTTCAGCCTACATATAGACAGAGTGGGTCTGAAGCCCACACGTGCATAGGAGATGATCGCATAATACAGGAGCTCTGTAAGAGAAGGATCTACCTCCCGCTGTAATTTTATATTTACTTTAAATTTTCTAATCGCCACATCTTGTGAACAAAGGAGGAGGATGGAAGATAGGCAACTCTCTAAAATATTCTGGAGCTGAACCATTTAAGGCTTCATATAGAGTGGACTATAGGAGTACATCATATAGGAGTAGACTCTTATAATCAGTTCTAAATTCAACAGCTGATGAAGGAATAATATTCGAACCCTGGACTGATATGCCCACATTTCTTAGTTTTTGTCAGTACCCCAGCAGCCGCATTCTGTACAATATGGAGACGTTCAAGGCTGAATTAGTGAAACCGGACAATAAAGCATCACAGTAATCCAACCGAGAGGGTTTCCAAGGCATGAATACTGTGTCTGCAGGAGGCGGTGTCTTCCTCAGTTTAGCTGTGTTCCTCAGGTGAAAGGTGGGCACTGTTGTGTGATATTATTAATGTGGGCCTGAAAGGAAAGGGCTGAATCAGTAGCCACGCCCAGGTTTTTAACAACTGCATCGGGTGATACGGAGAATCCGTCTAGATTTAAAGAAAGGTTTAAGAATTTGTCTCTAAGAGATTTTGGTCTACTACCAAAAGTAGGACTCTGAACTCCTCCCTCTAGCTCCGTCCTCACATACTACTGACATGCATTACCATGCACCTACTGTATATGGTTGTGTGTACTATGCTTTTGTGATGATATGTTGACTGTATCCCTGTATTGTGTCGTGATAATATGTGGATTGTCTGCTGTTGTCCATTTATGTATTGTGCTGCAGAGTATAACATAACATACTGTACCGAAAACAAATTCCACCAGCCTTGGTCGTGTGGCTAGTAAACAATCAGTCAATTTATCTATCTGTCTGTCTTTCTGTCTGTCTGTCTATGTATCTATCTATGTATCTGTCTATCTAAGTGTAAGTATGAGTAAGACCTTTCAAAGTAACGAGTGAATAGTCGTACTGATATGATCTTCCCTCGTGTCTCCCCGTCAGTACAAAGCCAGCAAGGAGGGCACGGTGATGGGCGTGGCCGTGTCGAAGGTCGCCATGCTGACGCACTGCCAGGCCCTGACGCAGGCGTGCAACTACTGTGAAGGTGAGTCGTAGGCGCCCAGGGTTCGAGGGCGCGTCCTCCGACCAGATCACCTGGCGTCGCTCTCTCCTCCCACCACCGGTCGCTGTAGGACGTAATGGAATTTTTAAACTGGGGGACAATTTACAGGTCAGGTCTTTAATCTGATTGGTTATCACACTCTGTAATTTCCCGTCCTTCCGGTTGCTTCGGCGGCTTTCCTCGCGTAGACGGCTATCCCAGCATGCCTTGCGGATGTAAAAAAAGATCACCTCTCATTGAAAATGAATGGAGGCGATTACAAATTTGCTTCTGGTCGGAGGATGTGTGGCTTTACCCTAATGGCTAGGCGGCTCTTCAGTAGGCAATAGCTTCCTAAACTGAGTCCTAGTGGTGTGTGTGTCTGCGTGCATCTGTGTGTGTGTGTATGCCTGCCTGCGTGCGGAGCCCCCTTGGATTTGTACTATGGGGCCAGGAAGGAAATGGGGTGCTGTCCAGCAGAGGGCAGCACCGGTCCTACGCACAGGTATGACTGCAGCTGTGAGACGGCATGATCACTACAGCTGCAGCCCATTACCTGATGATTGGGCCTAACAAAAGGGCCTGTTGGTCAGGACTGGGGAGGCGGGTTTTTGGATTTTTGGATCTGGGTCATGTGGCTGTGTTTGGGACTGCTGCACTATCCTTTCCTTTTAGGACTTTGTGTTTTGCCTGCCTGGTTCTGAAGTTTTGGTAGCCAGGTTTTTTGGTCTTTTCTTTGTTTTCAAAGGTTTTTTGGTTTGTTTTCTGTTTAAGGAATAAACTGCTCCTAGCCAGTTGTCCTCTTTATGTTTCTGTCTGTCCACCACATGATAAGGTGGTCACCCCAGCCCTGGCTGCATCACAGTACTTTTGTCCCGCACGGTTGCCAGACTTTCCGAAATGGTGAATTATTCAGTGCGTGTCTGTGTGTGAATGAAAACACTGGGCGTACACATTCGTTCTGACAGAAAGAGCATCACACCATTACTTTCAGAGCACCTAGTAAACAGACTGCTTGACTCAGTGAGAGGCTTGTTGTTCATGACTGGTGTACCTGATTGCACAGCTGACTTAGTTTTATATTGAATTTGCTGACATGATTGTCCATTTGCTTGAAAGTGAGATTCTGCTAGCTTTAAAGTTGCTTTTACTCTTGCTCAGTTACTAGTAAATGGCTGTAATGTGATGACTGTGCTCTGTATTGTGACTGTACAGTGTAATCCACTCGGTTTGCTGTTTTCTCTCATCTCCTCAGGAGAAACTCTGGTCAATGTGCTGGACTTTAAGAAAGACATGGGATTGTGGCATGGCGTGCTCACGGTAAGCAAAGCCGATTGGCTCTTCGGTCTCTACGGTTACTTCCGCTCTTTATGGACATTTTGCACTCTGGAAAGCCAGGTGGTACTGCTCCTCCTGGACTTTCAGACTTCTTTGTATAATTGCTGCTTTTTAAAAAATTTAATCGTGTAGGTCAATTCAAATTCTGTTTTGCAGTCACAACTTGGAGAATCAGCTGTTAGGGAATGATTAAGTGTCAGGATGTAGACCAGTGGTTCTCAACTCGGGCCAGAAAGGGCCGGTGTGGGTGCAGGCTTTTGTTCCAACCAAGCAGTTACACACCTGATTCTACTAATCAACCTTTGGAGTCTTTACTAAGGACCTTGATTAGTAGAATCAGGTGTGTAACTGCTTGGTTGGAACAAAAGCCTGCACCCACACCGGCCCTTTCTGGCCCGAGCTGAGAACCACTATGTAGAGGGACAGTATTTTGGGAATTAATGGGGACATTGTTATTTGTTGAACAAAGGATGGTACCTGCCGCAGTGGTCCACTGGAAGTTCACTGACAGGTCTACAGTGCCAAGCTTGCTCTTGCATGTCGGTCTGAACGCTTGTGGCGCGGTCTGTGTTTCAGAGTGTTATGAACCGAATCCACACCGTCAGCGTGCCCTACGCCGTGATGAAGGCCTGTCCCCTCTCCTGGGTCCAGAGGGTTCACACCCACAAAGGTAGGAGACAGCCAGGACCAGCATGCCCAACAGCCACGTCAGCATACGAGACCGGAGGCGTGTTCATATCCTGTGCATGTGTCAATCAATGAGCCTGAAGGTCTCTGATTGGTCAGCTGTAGAATGTACACTTGGCAAATAGACTTGACACGGGGTGTGCATGTGTAGAGCACACTTCTAGCTGTATCCTCTTTTATGGATGTAATCCACATTCGTTTTTTTGATGTTTTGACATATTTTGTGCCATGTAGTACCATAATCAATTTAACATGTACAGTTAAATACACTGTACCAATCCCAATGCACTTAACTGTATGAACATATATATGGCAGATCTGAAGACACACACATCTATATATTAGACCTGGGTTCTATTCAATGTTCAATTCAGTTTTTTTGGTATAATGCTTTCCACAAAGGACCAATGTCTTAAAGCCCTTTGGACTGAAGTTTTGGGCTGAGGCTCCAGGCCACAAGGGTGACAGAGGCAAGGGGTGGGTGGGGTTCCGTGGCTGAGGGCGGGTTTGTTTTGAAGCTCCTCCCTCTCGTTCCTCCTGCAGCTCGGGTGGCTCTGGTTAAGTGCCGGGACCTTCACTGGGCCATGATGGCTCACAGGGACCAGCGGGACACCAACCTGTCGTCTCTGCGCATGCTGATCGTGGCGGACGGTGCCAACCCCTGTGAGTCCCCCACACTCCGCCTTTCTCATCCCGCATTCAGCCGAGCTCCTCTGCCCTTTGCCTCGTCTCTGTCTCAGTCCGCATCTGTCCTGTTCTGTTCGGTTATGTTCACTCCTGAAGCACTTCTCACTCTGATATGCTCATTACTTTATCATAGTGACCATACCCCTACTTGTGTAATGACTTATAGTAATCGTGCTTGCCTGGGTTTAGCATTTTTTGTGTAGCACTTGTAAATAAAAAATAAATACCCCTGTTGTTTTTCCATTGTTATCTCCTCCAGGCGGGATCCCCTGGAGGGGATTATGCGCTTGGTCGCGCGCGCGTGTGTGTGTTTGTGCGTGTGTGTCTCTGTCCGCAGCTAATCTCGCATACTACTGGGCCGATCAGCCTAATATTTGTTGTGCATGCTGACAGCATGCCAAGGACCTCAATTCTGGAATATTTTTCCAAATCAGTCAACGACAAGTATTTTATTTAAATTTATTTCCATCATTGTCCATTGAAATACATTGACTGCTAACTCCTCACTCCTCCTAACCGGCCGGTAGGGGCCGCAAGTGATCAACAACTGCTTCCAAACGGACAGACACACCTGGCGGAGATCTGCACTCTACTGAGCGCACTCTTCTTGTTTTAAATTAGGTTTATCCCCCAAACGTATCACTTGTTGTCATGTAAGTTAATCTGCTCCTGTAATGTGTTGAAGTAGCAGAAGAAGGGCCCGGCGTGTAAAGCATGCTCTCCGTCCCTCTGTTTGCGTCGTAGGGTCGGTGTCCTCCTGCGACGCCTTCCTGAACGTCTTCCTGGTTCACGGGCTGAAGCCTGAGGTCATCTGCCCCTGCGCCACGTCCCCTGAGGCCATGACCGTGGCCATCCGCAGGTAACCACCCCCAGAGGCCCCGCCCCTCTGCCCCCTCCTCAAAGAGGCACCTGAGGCCATGACCGTGGCCATCCGCAGGTAACCACCCCCGTCAGCCCCCCCTGAGGCCATGACCGTGGCCATCCGCAGGTAACCAGGCCCCCCCCCCCCCTCTTTGGATAAAGGAGGAATTTCCCCTGAAGGTCATTCTGTCTATCCCGCCAGAACATGGCTGTGGCCCCAGCCAAACCAATGTATCAGCTTGTCCAAAAAGGTTTTTGTTTGCCAGTCCAAATTGTGACAAATACAAGTGGCAAACAGGTAGAGATCCAAGGCACTCTTGAAATGGTGAAGAGAGTAGCAAGGCAGAAACCACTGCTTGAAAGCCTCATTATTGGAACATGGCAGCCTTTTGGGAAAAAGGTTAGAAATGTGGATGGACGTACGCGTTGCGGCCTCGCTCGGCCTTCATCAGGGTAGGTTGAGGCTGCAACGCGTAGGTCCAGCACGTTTTGTTTGCCACTCGTATTTTTTCACAATTTGGACTTCAAAATGCAGCCTGGATCCAGTCACCAATCATGCGCCACCCTACAGGGTGGCCTGCTGCAGTCGACACTGTTGTGATGTGGGATTTAAACTGAGGCCGTGCTGGGCTGACTCAGCGTTTCGCTTGCGGTTGTGAACGTTCTCAGCGCTCCTCTGAAGCTCTCCGTCATCCTCCCCCTCATCCCTCCCTCTTCCTCCCGTAGGCCAGGGGTTCCTGGGGCGCCCCTCCCTGCCCGGGCCATCCTGTCCATGGGGGGCCTGAGCCACGGCGTGATCCGCGTCAACACGGAGGACAAGAACTCCGCGCTGACCGTGCAGGACGTGGGACACATAATGCCCGGAGGTGAGGGACCTCAGCTCTCCGTGGGTCGTCTGTCACAGCCCTGAGGGCTGCTCTGTGTTACTCTGTGCTCTGTACTGGAGCGGTGGAGCCGTGTGTTTCAACACGGACACCGTGGCTAAGCATTACAGTGCAGATATGGTTACTCTGTATTTCACAGCTGTGATTCTGTACAATTACAGCACTAACTGATTCTGTGCATTACAGCACTAACTGCGATTCTGTGCATTACAGCACTAACTGTGATTCTGTGCATTACAGCACTAACTGTGATTCTGTGTGCTACAGCGCTAACTGGGATTCTGTGTGCTACAGCACTAACTGTGATTCTGTGCATTACAGCACTAACTGTGATTCTGTGTGCTACAGCACTGACTGTGATTCTGTGCATTACAGCACTAACTGTGATTCTGTGCACTACAGCACTAACTGTGATTCTGTGTGCTACAGCCCTCATGTGCATCGTGAAACCGGATGGACCGCCCCAGCTGTGTAAGACGGACGAGATCGGAGAGATTCTGGTGAACTCTCGCGCTGGAGGGACCATGTACTACGGCCTGTCAGGGGTCACCAAAAACACATTTGAGGTATTTTTTTCTGCTCTTGTCTCTGTCGTTCATGGGCTTATTCGCGTGTTCTGCACAAAAAACATGCAGTAAGTATACGGTCCAGTTTATGTGAATAATCTATTTGGAACATAGCTGTTTAAGTACATGTATGTAAGAACGTGAACCACACTGAAACGTGCTGTTCCATGAACCAGAATTTGAAAACGCGGTGGTGCAAAATGAAACACGTTTGTCTTCAGGTGATTCCCGTGAACTCCAGTGGGACCCCGATAGGAGAGATTCCCTTCGTACGGTCCGGCCTGCTGGGTTTCGTGGGGCCGGTAAGTGAGCAGGAATATAAAATGGCCGACTTCAGTGCTTTCTCTGTGGTGTTCTTGGTGTAACTTAAGCATTGTTGCTTTAGACTGAAGATGTATAACGCTTTTTGTGCTACAGCATTGACACCCCCTGTGTACCTACAGCAATAACGCTGCAACAGCACTTTTACCATGCACGTTACTGAACTGACACCGTTACTATGTATATTATTATGGTATGGTACTGCTGCTATGACACTGTTGTAGTTTTATATACACATATATATATATATATATATATATATACATATTACATTACAGGCATTTAGCAGACGCTCTTATCCAGAGCTACTTACATTGTATCCAATTATACAGCTGGATATATACTGGAGCAATGCGGGTTAAGTACCTTGCACAAGGGTACAACAGCAGTGTCCTACTGGGGAATCAAACCTGCAACCTTTAGGTTACAAGACCAACTCTTTAGCCATTATACTACACTGCCGCCCCCCATATATATATATATATATATATATATATATATATATATATATATATATATACACACCTTGAAAACGCGTTAACATTTGCCTTAGATGTTTGGGCTGAAAGCAAATTAAAATGTCAGTTTCATCACTGTTATTATGAACAGCGCAGCATGTTCCCCCAGGCCCCAGTAGCACTGATCACCCCTCCCGTCAGAACCACCAGGGTGTGCCCCTGCCGTACAGACTGAGTGTAGTCCTGTGACCCCCCTCCCCTCCCGTCCCGTCCCGCAGGGCAGCCTGGTGTTCGTGGTGGGCAGGCTGGAGGGCCTGCTGACGGTGAGCGGCCGGAGGCACAACGCGGACGACCTGGTGGCCACGGCGCTGGCCGTGGAGCCGATGAAGACCGTGTACCGCGGGAGGTGAGCGCACCTGGCCAACCCGGCCTCCTCTGCAGGCCCCCCGGCCTCCTCTGCAGGCCACCCCAGCCTCCTCTGCAGGCCAACCCGGCCTCCTCTGCAGGCCCCCCGGCCTCCTCTGCAGGCCCTGGATGATGAACACTTTTTTTGCCATTTTTCTCCCATTTTCCCCCAAATTTAGTCGTTATATCAATTCCCTGTGTGTATCGCAGTCCTGGTCGATGCGCTATCCTCTGACGGTCTGGGGAGGGTGTAGACTACCACATGCCTCCTCCGATACATGTGGAGTCGCCAGCCGCTTATTTTCACCTGACAGCGAGGAGTGTCAATGGGAGAGTGTAATGCGTGCGGAGGTTCACGTTATCTCCCCCAGATCCCCTCCCCGCTGAACAGACGCCCTGACCAACCAGTAGGAGTCGCTAATGCAACGATCAGGACTCATACCCTCACCGGCTTCCCACCCGCGAACACTGCCAACTGTGTTCGTAGGAACGTCTGACCGAGCCGGAAGTACCGCTGCCGGGGATTGAACCCGTGTCTCTGCGGTGGTAGGCGAGGATGATGAACACTTTTACACTGAATTTTACACTGTATGCCTCTCAGATTTTCTAGTTCATTTACAATACAAATGAGTTATGTAGACAAAGCAGTGTTTGGACCACGATCGAGTCTTTAAGCTAACCACCGGGTGCAGGAACCCTGTTCTGTTGGGATTGTTCTGATTTTAATTTTAAAATTATTTTTCTGCCCTAAAAGTGTTTGCTCAGCAACAACTGTTTATCATAGAACAACACAATTTGGAAGGTTGGTTCTCATTCCCACCTGCTACTCAGGGAAGAATACACGGCCAGATGATGGCGCTATAGAAGAAGAGTGACATTTCTCTAACTGAGCGTGTGTGTTCGTGCGTGCGTGCGTGGGTGGGTGGGTGGGTGTGTGTGTGCGTGTGTGGGTGGGTGTGCGTGCGTGTGCGTGTGTGCGTGGGTCTATGCATGCATGCATGTGTGCGTGTGTGTGTGTGTGTGTGTGCGTGTGTGTGACTGGCTGTTCTGTGTGTCGCCGGATCGCGGTCTTCTCTGTGACAGTGTTCTATGATGAGAGGATCGCAATCGTGTGTGTGTGGGTGCGTGTGTGTGTGTGTGTGCGTGTGTGTGACTGGCTGTTCTGTGTGTGTCGCAGGATCGCAGTCTTCTCTGTGACGGTGTTCTATGATGAGAGGATCGTGATTGTGTGTGCGTGCGTGTGTGTTGTGTGTGTGTGTGCGTGTGTGTGACTGGCTGTTCTGTGTGTGTCGCAGGATCGCAGTCTTCTCTGTGACAGTGTTCTATGATGAGAGGATCGTGATCATGTGTGTGCGTGTGTGTGCGTGCGTGTGTGTGTGTGTGTGTGTGTGTGTGTGTGTGTGTGTGTGTGTGTGTGTGTGTGTGTGCGTGTGTGTGTGTGGTGTGTGTGTGTGTGCGTATGTGTGTGTGTGTATGTGCGTGTGTGTGACTGGCTGTTCTGTGTGTGTCGCAGGATCGTGGTCTTCTCTGTGACAGTGTTCTATGATGAGAGGATCGTGATCGTGGCGGAGCAGAGACCGGATGCCACTGAAGAAGACAGCTTCCAGTGGATGAGCCGAGTGCTGCAGGTACTTTGTTCCCTCCGCTCTCCCTCCCTCCATCCCTCCTTCCTTCCCTTCATCCCTATCCTCTCCACACACCGTCTCCCCCTCTGTGTGCCCCCTAGTGTCCCTTAGGCTTAATGGGTAAGCACCAGTTATAATAAATAATGAAATACACCAGCCAATGGAAGAAGTTGTCCTGTTTCATCTTCTACAGACTCATCAGAGCCAGAGTTACCTGAGTATGGTAACTGGTAATGATATGATATTGATAATGACGTTGATAGAGTCCTTTGATTCAGAGACAGATATTTCAATGCAGTCCATTTCTGTCGTCTTTTCTACTAAATGCTGTCAATTTCTGTCATCTTTTCAACCTTAAGATATAGCAGCAGAGCTGTTAGTGTGCACCCTATTACGTCACTCATCACAGAAGAAATTTTCCAGGAGTGATCAATTTGTCAAATGTGAAGCCATACTAACAACAATTTCAGCTTAATTTAATAAAAAAACCTCTAGACTAAATAGAATTGGTCTAATATCTTTTGTGGTGCTTTCCCTTTAAAATTGGCTAAGTTTCTTGGGTTTGTAGTTGTTAGTGAGCACTTAATTGATTGAATAAAACCATTGATTGGTTAACTCACCTCACCGGGTTTCTTGGGTCTGAAATGGTTGCAGATTTTCAGATGAAAACTTTAACCACTTGGAGTCTCCCACGCGTTTTAAATTTCTGTGACATCATCAGGTCCTTGAGATTGTTTTATTTAATCGATTTGTTAAGGAGAATGTGAAATTTTAGCGTAGATTCCAAAATAATAAATCTGATGCACCATCACCGTTGTGGCTAAAATCCCTGTTTTCATGTGTGGTCCCTGGGCAGGGCAAGTATAGCAATAAAGTATGATGATGTGTGTGTGCATGTATATTTTTCTGATAGAGAGAATTTGCACAAACTCAGATAGTGATGCAGATTTTCGTTTGTTTCTTCCTGCAGGCCATAGACAGCATCCACCAAGTGGGTCTGTACTGTCTGGCTCTGGTTCCTGCCAACACCCTCCCCAAAACTCCACTTGGCGGAATCCACGTCTCTGAAACCAAGCAGCACTTCCTGGACGGCCACCTGCACCCCTGCAACATTCTGATGTGCCCCCACACCTGTGTGACCAACCTTCCCAAACCACGACAAAAACAGCCAGGTATGACCAACACACGTGCATCACCCCCCTTCCCAAACCAGCACACCTGTATCACCAACCTTCCCAAGCCCAACACACCTGTGTCACTAACCTTCCCAAACCGACACACCTGCATCACCAACCATCCCAAACCAACACAACTGTGTCACCAACCTTCCCAAATCAACACACCTGCATCACCAACCATCCCAAACCAACACATCTGCATCACCAACCATCCCAAACCAATACATCTGCATCACCAACCATCCCAAACCAACACACGTGCATCACCAACCTTCCTAAACCACCACACCTGTGTCACCAACCTTCCCAAACCAACACACCTGCATCACCAACCATCCAAAACCAGCACACCTGTGTCACCAACCATACCAAACCAACACACCTACATCACCAACCAAACCAACACACCTGCATCACCAACCTTCCAAAACCAACACACCTGCATCACCAACCATCCCAAACCAACACCTGCCTCACCAACCATCCCAAACCAACACACCTGCATCACCAACCATCCCAAACCAACACACCTGCATCGCCAACCATCCCAGACCAACACACTTGCATCACCAACCTTCCCAAACCAACACACCTGCATCACCAACCATCCCAAACCAACACACCTGTGTCACCAACCTTCCCAAACCAACACACCTGCATCACCAACCATCCCAAACCAACACACCTGCATCACCAACCTTCCCAAACTAACACACCTGTGTCACCAACCATCCCAAACCAACACACCTGCGTCACCAACCATCCCAAGCCAACACACCTGCATCACCAACCATCCCAAACCAACACACCTGCGTCACCAACCATCCCAAGCCAACACACCTGCATCACCAACCATACCAAAGCAACACACCTGCGTCACCAACCTCGTGGTGTTTTGGGGATAAAATCACACAAAACTGTATTTATCGAAGAAGTCGCACTGTATTTTCTGGCCAGCGCATGGTGCATTGCGAGGTGTTGCACTGGCAAAATGGTATTTTTGTCATGGAATTTGACGCACCTCAGCCATTTGTGTGTGTGTCTGTGTGTGTGTGGGCGCGTTGTGCGTGTGTGTGTGTGTGTGCGTGCGTGCATGCACTGTGTGCGTGTGTGTGCATTGTGCGTGTTTGTATTACAGATTTGGTTTGTCTCTCTCTCAGTGGGGGTGGGGCCAGCCTCCATCATGGTCGGTAACCTGGTGGCGGGAAAGAGAATTGCACAGGCAGCCGGGCGGGAGCTGGGCCTGATTGATGACCAGGAGCTGGTCCGGAAGGTAAGGCTGGTCCCTGATTGTGAGTGATATCATTTAGAATAACACAGCGGGGTTAGCATATGTGTAAGAGCCATTCTCCGGGTGGAAATGGCAAAAAACTGTAGAGTAATCAGGAAGGAAGTGTCAATGAGAAACTCCTCCACAAGTCATCACCTTCTTAAAATTACAAGTAGTTTGTGCACGTTGTTTGTCAGTGCCAGGCTGGGGATTTAACAGGTAATATTTGGTGCACACATTACCAATCACTTATATCTATAAATCTAGCCAAAGCAGAAAAGCGGACGAAGAAAAACAAAGTAGAAATAATTTATAGTTTCCAACTTTTGCTATTTTTTTTCTATCTGTGAAGGCCAGTGGGGAGGAGCATATTCCCCTTTGGCAGTTCTCTCTGTGAAGGCCAATGGGGAGGAGCATGTTCCCTATGGGCAGTTCTCTCTGTGAAGGCCAATGGGGAGGAGCATATTCCCTATGGGCAGTTCTCTCTGTGAAGGCTGTGGGGGAGGTGCATATTCCCCTTGGGCACTTCTCTCTGTGAAGGCCAGTGGGGAGGAGCATATTCCCTATGGGCAATTCTCTCTGTGAAGGCCAATGGGGAGGAGCATATTCCCCTTGGGCAGTTCTCTCTGTGAAGGCCAGTGGGGAGGAGCATATTCCCCTTGGGGAGTCCTCTCTGTGAAGGCCATTGGGGAGGAGCATATTTCCCTTGGGAAGTTATCTTTGTGAAGGCCAATGGGGAGGAGCATATTCCACTTGGGCAGTTCTCTCTGTGAAGGCCATGGGGGAGGAGCATATTCCCCTTTGGCAGTTCTCTCTGTGAAGGCCAATGGGGAGGAGCATATTCCCTTAGGCAGTTCCCTCTGTGAAGGCCAATGGGGAGGAGCATATTCCCCTTTGGCAGTTCTCTCTGTGAAGGCCAGTGGGGAGGAGCATATTCCCTTAGGCAGTTCCCTCTGTGAAGGCCAATGGGGAGGAGCATATTCCCCTTGGGGAGTTCTCTCTGTGAAGGCCATGGGGGTTGGGGGAGGAGTCTAAAGTTCATTGTCTGACTAAAGGTCTGCTCTGTTTTGTCTTTATCTCTCGGATGTCGTGGGGGTTTAGCTCTGTCTGTGGCCCACCATGATGGTAAGGATGACCGCCCGCCGGTCTGATCTGCTACTTCCTGTCAGACGTGCTGCAGAGCCTGTCAATCACTGCTTTGATGACCATTCCCCTTACCTATTATAGAGTGTTTACGTCCCGCCCAACGCAAAAAAGTGACTGGACCAAGGAAGTGGTTTGAAATAATGGGATTCAAACATTAAACATCGTATCTTCTCATCAGTAATTACACAACCTCTTTCTCCAAATCACGTGCTTCCCATATCAGTTTTGTTATATCTTTTTAAGTATTCCTCTAGGGGAAATCCCATTATTTCAAACCACATCCTAGGTCTAGTCACTTTTTCGCCGTGGGTGGAGCTATATTACTTTACTCTGTATCAGGGGTTCACATAAACCTTACTGTGTGCCGTTAGCTGACGAGAAAACCTTAATAACAACGGTCGAGAAACCACTGCAATAGCAAAGTAACGGAGAGAGTTTCTGAAATCAAGTGTGAGCAATTAGCACAGTGTGTAGTAGCGCAGTTATACGAGTTGGTTGTGCTGAGCGTAAACGGGACAAACACAGCACAGTAGTGGTGTGTTGTGGTGCACTCTCGTTGGATAGATTAATGATGGGTTTGAAGTAGGGTTGGGTGATTTATCAGTGATGTTAATTTCTGAGTGCAATAACAGTCATAGCCACCGTGTGGTGTATTGCCTTTCTTCTCGTATTTTTATCTTTAATTATACTTGACGCGGTAGTAAACAACCACAGAGGCCATGTGAAGTGCCTCCCCTGTGATCGATTGGGTGACCGTAAGACAGCCAATTAGCAGAAAGGCCTCACAGGTCCATGTGATTGGTTAAAACACATAACATGATCTCATGGAAGCTGTGCGACCATGGTGCTGATTGGCTCTCATCAGCACGAAATAGATAGCAGTGGTGACGTTTCTCCTCTAGAAGCATTTGACGCAGTCTCTTTAGCTTGGTTGTTTACTAACCGCTTCAGGTGTAATTGAAAAGACGGAAAGAAAGGAAAGGTAATCACCAGATTTTGGCTACGACCGTTATTGCATTCGATAATTCTTGTCACAATATATCGCCCATCCCTAGGTTGAAGTGGTGTCTGTGGGGGGGGGGGGGGGGGGGGGGGGGGGGGGGGGGGGGGGGGGGGGGGGGGTGTTTAAATGACTTTGTAGACCCCACCTCCTCTCAGCCTTCCTACAGCCTGGGTTACAGGTGCCATTTCAGCATTGCAGTCATGGCCATGAGTGATTATTCCATACATGAGTGATTAGTCCACACCGGGTTCGCGGAATAAGTGATTATTCAGCATTACTGACAAGCTGATTGGTGTTTGTTCAAAACTGTAGAGATTTTCCAGCGGGGCAGAGGAACAGCACAGAGAGCAGTATGGAAGGCTTTCTGAAGGCTGGTCTCCAGGGATCTGTCTGGGATCTACACAGACCTGGGTCAAATATGTATTTGTTTTGGATTCAAATACTTTTCTGTGCTCTGTTGATCTTGCCTGGTGTAATTGAGCCTGCCAATATGACCAGAAGGCGGGGTTTGCACTTTTTGACAGTATTTCATTGGTTCCAATAAACCCGACAAGATCACTAAAGCACAGAAAAGTATTTGAATCCAAAACAAATACGTATTTGTCCCAGGTCTGAATCTTCAGAATCAGATTTAGCCCCATAGCCTATGCCATTATGATCACATTTAACGAGATGAGTCTCGTTTTGTTCCCGCATTCAAAAAAATAACAACATGGTAGTGTGGACACATACAATGTCCAAATGGCATTTCAGAGGCATTTTATTAAGGCATTGTGTGTGTATGACTGATGAAAATCAGAGATTATGTGCACCCCTGTTATGTATCCGCAGCAGATGTGGCTCAGTATGAGAGCTCCGAGACTCTGCGTGGTCTCCTGTGTGATGCAAGCAAGCCTGCATGTGCATTTAAAAAAGGCGTTCCTTTACCACCACGTGCACCCTCTCTGCTCCTGTTCCTTACCGATCAAAATGGATGGAAGCATATCATCCACATCAACAGCCGATTTGTGCAGAGCTTTTTAGAAAAATAAAATAAAATATTTTAAATTAAAAAACATTGAAAGAAAGTCTTATTTCAGTTCTAGTCATGTTCTATTGAAGTGGATGTTGTTTTCCACCCCACCTCCCCCACTGTTGCCAAGCTGTTGCCGACTGTTCCCCTTTGCGTGTGATTGCCTGGCTTGGTGTCATCTCTGTTGTGTTGCTTGGCAATTTGTTCAGTGGTTCAGGCCTCAGGCTGTATCCCGTTAACGCGTGAGCTGGCTGTGGGTTTGGCTCATACTGATGAACGTGCCACAGTGTGGATGATGTCTGTGAGTTTGGGGCTCATACTGATGAACGTGCCACAGTGTGGATGATGGCTGTGAGTTTGGGGCTCATACTGATGAACGTGCTACAGTGTGGATGATGGCTGTGGGTTTGGCTCATACTGATGAACGTGCCACAGTGTGGATGATGGCTGTGAGTTTGGGGCTCATACTGATGAACGTGCCACAGTGTGAATGATGGCTGTGAGTTTGGCTCATACTGATGAACTTGCCACAGTGTGGATGATGTCTGTGAGTTTGGGGCTCATACTGATGAACGTGCCACAGTGTGGATGATGGCTGTGAGTTTGGGGCTCATACTGATGAACGTGCCACAGTGTGGATGATGGCTGTGAGTTTGGCTCATACTGATGAACGTGCCTCAGTGTGGATGATGGCTGTGAGTTTGGGGCTCATACTGATGAACGTGCCACAGTGTGGATGATGTCTGTGAGTTTGGGGCTCATACTGATGAACGTGCCACAGTGTGGATGATGGCTGTGAGTTTGGCTCATACTGATGAACGTGCCACAGTGTGGATGATGACTGTGGGTTTGGCTCAGGGCTCATACTGATGAACGTGCCACAGTGTGGATGATGACTGTGAGTTTGGGGCTCATACTGATGAACATGCCACAGTGTGGATGATGGCTGTGGGTTTGGGGCTCATATTGATGAACATGCCACAGTGTGGATGATGTCTGTGAGTTTGGGGCTCATACTGATGAACGTGCCACAGTGTGGATGATGACTATGAGTTTGGCTCATACTGATGAACGTGCCACAGTGTGGATGATGACTGTGGGTTTGGCTCATACTGATGAACGTGCCACACTGTGGATGATGGCTGTGAGTTTGGGGCTCATACTGATGAACGTGCCACAGTGTGGATGATGGCTGTGAGTTTGGGGCTCATACTGATGAACGTGCCTCAGTGTGGATGATAGCTGTGAGTTTGGCTCATACTGATGAACATGCCACAGTGTGGATGATGGCTGTGGGTTTGGCTCAGAGCTCATACTGATGAACGTGCCTCAGTGTGGATGATGTCTGTGAGTTTGGGGCTCATACTGATGAACGTGCCTCAGTGTGGATGATAGCTGTGAGTTTGGCTCATACTGATGAATGTGCCACAGTGTGGATGATGGCTGTGGGTTTGGCTCAGAGCTCATACTGATGAACGTGCCTCAGTGTGGATGATGTCTGTGAGTTTGGCTCATACTGATGAACGTGCCACAGTGTGGATGATGGCTGTGAGTTTGGCTCAGAGCTAATACTGATGGACTGAACTGTGTCCTGGCTAAAGTCCTCAGCCGTGTTACTGAGGATTCTTATGTGAACATAAACTGATGCTCTTAACCCTTACCCAAAATCCTCACCACTCCCTTCTCTCCATTTCCCTACATACCTCTGTTTTTTTCCGTCTAGTTCTTATTCCCTTCTTTCTTTTTTCCTTTAGTTCCTTATTGCCCTCTTTCTTTTTTTCTTTAGTTCCTTATTTCCTTCTTTCTCACAGAGGGACCTCATTGATATGTGACATGCGCATACCTAGATAATAGAATTGCGTTTCACCGGTAACCCCGGTCAAATAGATAGGTAACCTCCACCTCTTGAAGTTCTGGCCCAAAAATGTGATTTCCTTTCATATACCCTATGGGCACAGTTCTAAATTGAAATAATCAAAACTTAAAATCTGACTAACAGTGCCTTAATTCAGTTGATAGAACCTGCTTTAATTAGATTGGCTCCTCCTACTGTGACATCCCCTATTGTGGCTCCTCCCAAAGTGACATCCCCTATTGTGGCTCCTCCCACTGTGACATCCTGTATTGTGGCTCCTCCCAGTGTGACATCCCCAATTGTGGCTCCACCCACTGTGACATCCCCAGTTGTGACTCCTCCCACTGCCCCATGTCTAAATGAGCATGGATACATGGAAGAAAAATGGCTGCCGCATGTAACTAATTCAGAAGGGAATACGTAGGTTCACATTACCACGTGAACACAGAATGTTACATTAATGTTAAGGTGGTGACGCTTGTGATTCCACGAACAGAAGCCCCTTTTGGGAGGCCATTTTGTTTGTTGGCATGTGGTCTCTGTGTGAGCTCAGAGACTGCGGGACAGAGCGGAGGGGTGTGGCTGTGCGCTCACTGGTACTCTGCTCCTTCCAGCACCAGTACCTGGCCGAGGCCTTGCAGTGGAGAGCCAGCTCAGACCCAGACCATGTCCTGTTTGTGCTTCTCAATGCGAAGGTACAACACGCACGCACGCACACACACATACTCATACGTACGTACGCACACATACACACACGCACGCACACACACACACTCATACATACGCACACATACACACACACACACACACACACATACAGACAAACATACACACACAAACACACATGCGCATACTCATACATACACACACACACAGACACAGACACACACACACGTGCATGCTTAGTTAATCCCAAAGTTAATGCAGTTAAGCAGGAAGAAGTGTGTTTGCTGCAGTGATGTGTTTCTCTGTCTGTGTGGTGTTAGGGCGTGGCCGTGAGCACTGCCTCCTGTGTGCAGCTGCACAAGCGGGCGGAGAAGATCGCCGCTGCCCTGATGGAGAAGGGCAGCATCAACACCGGAGACAACGTGGTGCTTCTGTACCCTCCTGGTGAGTCACACACACACACACACGCATACACACACACATACACACACACGCGCACGTGTACACACACACATATATGCGGGTACACACACACACGCATGTACAAATACACACAATGGGGCTCAACAAGGCTACAAGTCCGTCTCACAGAAACTGTGCTCTGGACCCCTTGGGGTCTCATACTGGCTGATCAGACAGACATTGGCCTCTTGGGGTCTCATACTGGCTGATCAGACAGACATTGGCCTCTTGGGGTCTCATACTGGCTGATCAGACAGACATTGGCCTCTTGGGGTCTCATACTGGCTGATCAGGCAGACATTGGCCTCTTGGGGTTTCATACTGTCTGATCAGACAGACATTGGCCTCTTGGGGTCTCATACTGGCTGATCAGACAGACATTGGCCTCTTGGGGTTTCATACTGTCTGATCAGACAGACATTGGCCTCTTGGGGTCTCATACTGGCTGATCAGGCAGACATTGGCCTCTTGGGGTTTCATACTGGCTGATCAGACAGACATTGGCCTCTTGGGGTTTCATACTGGCTGGTCAGACAGACATTGGCCTTTTGCGTTGCGTGTAATTTGCTCTCTTCTCTGCAGGTATTGATCTGATCGCCTCCTTCTACGGTTGCCTCTACGCTGGCTGCGTCCCTGCCACCGTTCGACCCCCTCACCCGCAAAACCTGGCAGCCACCCTGCCCACTGTCCGCATGATCATCGACGTGAGTCTGTGGGTGGATCATGAGTGACCGAGCGAGAGAATGTCAGTAAGCGTGTGTTGGGGTTACCTGTGGGAGAGCGTGTGTGGAGTTACCTGTGGGAGAGCGTGTGTGGTATTACCTGTGGGAGAGCGTGTGTGGTATGCCTGTGGGAGAGCGTGTGTGTGGTATTACCTGTGGGAGAGCGTGTGGTATAACCTGTGGGAGAGCGTGTGTTGGGGTTACCTGTGGGAGAGTGTGTGTGTGATGAACTGTGAGAAAGTGTGTGTTGGGGTTACCTGTAGGAGAGCGTGTGTGGAGTTACCTGTGGGAGAGCGTGTGGTATTACCTGTGGGAGAGCGTGTGTGGTATTACCTGTGGGAGAGCGTGTTTGTGAGTGTGCATGAGCGTGTATGTAAGGTGAGCTCCATAATGTTTAGGACTAAGACATATTTAGGGGGCCAGGCACCAAGGGTGTGTAGCACCCCTATTTTCTTTGGATTATTATTCTTCCTCTTATTTTTCCTTCCACTTCTTGCTAAATTTTCATCCCTTTCCCATGTTCAAAAACTCACAAAACTTGGCAGGCATGTCCAGTATGGCTGACAGTTTATTATGCATGACATCCATGCCACTGACCACTAGGTGGTGCTGTTGCAACATTTAAAAAAGTTATTGTGGCCATCTTGTTTCACTTACATGCATCACATTTCTTCCACATGGGTACCTCCTCATCCTGAACAAATTTGCTCAAATTACCCATAAAGTCTGCCATATTGAAATTTCCGCCATGTTGCATTTTTTTTTTCCATTCTTCTCCTACATTGTTTGTCAGATTCTTACCATATTCAGCAAGTGGTGCTACAGCACAACTTCAAAATTGGAATTTTCAAATAATTGTTACGGATGTACCCTTACATTGAATACAGACCGAAGTTGGTATGGGTGGTATTTGGATTAGGTTTGCAGTCCATGCCAAAGTGCCCCCAATACTCTACAGCTCACCCTTGGTGCTTGGTCCCTGACATCTGGGGACTGTGCTCTGCAGTTTTAGATTTGTAATCAAACCATGTGGTTGAAGTGCCCATTCTCAGTTTTTAATCAAGGGTATTTTTATACTCTTTGGTTTCAGCATATAAAAAATACACAGCTTTTTATACGTAGCAACCTCCATTTCAGAGAACCATAAATGTTTGAAATGACGTATTAATGTTAAGTCATTTAAATGAAAGTAGTCATGTTTAGTCTGGAATCAAGAGTAGATAC
>CM045895.1:4794272-4813317 GCA_025169545.1 Anguilla japonica
CCAGGCTCGGGGTCTGAATCTGAGCTGTGTGCGCAGCTGTGTGGTGATCGCAGAGGAGCGCCCCCGTCTGGCGCTCACACAGTCCTTCTCCAAACTCTTCAAAGACCTGGGCCTGTCCCCCCGGGCCGTCAGCACCGCCTTCGGGTCTCGGGTCAACCTGGCCATTGGCCTGCAGGTGCGTGTCCCGCCCCACGCCCATATGACATCATCACGCCACATCACCACGCCCGTCTGACGTCACCACACTCGTATGACATCAGCACCACCCCTGTCTGACATCACCACGCTCGTATGACATCAGCACACACTGCAATACGGTGCAGCGGTCAGAGCACCGGACTCAGGCCCGTTTTACATCTTTCTGTCCGTTTGTCTGTCCATCAGGGCACCACTGGGCCGGATCCTTCCATCGTCTACGTGGACATGAAGTCGCTCCGCCATGACAGGTGAGGCTGGGTTGGCATCCCGTGTCTTTACTGAACGAGGGACGTGTTGGGGGGGAGGGCGGCTGGGCTGACGGGACGGTGTGTCTCTACTGAACGAGGGACGTGTTGGGGAGGGCGGCAGGGCTGACGGGACGGTGTGTCTCTACTGAATGAGGGACGTGTTGGGGGGGCAGAGGGCGGGGACTGATGGGACGGTGTGTCTCTACTGAACGAGGGACGTGTTGGGGAGGGCGGCTGGGCTGACTTGGACGGTGTGTCTTTACTGAACGAGGGACGTGTTGGGGAGGGCGGCTGGGCTGACGGGACGGTGTGTCTCTACTGAACGAGGGACGTGTTGGGGGGGCGGAGGGCGGCGGGGCTGACGGGACGGTGTGTCTCTACTGAACGAGGGACGTGTTGGGGGGGCGGAGGGCGGCGGGGCTGACGGGACGGTGTGTCTCTACTGAACGAGGGACGTGTTGGGGGGGCGGAGGTCGGCAGGACTGACGGGACGGTGTGTCTCTCTACTGAACGAGGGACGTGTTGTGGGGGGCGGGGGGGGCTGACGGGACGGTGTGTCTCTACTGAACGAGGGACGTGTTGGGGGGGCGGAGGTCGGCTGGGCTGACGGGACGGTGTGTCTTTTTCTTTCAGGGTGCGCCTGGTGGAGCGGGGAGCCCCCCAGAGTCTTCCCCTCATGGAGTCCGGCACAGTAAGTCTGCCACGCCCTTCGGACCGCCGAATTCCTGCCGCCCCGGGCGTTTTATCACCCTTTACGCCCGAGCGTGTCGCCGAATACCTCGTTCGGCTCTCCGTTCTCACGAGCGCGGTGCTTTTTGAAGAACGCCTAACTCGTGTAAACGTGCGGGTGAACGTGACGTTTCCTGACCGCACGTCGTATCGCAGCCAAAGTGTGACAGGACGTTCCGGATGCCACTGATTAGTTTGAAGGTTCGGGGCTTTGGACCAAACCTGCAGACTTTGTTACGGTGTGGTAATGAGGGCATTAATCATGCCTTGATGAACGTATGCTTTTTCCAGCAGTGACTGATGATTTAGGCTATGTTAGCATTGGCTAATTGGGGGGTCCGTACGCATGCTAGCGCATTTGTTTCCGCCCTTGCCATAGATGGTGTAGCGCCTCGCTCTGCTGGAACGCTGAACGAAAGGCTGTTCAGCCGCTGTCCTGAAGCCACAACCTGCTGTTATCAGGGGCAAAATGTCATTTGAAGAGATAATGAGGTTAATCATATTAATCACCACAGCTAAAGGCACTTTCTGTGTGAAACTGTAACTGAAATAACTGGCTTTTTTTTTTAGAAAATGATCAGGGCTAGGTTGACTGCGGAGTTTCTTGTTTATGCTTTCGTGCTCAAGTGAACCTCTTGTGTTGCACGTGTGCAGTAGCTAAAGAGGCTGTTTTCGTACCTGCATTGGAGAGAGTAGAGAGATTTTATGACTGTTTTTCTGTAAAAATGTCTGTATTACTCTGCGGAGCTCTGGAGTATAAGTTGTATGTATCGGTTTACAGTATAATGTCCGAAACTGCTCCAAATTAAGATTTTTTTTTTGTGATGACCAGCCCAAATAGACTAAGAAGTCAAACGCCACCTGTAAGCCGAGTATTTGTGTTTTCCCTTCCAATTTTGAGATGTACGTGCTGGTCCTACATGTTGTGTGTGCAGGAACTTGTGAGGTTAGGCTTACCAAGAATGTAACTTTCCAATGAGAGGCAGGTGGGTTTGCATAGTGCACAAGTACAAGTCTCGAGTCATCTAGGTCATGTCAAGTCATGAACCATGTGTCCTCAAGTCTAAGTTGCCTCCTTTTCTGTACCCATGGCCCCTCTGTTCTCATCATTTGCATGTAAGTCACAATTATTATGGTAATAATTTTCATCCATCCATCCATTATCTATACCCGCTTATCCTGAGCAGGGTCACGGGGGGTGCTGGAGCCTATCCCAGCGTGGATTGGGCCAGAAGCAGGAATACACCCTGGACAGGCTGACAATCTATTGCAGGGCACACACACCATTCACTCACACACTCAGACCTATGGGCAATCTAGGGTCTCCAGTCGGCCTACCTGCATGTCTTTGGACTGTGGGAGGAAACCGGAGTACCTGGAGGAAACCCACGCGGAGAACATGCAAACTCCACGCAGAAAGGCCCCAAGCCGAGATTCGAACCCACAACCTTCAGTGCTACACACTGCACCACCGTGCCGGCCCATAATTTTCATAATAATCTTAATCTTAATTAATGATATTATAATTATCTCCCTTTCTGTGTAGATCCTCCCTGGAGTGCGAGTGATCATCGTGAACCCAGAGACTCGGGGCCCACTTGGGGACTCCCATCTCGGGGAGGTAAGAGGGAGGGCGGGGGGGGGCATTTGTGGATTTCGGCGGCCATTGGTATTTATCGGGAGTTACGTTTGGACCGAAAATAATCCACAGCTCCACTTAATAAGAGCTGGTGTGCCCGGTTCTCTCCTCAACGCCACCCCAGGTCTGGGTGAACAGCCCCCACAGCGCCAGCGGCTACTACACCATCTACGGCGAGGAGAGCCTGCAGGCCGACCACTTCAACACCAAGCTGAGCTTCGGCGACCCCCACACCCTGTGGGCCCGGACCGGCTACCTGGGCTTCGTCAAGCGGACCGAGCTGCTGGACGCCAGCGGAGGTCAGAGGTTCGGGGGGGGGGGGGGGGGGGGGGGGGGGGGCGGGGGGGTCTGTGCCTCATGAAGAGGTGGGGGTGGGGATGGGAGGAAACAAGACCAGGTCAAAACCTAGTATATGGCTGGACCTAACACACTTCGTCTGGCCGACCAATGGTGTAACTTCGTAACTCGGCCGACCAATGGTGTAACTTCATAACTCGGCCAACCAATGGTGTAACTTTGTCACTCGGCCGACCAATGGTGTAACTTCGTAACTTGGCCGACCAATGGTGTAACTTCATCACTCAGTCACAGTCAGTCACAGACATTCGCGTTTGTAGGGCTGGCCCCTGCTGTTGCGGTTCAGCCAAAAAGGCTGGGGCAGTTTGGATGGAAAGACTTCATTCCAGAGATGGAGACTCTGGAAGAAAATGTGGCGAGGAATGCGGCTTGGAAGACATTTAAATATTGCCGTGAAGGAAATATCTCTCTCTCGCTTTCTCTCTCATCACCCCTGCTGCTTTGCTTCCTCCTTCCCTTCCTCCTCCCTCCATCCGTTTCCAGATCGCCATGACGCCCTGTTTGTGGTGGGCTCCCTGGATGAGACTCTGGAGCTGAGAGGGCTGCGCTACCACCCCATCGACATCGAGACGTCGGTGTCCCGCGCACACCGCAGCATCGGGGAGAGGTGTGTGTGTGTGTGTGTGTGCGTGCGTGCGTGTGCGTGTGTGCGTGCGTGCGTGCGTGCGTGCGTGTGTGTGTGTGTGTGTGTGTGTGTGTGTGTATGGGTGTGTGTGTGTGCGTGCGTGCGTGTGTGTGTATGGGTGTGTGCGTGCGTGTGTGTGTGCGCGTGTGTGCGTGCGTGTGTGTGCGTGTATGTGCGTGTGCATGTGTATTTTTGCATGTGTGTTTGTGTGTGGTGTGCGTGTGCATGTGCGTGCGTGTATGCGTGTGTGTTGTGTGTGTGCCAGCCTTACACCGTTTCCTCCATCTTTCTCCCAGCGCTGTCTTCACCTGGACCAACCTGCTGGTGGTGGTGTCCGAGCTGTGCGGGTCGGAGCAGGACGCCCTGGACCTGGTGCCCCTGGTGACCAACGTGGTCCTGGAGGAGCACCACCTCATCGTGGGCGTGGTGGTGGTGGTGGACCCCGGGGTGATCCCCATCAACTCCAGGGGGGAGAAGCAGAGGATGCACCTGAGAGACTCCTTCCTGGCCGATCAGCTGGACCCTATTTATGTGGCCTACAACATGTGAGGGCCGCGGGACACACCTCGCCCGGCGGTTCTGAGTGTTCAGGCCACGCGGTGGGAGGGGGCTGAATTTTGGGAGGCTCAACAACAGCGGCCCCTTCTTTGCCAGTGTGTACAGCTTTTTGCTAAACTTGCACGTAAAAACTCAAAGTTCTTCCACCAGCCTCTCAGTCCATCGGTGGATGGTCGTAAAGGGGCAGACACCTCCCACGCTGCTCGTGTCCAGTGTCTGGACCCTCCCCCATCTCCTCCTCCTCCCCTTAGCATTACTCTTTCCTGCTTTCTTTGCACCTGTGGATTAGCCACACCCCAAGGCATGCGCTCTTCCATGATTTTGATCATCTGCCTGTTGGAGGGAGATTTACCCGCTGCAGAGGGGAGGGGGAAGAGGGCAGCAGGAGTGAGATTTACCCACTGTGGAGGGGAGAGGGAAGAGGGCAGCGGGAGTGAGATTTACCCACTGCAGAGAGGAGGGGGGAAGAGGGCAGTAGGAGTGAGATTTACCTGCTTCAGAGGGGAGGGGGAAGAGGGCAGCGGGAGTGAGATTTACCCGCTGCGGAGGGGAGGGGGAAGAGGGCAGCGGGAGTGAGATTTACCCGCTGCGGAGGGGAGGGGGAAGAGGGCAGTGGGAGTGAGATTTACCCGCTGCGGAGAGGAGGGGGAAGAGGGCAGCGGGAGTGAGATTTACCCGCTGTGGAGGGGAGGGGGAGAGGCAACGGGGGGATTTAAGAGGGGAGGGGGTGGGAGTGAGTGAGATTTACCCGCTGTGGAGGGGAGGGGGAAGAGGGCAGTGGGTAGCCTTCCATGGTCTTGTTGCCTGACACCATTAAGGGAGAGTTTTTTTGTTGGGATAAACATGTCCTATACAGCATGTCCCACTGCATAACTTCTTTTTCCCCCGATCATTCCTCCCTTTTTGCCCTCCATACTCATCCCTGTTGGTTCCCGTTGAACCACCCTCTGTAGTTTCATGGAATTTCACATTCCCGGCTTCCCAAGGTTGTTTTTAAAACGGTTGTTTTGTGGAGCCATGTTACCAAGAAAAAGCCATGTGCAGTCCAGTCACTTTCACCACTGTCTCAGTCCATTTGAGAAGGGTCTTAAGAGAGCCCGCCCAATGTTACAAGCTTTGTCTCGATTCCGGTGATTAGCCTATGTCATGCTTTTCGTCAGACCAGCAAGCTCTGCGATAGGCATTCAGAGCAGCTGTAATCCAGTCTTATTCTTTAATGGGATCGGCTTGAAAATGTTGAACTGTGGGAACACACAGAAATCAGGTCATCGATTCAAAGGTGCGTCATTTCCCACGGCAAAAAAACAAGCATGTGTGTATTTCTTTACTGTAGTCTGGAGTGAGGAAGCGGTGTTGACCTGCCATTCCTTTCCGATGACCAATGTTCGGTTTAACATAGACGTATGAACTTGTGCGCTTGCCTTGCGAAAAGCTGTGGAACTGTTTCACTGGCAAGTTCGGTGTCGCATGCTTCGTCGAATGCTGCAGTTGAGCTTACTGTGTTTTTATGTTTCGTTGTGCTGTTTTAAGAAAAGGAAAAAGCATATTTGAGAATGTTCTTTTGGCCCACTGGCCTGATTTTAACTGAACCGTAGCAGAAATAGGAAGGGGCTGTAGAGGATGTCCGTAATCGTCCAGAGAGGCTGTAGTCCACACAAAAGCAGTGCTGTGCTCATCGGGAGAACCAGGAAGGTGAAAAGGACTGGACTCTTCGGTTTAACCAGAGCGCTGTGATACCAGTGCAGGGCTTCACATTGACCCAACCTCACCTGGAAACATCACTGCGGGTCATCGAGGAGCACCACCTTATTGTGGAGGTAGTGGTGACGACTCCCCTAACCTGACCTGGAAATGTCACTGCAGGTCTTCGAGGAGCTCCACCTTGTTGTGGAGGTGGTGGTGACCCCTGAGGGGAAAGGAAAGATGCTTCTTCTCAGACTTTTCCTTGGTGAGTCAGCTAGACTCCATTTCTGGCGATTTTATTCAGGAGTTTGGTTTTTGGATGACGGGTGTGAAATCGTAACATGGATCAGCTTCAACACGTTGGTGCCAGCCAGTCATGGAACTGTTTTTAACTGGAAGATTACCCATACTCCCTTGCAGTCAAAATGTTTGGGGTTTACTGAGGGTTTTACTTTTCCTCATTTTATTTCAATGGCACTATTTTCTTTTTATTTATGTGACTATAGTTCTCTGGAACGCAGAAAACTTAATTTGCATCCAAATGCACTGTAGGCTCTACAAAAGGAGGACAACACACATTCCCAAACACTGTACTGTAGCTGCTCGTAAACTTTACTAATTCATTAGGATGATTTTTTACTAATTTTGTGTGATATTTTTGCACCAATTATTTCTTCCGGACATTCTGTGAGGAGGATGTAAAAATACCAAAATGATGTTACGCACTAACCCAACTGAAGCCTGACCTCCACGGCTTATGTCCTAGTGAAAGAACCCAACAAAAGATACAGGCTACCACTTTACATTGGACCAGCATAGCGAGGTCCGCCATTATTTCCAAATGCACTTACCTTTGCATATTATATAACAGTACCAAATAGTCAGGCTTTACAAAAAAATGTCTGCAAGGTGTGGATGTTAGAGCCTTCTAACTGAAAAACCCTTGTCCACCTGTCCTTTAAAAGTAAAGGAAAGGCATATTTTAAAAAGAGACGTTTTAAGGAAATGAATCACAATGTAGTCAAACCCTGAGTGTATTTTTAATGTACTATTTGTAACATAAGGGCACGTGCCAGTCCTCCCTCCTTTCACAATGAACTGCACCTCGGTTTTATTGAAATTACTGTAAAATTCTAACTTGTAGGTTTTTAAACTGTATGTTTCTGTTGTAAAAAAAAAAAAAAAGTAATAATTGTTAATATATTATAAATTGAAATATTTTAATAAAACTGAACCTAAATGTCTGTTTTTCCCCAAATGTGACATATAAAATAAGCGTCCTTCTATCTGTGTCTCTGCCGGACTGCAGGGAAATCATTTCAGGTGCTATTATATGTACAGTAGAGCCTCAACAATATGAATCCTGTTGGCAGTGGGGTTTTTCCAGATCTCTCAAAGGTTTTTAATTTGGAAATTCAAAATGAAAATGTTGCAAACTAGAAGTTAATGTCATAAGAAATGTGGCCGATGTGTGTCCAACAGAGAAACGGAAGGCTCTTGAACTCAAGTAAAGCTAAGACTTTTCTGTGTACAAGGCTTTTTAAAGGCCCTTGAGTTTGGCCTCAGGACATAAAATGGATGGGCATGAGCACTCGAGGACTTGCGTACTCGTAACACAAGACAGTCCCCCGGGGGTTGGGGGCACGTGCACGTTTAGTTTCATCGTTTATGTTTACACGGCAGCTCCAGCAGTCCCTTGTTTTATGGGTAGTTTCTGGAGTCCTTGCTCCACAGCCTGTGGCTATTCCAGGAGCAGTTGTGGCTTTAAAGTGGTGCTGTTTTAAATATCGTTGGCCTCATTATGGATAAAAACCCAATCTATATATATATATATATATATATATATATATATATTCTTTTTTTTGCCACCACAGATGGAAGTAATTGAAATGCTCCCTAAATAAGTCATTTTGATTGGCCTACCAACCCCCACCCCTCACCCCAAGAGGGAACGAGCACTCAAGTACTGTACTGAAATAAAATGAACCCCCAAGTATCTGAGCAAATGCCCATCCCTAATAAAATGTGATGCATTTGTATGTATGTTCACATTTTTTTCAACAGTTTTCTTGTATTCATACCAGCAAAACTGAAACTTTCAATGAAAAAAAAATAATTATGCAAATATTTGAGTATATTTACAGATATTTTGAAACACTAACTGTATAGGAGTACACTATATGTATAGGTGTGTGTGTATGTGTGTGTGTGTATATATATGTAAATATATATATGCATACATAAATATAAGTATATATGTCCACTTACAATGTTAGAAATATTTTGAGAATATTTGAATTTACACAGATTTTGAAAGACAAAATGTGTGTGTACACATACATATATACATGTCCACATAAGAGGATTGTTGTAAAGAAAGTATAGAGAGTATGAGGTATGGTGATGGAAATGTATTTTTCAGTATGAATATATGTTTACTATGGGCAGAGTTTTGGACAAATCATTTTATTCTGTTTAATTAATATAAATTTAATTAAAATGTTGATGAAAAATACTGGGTGCTCTGTGGATTAAACCAATTAAAAAGTATAAAGTGCTTTTTTAACCAGAGGAAAATCTAAAGACTAAAGCAAAAAACAAATAGAAAATACAAAGCTCAGTGATAAAAATCTAGAAAAATATGAATGATACAAGTTACTTCCCAGGTGTCCAAGGCACCATTTTGTGAAAAAAGAGTAAAGTGTAAATGTTTCCAATAAATTCCTTTTTTTTACGTCATCGTGTGAGCCTCTGTAAAGATTCATTTTTTTTAATTATTTGGCTAAAGATGCCGATCTAAATAACATTGTGATAATGTATGTATGTGAATTGTATGTGAATTTCATCATTTTGAACATAGAAGTTGAAAAGGTTTCCCAACCTTGTATCATATAGAGTATATTCCAAAAACTGTATATCTAATATGTGCTGAAATACTGTCTACAGGAGATGGTAGTGATACTGTCATGCATTGCCTTGCGAAGTGTTTTTTGTTTGACCGGTCCAGTAATCATTGCCTTCTCTAAGCAAGTGTACATCAAACCACAGAGGTTGCATTACTTTAGTTTGATGTTGCAGTACCTACAAGAAAGGATAGATGCTAAAATTCCCTCAAATAGTACCAGTGTAAGAAAGAGAGCTAGAAATATCTGCCACCATTGATACTGTAATTAGTCATAGTCATATATATATATATATATATATATATATATATATTATATATATATATATATATATATATAGTGAGGTCCATCATTTTTGGTACAAATACATATTTTTTCTTGATTTCACTCTTGATTTCTACCTCATGATTTTAGGTTTGTTATCTCTAAAACAAATCCCATGTGGGTAAAGTGCACATTCTCAGATTTTTTTTTCCCCTCAGTATTTTTATACATTTTGGTTTTACCATGTAGAAATTAAGCACATTACGCTTTATGCATATGTACAATGTTACACCATAACATCCCCACCACAATGTTTGCCCCCTGGGTGCTTTGGATCTTGGGCAGTACCTACAGGCTTCCACACTTTGCTCTTGCCATTGTTCTGATACAAGTGATTCTTGGTCTCATCTGTCCACAAGTCCATTTTACACAACTCCGCAGACTCTTGGGTACTTCTTAGCAGACTGTAACTTAGCCATCCTGTTTTTGCAGCTAGCTAGTGGTTTTCCTTTTGCAGTGCAGCCACTGCTGTTCAGTCCCTGAAGTCTACTGCATACAGTAGTCACCCCTGCCTCCTGAGGAGCGTCAGTGCCAAAAACATTGGAGTTTTTTCTTCTTTACGGTGAGAATTCTTCGGTCAGCAACTGTAGGGGTATTCCTTGGCCTTTCAGTCCGTTTGCAATTACTCAACTCACCAGTGCTCTCTTTCTTTTTAATGATGTTCCAAACAGTTGATTCTGGTTAGCCTAAGTTGTGGCCTATGTCTCTTACTGTTTTTTCCCCCAATTTCAGATTTGATTACAAATATGAAATTGTGAAGCCAAATCAAGAAAAAAATATGTGGCTTTGTCCCAAACATCTTTGCTGATGCTTTTTGCTGGTTGTGGCATTAGATTTTCCTGGATTTTCCAGCTTTGGATAAGTCATCCTTAAAGGCACAGTCTTTTTCCAGCTTTCGTAAGTATTTTTGTCTCCTTTTGTAGCCAAATAGCTTGGCTGCTTTTGTAATCATGGCCTTGCTTCATGTCTTGTCCACGGCGTGTTGTTCCCAGTTGTCCAGATCCAGATGGCACATCTTAAGATGTGATGTGAACTTGTCCCAGTAGTGCTTCTTCTGACTTCCAAAGGCACGGGATCAATCTCTGAGCTGAGAAAGGAACCTGCTGTGGTAGTCTTGAGTCATTGATGATATGTACCACCCAATGCAGCTGATGCTTTTAAAGATGGTCACTTAAAAGCTTTTGGCATTGGTTTGTTCCAGGACACTGATATTGGTTTATTTTGTCTTGCCAGTTGATGCACAGGATTTTAAGTGGCTTGATGAGCCTCTGGTATAAGGTCCTGGTTTTTGCTCCACACAGCAGGGATGCATTAACTGCAACAGCTTTGGTCTTTGTGGTGTCAGGATCCTCGAAAACCCTGGTTTGGAGTCTGACAGTAGTGGCATATGCATGGGCAATCCAATACTTGATTTCATTGTCAATGATATGTTGTTGAAGATGTGTCATCTGTTGCTGGTGCTAAGCAGCTAGCATCTAGCACCAAGCACTGGCTAGAAAAGGACCTTTGGGTGTGTTGGAGTGCTCGTCCCATTCTAGTGTATGTTTCTGCTGTTGTTGATCGTTGCCATGGTCTTCTGAACAGGCACTGACGAGCATCATCGACATACTTGATCTCTACTACTGACGTAATGGTAGTTTTGGACTTTAGACGTGAAGACTTTCCTAATGGTCTTGTAGGCAATATGAACCCCCCGCCTCCCTCCCTCACACACACACACACACACACACACACAGTATGTGTCCATATAATGTTACTATTTCATAAATATCCAAAGGTAATGCTATGGAGATGCCCTCTCTTGCAGTCTGTCATTTTCCCAGCTGTGTTGCTTTTCATTTTTAGTAAATGCTGATTCCTCTCCATGACGTCAGTATTTTCATCTTTAGCCTAATTTTCATTTGTGTTGCTGAGCCACTTTACTCTGGAGTTTTGCGAGGAAATTTTGGGATTTTTGCTAGAAACTTAAAGAAATTCTGTACCTGAGGATATAGGGACATTGAAGGCCTCCCCTTCAAGCCTTGAGGTTGGTTTATTCCTAACTTTGTCACCCTTTGATTTAAACTTTTCTTTTAGATCTTACTTGTTGCATGTCCCATTCTCAAAGCCATGATCTAACAAAAGGGTGGGCAGCCCTGGTCCTGAGGTGCCAGAGATGTTTTTGCTTAGTTTCCCATTGAAATTACACTTGTTGTGTGTTCCAATAGCAGTGTGTGTGGAAGCAAAGCTTAACGCAATGCTTTGTTTTTGGGGGTATGGCTTACACTTGTCAGAAGATACAGTATATGACCAAAAGTATCTGGACGTCCATTGGTCTAGGGCTGTTTTTCATGGCTTGGGCTAGGCCCCTTGGTCCAGTGAAGGCAAATCTTAATGCAGTGATATTCTAGACGATTCTGTGCTTCCAACATTGTGGCAACAGTTTGGGGAAGAATCTAGATCAATGTGCACTGTGCAATCTGTCACTCCAGCCCCTGGGTGCCCTACCCTCTGATCAGATGCAAACACTAAATGGCAATCGATTGACGATTACTAAACCATACTCTCTGCGGTATGGAAAGAGAAGCCCAGCCTGTTGCATAACTGAACTTTGTCTTTCTCTGACTGAGCTACCATAGAATTTATTTCATTTTATTCTTTCAAAAATGGGCTTGTTGATGCTGCTGATACGTGTGCTTCAGTAACTGTACTGTACTGTACTGTACCATAACCACTGACTAATATTGGGTGCTCTGTTCAAAAACTGGCCTTGGCTCTCAGGCTGCAGGGTGTAGTTTAGCCATTCGTGGCTGTAGTCTTATGGCTCATGTGTACAATGTTTTGTATAGATACAAATATATCAAGCGATGCTGTTAAATAATTTTTCAAGATATTTGGAAAGAAAAAAAAATTCAATGAGAACCCCCAGGTTGTAGAGTCCCTCATAAAAAACTGTATACACTGTTGCTGTATTTGAGTTTTTTTTTTGAATATGTGTATGCATTTGTGATATAAAATTTTCTATATTGTAATGATATACACAGAAATAATATTCAAAATTTAAAAGCATTGTTGTTGAACATTTAGGGGATTAATTTGCATTATTGGCCTCATAAATGAGATCTATCCTTTCTTTGGGCACAATGTGAAAACCTTTCATAAGTACCGTGTACTGTCCTTTCCCTGTTTGTCTGAGCATTTGTTTGTTCTACTGTTCTAGACTAGACTACACTAAACAAAATTTTCCTTCATTTTCCTTGAGCATTGCCATGGATTTTTACTGACCTTTTTTTTTTTCATTACAAAATTTGTGATTTAACTCATTTGTGAAAAAAATGGTAATGTTACATTTTTTTGTTCAGGACAAATGCTGGTTTAGTCATGACCAACAAATCTTTCAACAAGTGTACAATTTTACTATAAATTCCAAGTGTCTTGTGCTCAGTCACAGGGGTAGACCTAATATCTTGTCTGGAAAAATCTTCTCTGCGTTCTAACGCCCTTATATCTCATGGCTGTAAAAGCATCTGAAGTTATTTATAATCAGAAAAATCATCCTTCGTTAATTTGGACATTACTGGAGGAATTGGTTGTGCAGTATCTTGAAGCTGACATGCTGTACTATGGAATTTGTGTAAGGACCAGGACGAGCTGCAGTCAACAAAAGACTCGTCGGTCATGTAAAGTGCAAATTTAAAGCGCCCTGTAACTTAAAAAAGGTGACTGGATTCAAGACGCCGCTGTATGTGAATATAAACTAATGGATTTGATGGGGTTTTTCCCCTAACAACTTCTACACTATGCAAACTGATAATTGCAGTTTTATCCCCAAAGTCTTACACTGAAGGTATCAATTAATGTAGCTTGAACTTCTTTTGTAATAAAATTAAAATGTGTATATTTGAGTAGGATAGTTCCATGCACAGCACAGCCAGTCTGAGGAAGAGGAAGCCGTGGGGCAGTTCAGTGTTCGGGGTCTGTACTGTACTGTCACAGGGACAGATTTCTTTGCCTTGTTGAGTGGTGGATGATAATTATCTTAACAGTAACGATTTGATTTCTTTCATTGCAGTAAAGAGGGTGTACTCCTATACATGTTAAAGATGCTAGAATCTTCTTTAGCTCTTGTATAATTTTAGGAGTATGTAATGTTACTTTTCACCTCATTTCTCACACCTTCTCCCCCCCCCCCCCATTTTTAATGTTAGTCGTGATTGCCATTTTATATTTGAATTGCAAAAACTAATAAAAAAATAATAAATTAAGGACAAAGATAATAAACGGCATTTATTTTGCACAAAATTGTGGTGCTCAGTCCTTTATGACTAACCGGATTTTTCTCCCAGTCTGGAACGCCAAGTCGAAATTGCTGTCCAATCCCGTTGAGCCAGAGGAGCTGCTAAGGAGCAGTGAGGTGGGGAATGCCCTGCTGATCTAGCCCCTCCCTCCCAGAGCAGCCCCTAATGAGACAGGCACAAATAAACGGTACTGCAATAAAAAAAGTGTAATTGAATCAAAAAAAAAAAATTATGATTGCATTAAAAATAAAATCCATTTGTATTTGTTATAAATGTAGCTTCGGGTTTTAACCTACCAATGCTTAAAGGTACAAAAGTTTGTATTAGGAGATGATTGCTTGTGCAGTTTTATATACGGTTTAATTTACTCCCAACTAGCTATTTTGTTCAGGACAGACATGCACTTGGACCCATGCTTGTGAATTAGAGATGCTAAATATTGTACAGGTATGAAAAGACACCAAAATATCATGATATATATTACATAATTTTCATTTAAATACATGTTTTTCTTATCGCAGTAGCTGGCAACTATTTTTACACAGCTTTTTTTCATATTCAGGATGTCTCATCGCTGCAGTACCATATAAAAATGTTAAATCACATATAGTAATTGCTGGTCCAAGGCCATTAACTTACTCCTTTCTCTGCTTTAAAACTATATGAAGACGGAGGTCAGCACAAATGTTTATTAGTATGTGATGCCGGTAACCATGACATAATGCTTCTGAACCCAGAATTGGGAATGAACACATTAGACAGAATGAAGCCGCTTGCAGTTTGGTGGGCATATTCCCCTGTATGATCTTTAGAAAGGAGAGGTTCTGTAAGGACTAACCATTTAAACCAGGCACAAGCTATGGCACGTACCATATGTGTGATGTAGGGGACATACGTACCTTTAATACTCACACAGGGCACCATTTAATGAAGGGGATATGGTTATATCATTCTTTTACAAATGCGAGTGTAATTAAAAGATAATGAATTAGTCTAATTTAGGAAATGTACCAACTATAATATTATTAATAAGTTATTAAAATTACACATTAATAGTTCATTAATAGTACCCGTGGGGCTGGGTACCCATGTAGCACACTGTCAGAGCTCGTTTTCCAGCTGTAAAACAGTGACCCCGGACAGCCTGGTGACCCAGCGAGACGACGCTGTGCTGCTGTGTGTGAGCGTGTGCACGAAGCCCATCCCGCGGTACAAGGCAATGGCGGCGGTGTGCGCAGAGGTGGTCTCCAGGACGACTCTGGAAAACCGACGCTCCCGGCAGAAGTGCAGGACCGTCTGCACCAGCCGGGAGCCCAGCCCAGTCCGGCGGCACCAGGGCGCCACGATCAGGTAGTGTAACTCCGCACGCCTCTGCTTCGCTCCGCCGCCGTCCCTCCCGTCAGCTCCTCCTCCTCCTCCTCCTCCTCCTCCTCCTCCTCCTCCGTCGCTCTTCCCCTCCACGGCTACCATGCCGACGATCTGTAACCCACCAGCGAGCTCCGCCTCTGCCAGCCAGAAGCCGGCATCGGGCCGCTCCCGCAGGAAGGACGCGACGTCGCCGAGGCCCGAGCTGACGTTCTTCCTGACGTAGCCGTGGTACACATCGTGACAGCAGTAGTACACCAGCCCAACCCAAGCTCCACCAGCCAGCAGGGCACAGGTGCTGGAGCTCCCACCCAAGACGTAGCCCATCACGCAGACGCTTAAGGTCGCACAGATGTAATCCGGACGCCTCATGACCATCCTGAATGCTGAGTAGGCCTGCTCCTTCACCACAAGGCGATACAGTGGGACGATGAGGTCTTTATCTGAGGGCTGGTAATGACGGATGACATACTGCACTGAAAGAGAGATTAGGGGATAATGCGGTACTGCTACTGCTGAAAGGCACCTGCTACAGTAGCTTGCTCTGTGTTAGCATAGTGATCGTCAGTAACTAGCTAGATAACCAAATTAACTAGCAAGCCTGTGGAAAGCTCGCCATGTTGCAAAAGATATCACTATATCACTGAAATACATGGCACATATAAAACATTATTTTAAGAGATAGCTGCTTTACATGGTTGATATATTAGACTTGCAAATGAACACATCTGCCATTGCCTATGACTGGGAATTGCAACGTCTGGTCCCCAATTATTTCAATGGAATTTTTTTACTTTTAAAGATCCAGAAACAAAATTTATAGGATACTTATATGTGTATAGGATGCCCTACTTTGCGAAGGATGCGATGCTGCCTTCAAATTTGGCTCCAAATAAGGCATCTTAAGAGTACTTACATGTTGATACACTACTACATGGCCAAAAGTATGTGGACACCGGACATCCAACATCTCATCCAAAATTATGGGTATTAATATGGAATTGCTCTACCCTTTGCTGTTACTGTATAACTACCTCCATTCTTCTGGGAAGGTGTTATACTAGATGTTGTAGCATTGCTGCAGGGATTTGCTTCCATTCAGCCAGAAGAGCATCAGTGAGGTCGGGCACTAACTGGGCATTAGGCCTGGCTCACAGTTGGCTTTCCAATTGATCCCAAAGGTGTTTGATGGGGTTGAGTTCAGGGCTCTGTGCAGGCCAGTCATGTTCTTCCACACCGTTCTCAATAAAAACCATTTTTATGTGGGCCTTGCTGTGTGCTCGGGGGCATTGTCATATTGAAACAGGAAAGAAAAGCACAGAATTATCTTGAATGTGATTGTATGCTGTAGCATTAAGATTTCCATTCACTGGAACTAAGGGGCCTAGCCCAAACCATGAAAAACAGCCACAGACCAAGGGGTGTCCAGATACTTTTCGGCTATATAGTACAGCTTCTGTTTGGAACATGCCTTGAATCAACCAACACTAACACCATCGCAAAAACCAACTCAAACGCCAACTCAAACACCAACAGAAACACCAACACAAAGTGAAACACCAACACCAACTCAAACTTAAACATCAACTCAAACACCAACACCAAGGCAAAACCAGTGCAAAATCAGACTTACTCTTCATGTTTTCTGTGCCTCCAGCTCTCCAGCTTTTGAGGAGCTCTTACAGACTCTCTTTATTTTTTCTCATTTGTGCTTTCTTCCTGTCAATTATTTATACCCAGTCAGATGGAAACTTTGACCTTTTTGCATTGTACCGACATTACCTTAGCCCTCACATGACCGCATCCTCTGCTCAAGAGTTAATTTTCACTGAAATAAAAACATTTTGACAGTGAGTTAGGAAATCTGGAGTTAGACAGTGCCTATTCTAGAAATCCCTGTGTTCCAAAACTGATATGCCGTGCATAGGTATTTGAACAGTGACAGTTTTTTGTTGTTTTTGCCCTGTACTCCAGTATATTGGGTGTGAAATAAAACTGAAAATGAGGATAGCAGATTGTGAGACTGTTAGTGACTGTTAGTTACTGTCAGCTTCAATTTGAGGGCACGTACGTCTGGATAATCTAAGAATTGTAAAGCCCTTTTTATACATTTTTTCTTTAGCTTAATTCCTTTTGGGTGACTGTAAAATTGAAAGAATGCCCACATTGGGCATAAGGTTGCTTATGACCTTGAATTTATGATTTGCTGTGTCCTGGCAATATAAATAGCAATAAAGTCCTCAATTATAAACCAGAAAGTTAAGCTCAAGATAAAAACAGAAGTAAATTTCCAATTTTGTTGAGTAATTCAATAGCTGAGCTGAATTACCACCAAATATTGGGCCTCGTTAGAAAGAGGCTAAAACCATGATTCTTCTGATAATAATATCATGGTGCTAATAATATCATGGTTACCACTGCTTCCAACAACATAAGACCAATTTAATATGTAAATCGGTCAGCTTTCAGACAAGCCAAAAATTAATTCAGAAATTGACGAGTACCTTCACAAAATATTAGCAGCTATGAAGCAAGTAACTAGAAACTGATTAGAACCCAATCCACCATTAGTATGAAAGTGGAAGTATTAGGTACAGGAAATTTAAAAAAATGGAAAGGATAACTTCTGAAATAAGAATATGTAAGAATATGGAACAAATGTAATCCCAATAACTTTAATAAATTTTGAGGGACCATGGCGGTATGGGTGTGGGTCTTGACCCATTTACTGTGCATTTCCTTTTTCCAGGTTGTGATCAGCTTTCTTCTTGAATTTTTTAATGTTACCTTGCCTTCCCTGTTTTTGGGAGGTGGGCGATGTGGTGGTGAGCCTGCGGTAGAATTGGTTCCCGGGTTGTTGACGGGGAGGCCATTGCTCCTGGGAGGCATGGATGTCCAGTTGGGGGTTGTTTTTTAGGGAATATTCTCTCTGACGTTTGAAGGTCTGAGGAAGTGGAGCTTTGCGTCTGCGTGGTGAGAGGGCTGGAGCTCACGTTCACGCTGATCAGATCATTTAACCTATAATAACTGGAGTGGCAGAGAATTCCATTCACATATAGACAATCAGAGCATTTCTGGACTTCCTCTTCCACGTGCACTGTTGTTTTTTGCCTCCTGCAACCTTTTGATTCATGCACGCTCTTCTTCCTTTTGCTTGCGAGCTTGAGATTTGCACGCGCAAAGTTTTCTTTTTTGCTTGCGAGCTTGAGATTTGCACGCGCAAAGTTTTCTTTTTTGCTGGCGAGCTTGGGATTTGCACGCGCAAAGTTTTCTTTTTCGCTGGCGAGCTTGGGATTTGCACGCGCAAAGTTTTCTTTTTCGCTGGCGAGCCTTGTAGATCCGTACACAAATTTTGGCATTATTCTGACTCCATGTTAATCCCCTACACACCCACTCTCCACACACACACACACACACACACACAACACACAGACACACACAGACACGGACACAAGTGCTACACCCGCTCCGTATGCAGGCGTGTAAGTATGCGTGTGAGTGCTGCTTGTGGATTATGTGTTCGTGAGAGCATGATTGAGCCCTTGTGAGCATGTAAACACAACAGGCAGATCAGATGAACACAGGTGTGCCAGGTGGCTACAGAAACAAAATTGCTACAATCCAAATATGCATAACTGCACTACGTGTCTGTAAACCAAGGTCTGAAATTAGTTACACAAGGACAGGATTGGTCTGGCATGTCCACTTAACAAATAAAGAGAGGGCAGACAATGCATTACCATGGAAATAATGCCATAATTATTTTAGAAATAAGGAATGAACAAGTTCTTTTTTTTTTTTTTAAATAGTGAAGCAGGGCATCTGTTAAACTGTTAATCAAACGTGTATGTCCTTATTGCATGAGAAACCACTCCTGTAAAACAGCCAAATGATTAATGGTGTGTTCTCTGGCATTAACTTATCAAGTATCGCAAGCCTCTGTAAATAATTTATTTGGTTGTTCATTTAATTAGAATGTTTGATTGAATCGTCAGCAGTTTGCCCAGTGTTGTCAGTGGGGAGGTCAAGATCATAGCTAAGGTAAATCTGATTACCAAGCCATAATGTATATCAGAATAATTTTTGTTCAGTGTTTAAAATACAAATTTGTAAATTTTTCTTCAAGTGGTGTAATTATA